>JARFJB010002113.1:182500-270000 GCA_036346205.1 Vesta saturnalis
GCATGCAAAACGTGCTTCATTAGCAGTGTATTTATTTTTTAGTGTTACTTATAGTTTTTGGGTGCATTCTTCTGAATCTACGTAACTAAATATTGGCATAAAACTGCTTAATTTGTCTTTTACTGCTATTAGCAGTGAATTTATTATTTAATGTTAATAAATAGTTTTTGAGAACATTCTTATGGATGTTTAATTTCTCTTTTTATTTTTTATTATTTATAGTAAAAATATTACCAGGATCCTTCAAGAATTAAAATATGCTAAATGTGAAGTGATGAACTATACTATGAAAATAATTTGAACAACACTTAAATATAATATAAAATAAAATTTTAGTATAAAGGATAATACTCATAAGTTTTGTGCAATAATATGCAATTTTGTTTCCTTACAGCAAGTATTTCTACACCTGAACTGGCCCAATTAAACCTGAATACCTCAATTTATAAAATTTTCCTAACTTTTAACTTAGATGATGGCTAAATCTGAATATTTAGCTTTTCGGTGATGTAACAGTCTGAAATTCATGAATTAAGTAGTAGTATAACAACTTCTAAACAAAATTTTACTGTAAAATCACTCTGAATTATACTTTACTTAACGGAAATATATTTGAAAGCACTTAAATACATTGTTAGAAGGTTCAACCCTTAACATGAAATAAAATATTGGTATAAAACATTATAATTCCCATAAGTTTGAGTAATAATAATGTGTCTGCACAGCGAGTATTTCAACACCTCTATCGGTCCAATTGAACCTGAGTACCTCAATTATATGATTTTATAACTTTTACAATATACAATCATGGGTGGGTTCAAGAAAATCCTCATGCGGTAGGCACAAAATTTCTATCAACGTCTGGTTGGAAATACTTTAGTAGGCGTCGTTCCCTGCGTGGTAAATGGACCAACATATTTTCTTTGCAAAATGTTCTCTCCGAGCTTTTAGAAGATGCCCCCCTCAAGGGCAGGAAATTTTATGCATGATGGAGCACTCCCCTGATGCAGCTATTGTAGTACGCCTACACCAGCATCCTAACCGTTAATAGGCGGATTTAGGCCATGGCCACCTGATATTTTTGAGGTATCACGCTTAGTTCAATTTATGCTGGTGGTAGGTAATCAGATAAAACCCTGAGGTTGATCACTCGTATGTAGGATTCACCGTCCTGTTCTTTAGCAGTCAGCTAAGATGAATGAGCTATTTAACTTGTTTTCTGTGGGAAACGGTTACCGCTTCTGAGGAAACACCCCGTTTTTGGAAAACAGACCCCGTTTTTGGGAGCTATATCCAAGAAATTAACCTTGTTTTTGGAAAACCGCTATCTGTATTTGGGAAATAGACCCCCGTTTTTGAGAAACAGGCCCCTGTTCTTGGGAAACGGCTAACAGACTCCCGTTTTGGGAAACGACTATCTGTATTTGGGATCCAGTTCTTGGGGGAAACAGCTATCTCATCCTCAGACAGATCCTGGTGGTTAAGACAGTAGCATTATGTAAAAGATAAAGTAAATAAAAACCTGCATACCGTAAGCATTATCTTTTTATTATTACAAACAACAATTTAGCCAGAACCATCTAACCTTGATATACTTTTTAGCATAGACAATATCCCATCATTCTTCCCGTTTCCATGAACTGATTCTATTGTTAAAACTGAGCAATACCGAGTACAAGGTCAGTCGTTTGATTAGGAACACTTATTTTGCTATTTTCAAGAATTTAACCTTGTTTTTGGAAAACTGCTATCTGTATTTGGGAAACAGGTCCCCGTTTTTGGAAAACAGACCCCGTTTTTGAGAAACAGACCGCTATTTTTGGGAAACGGCTATCTGTATTTGGGATCCAGTTGTTGGGGGAAACGACCATCTCATCTTGAGACAGACTATGGTGGTTAGCGCAATAGTATTATGTAAAAGTTAAAGTAAATGAAAACCCACATACCGTAAGCATAACCTTTTTATTATGAGAAACAACTATTTAACCAGAACCATCTAACTTGGATATACTTCTTAGCATAGACAACAGCCCATCATTCTTGTTTCCATGAACTGAGTCTATTGTTAGAACTGAGCAATACCAAACACAAAGTCAGTAATTCGATTGGGAACGCTTATTTTGTTATTTCCCAAGATTTAACCTTCATAGAAAACTTATTTTGCTCTTGAAACCACTAACCTTGAGAAAAAACACGTGGGCAAGCAAATGATTTACATTGTTCCATTTTCAGTTAGGCCACAAAAATCTGTACTCTGATTTTGTAGCTAGGGCACTTAGGCTACCTTGACTCATTCATTTAGTCTATACGGGAACAGTTCAAAGCAGATCAGAAGGACAACGAAGTCCGATTTGAATTCCATGAAGCATGATGTAAAACTGAACTATTTCGATGACGCACCTTCGGTGCCAACGGCTATTTGTATTTGGGAAACTGATTTCCGTTTTTGGGAAACGACAGTCTGTATTTGGGAAATGGATCTAGTTCTTGGGAAACAGCTATCTCTATTTGGGATACTGGTACTAGTTCTTGAGAGAAACAACTACCTCATCCTGAGACAGATCCTTACGGTTTATATCGAGACAAAAAGAAAACACATTATAGTTATTAATATTTCTTTATTTAGTAGATGCTTTATTTTTGGGAAACAGCTGTCTGTATTTGGGGAACGGATCTAGTTCTTGAGAAACAGCTATCTGTACTTGGGATACTTTATGATTGTGGACCTGAACAGGCTAAATTAGGCCTATTGTGCTAAAGCACTCAGGAACACTTAGGAGGATGGATAGAGGGATAATGAATTGCCAATAGATGCCTATGAACAGCTACCTTAAATTTTCTCATATCATAAGTGAGAGGAAAATAGGAACTAGGGAGATCATTCCAGAGTTTAGAAGCCGTGTAGAAAAATGTGGATTGCGCCCGTTTAGTACGACAAGTGGAGATTTGTGCTGCATACTGATGATGTGAATGAGCGAACCGAGTGTTTCTCGCAAAGATAGCCCGATATAGTGTAAAAGAATATAATTCAGCAGTACAATAGCCGTTGTAATAACGATAATACAAAGAAATAAATGAAACCATCCTTCTATGCTCAAGGGACTGTATGTGAGAAGTTGAGGACGGGTCATTTATAAGCCTAATCGCTCTCTTTAATACGATCAACGATATCGAGAGCGTATTGGGAGCACTAACCCTGAGGTGAGAGTTATATTCCAGATGAGGCCGAATTTGAGCCTTATACAGCAGAAGGAGTTTGTTGAGAGGTAAAGTACTGCTTAGATCTGTACAAAAAGCCTATTATACGAGCAGCTATTTTGGTAGCTGACAGAAGATGGTGAACCCATGAGAGATTTGAAGATACAGTCATACCCAACAGAGTAATAGGGTCCGAAAACTTAAGAACTGAGCCATTCATACTTACAACAGGAATTGAGCGATCTTTTTTGGCGGATTTAAGGCAACACTGAGTTTTGTACTGGTACTGATTCTTGAGAGAGACAATTACCTCATCGTGAGACAGATCCTTACGGTTTATATCGAGACAAAAAGAAAACAAATTATACTTATTAATATTTCTTTATTTAGTAGATGCTTTACATTGGATAAGGAGGACGATAATACAATATTTCCATTAAGCACACAGTGTTATGTGAATTAATATTATACTTTGCATCTATAACATTATCAATGTCTTTATAAATGTCATTATCACTACCATAGAATTCTTTCTCGCGAAAACGATGGTGGTTAACAGCTTGCTGTATAAATTTTTCATAAAAAGATGCTAAATTATAGGATTCAAGAAATTCCAATCGATAGCTTATTATATCCTTTAAATTGAATAGTTCTACACTATGAACATTGGATGTGCAGGAACAGCAGTTTGCTATAACAGTTTGCAAAATTCTGTCATCTTCATCTTCGTTTACACTTGACCAATCAATTTGGTTTTCAATTTCTTGAGATCTGAAGAATTATAACACTAAATATGAATGCCATCTTAGAAGTTCATTCCTCTCCTACATGTCTAACGGCACATTATTGCTTTGCTCAAAGTTGTCGTACTGTACACACTGCTGGTGCAAGGTTGAGGTGTGTACTGTATCCAAACTCTACATGTTTTGCATGATGAGTATCATTCGACAGTTTGTAATCAACACAATCAACTAAGCTTTCCTTAGCTGCTTGTTTGTACACTTCATCTTTCTGTTGAAAAGATGGCCAGTCAGTGTTAGTAGCAGAATAACCTTGATCTTTCTTCTCGTCATTATTGTTACTACTACTATCATCACTATTTTTACAGCACCAACAACACAATGTTAAATTATTATTCATATTGTTACTGCAACTATGTGGGGTGAACTTCTGAGTTTGGATCGTTCCAAGAATGATTTTATTGTTGTTTGCATTATAATTAGATAACGACTTTACTTGCTCGCAATTGCACTACGATTAAACACTGTTTAAGAAATGATTCCAGTTAAAGCATGCATAATTTACATATGGTGCGGTTGTAGCACTACTATTAAAAACAACATGCTGTGTTTGTTGTTCCTCCAGCTACCAATAAAATACTAAGGAACACATCCTTCATGTTTAGTAACATCCTAATATACATTTAAAATCAGCTGCTTCCATCACTATACGTGCACCATACTTAGTATTAATGACAGCTACATCTATCACCTTATACTTTTTAGATATCTCACGGTCACACACGTTTTTAAACGGTTTGGTTTAACCCTGATTCCATATTTAATAATTACAAGTTGCTAACTGACCGTTTTCAACACAATACACTGCGGCTTATATAAGAAAAATGTGTCCCTGACTTCATTACTTACCAGAACAAGTTTGAATTTGTTAAATACCCACCTTGACCTGTGCATACACAAAGCCAGTTACATAAGTCATTGATTAGGAGTGCTTATTTTGATATTTCCAAGAATTTGATCTTCAAGGTTCTCCCCTTCCCGTTTCTCAGCGCTGTTTAGATTTCTAATAATTGTAATATGGCACTTCTGCAACTGTCACTTTATCCTATTTAGATATCTTGAAGTCACACACATCGGTTTGTAATAGGTGCTTCCGGCAGATCAATAAACTTTGACCAGCTACATAAAAATCACTCAGAACAGATCAAAAGCAGAGCAGATACACAAATACACAGATACAGAGACACACAGATGCATAGAGTCAATACAAGAACCATTTAATTTAAGCTACTTTTTAGCAGAACAATCTGTCATTCTCCTTGTTGCCACGAGCTTTTTAGATTTGTATGGATTGTAATACACCAGCATGTGAATAAACTTCGACCTTGAAAGATCTATTTCTAAGAATACCCATTCAGGTCAATAACCCTGAAAATTAATTTCTACGAATTGTAATAACTTTGATTCTAAAAATTAACACATGACCTTGAAAATTTATTTCTAAGAATTGTAATAATTTTGGTTCTAAGAATTAACGCATGACTCAATTCAACCAAGAACCAAAACGTCAATGAACTTTGATTCTAAGAATTGCTTCAACAGCGTGGCCTTGAAAATTTTAATTTCTCGCTAACATACACATGGCCTTGCAATTCAATTACCTTTACCTTAAAATTTTCCCCACACATAAACTTCAATGAGCATGACCCTGAAAAATTTCGAGGTCAAAGAATCACCCACACCTTCAATGAACTTGGCCTTGAAAATGCTAAGAATACCCTTGCAGGTAACCTTAAAAATTGATTTCTCAGAATTGTAATAACTTCTAAGAATTAACGCATGACCTTGACTCAGCCAAATTCTAAGAATTGCTTGAACAGTGTGACCTTCAAATTTTCCCGCCATATCACCCTAACCTCAATAGCCGTCATTATAATGCATAGTTTCGTGGAAAACTTGTGGTTCATCTATCCTTCCATATGATGGTAGTAGGACCAGCGATATAGAGGAGAGATGGACCTAAGTATTTACGTTGTTTTTACGTTCTACGAAATGCCAAACACGCATCTTCGCAAAGCAAATGCCAGACGGGAGGAGGGGTGGGCTCTGGACTGGAAATGATTTGTAATCAGTGATGGACGCAGTTTCTTCACGCAATATGGATGTCAATGAAGCGACTAGATGTTACGGTATCCCCCAGACCACGTTAAAACGTAGATTAAAAAGCAACAATACGAAGAAGGGCAATAGACTAGGCCTTGATTCAATGCTCTGTGCAAGCGCTGAATAAAAACTGGCAAATCACATAAAGAAACTCCAAAAGCATAGTTTCTCGCCTGCAAGAGCAGAAGTTAGAAAAGTGGCATATAGAACGGCTCTCAAGATAGGAATAAACAATACGTTTAATAGTAATGGAAGTAATAAAGGAAAGAAATGCGGTCTGCTGCAAATTTTAGCGTTATTAATATTTAGGGAAAGCATCAAAAAAATGGTTGGCTCTGTCGCCCGTATCAGGGAAATTGTACAAAGGTACTTTGAGGAACTTGACAACCGAACATTCGTTATTTGACAAACCTGGGACCGTGATGAAACCGATATCCAGCTGAATACCAAGGAAGGTCAAGTTCTTGTCATAAAAAGATCAAAATGTGTTCCCAGCATCAGTTCTAGAGAAAAAAGAGAGACTATTACCGTTTTAGCATGCTTCAATACTGAATGTAGATAATTACCCCCATGCTGAATTTTTAAATGTAAGAACAGAAAAGATAAATGGTGCGATGTAATGCCTCCAGGATCGTGCATAAGAATGTTAGAAAAATATCATAAATATTGCTGTAGTGGTTGGAGATTCATTTTTTTCCAAAGAAATCGTCTGGAATCGTGTTATTAATTTTAGATGGACACTCATCTCACACTATAAATATTGAGACCCTGCAATTTGCAGAAGAACACGAAATAATACTTTTCTGTTTACCGCCACACACTACATATTATCTACAAACCTTAGCTAGTTGTTTTTTAAATTTTTAAAGGGTGACGATTAGGTCGTTTGTTCATAAAAAAACATACAATCTTGATAATTAGTTCTTAAACAATTGTGTTAAACTTAAATGCCAGCAAAAATTTTAACCGAGAATAGGAGGAAGCTGCGATGTAAAAGCCACAAAACATTTTACATAAAACCTAAAAAAGCTCTAGAAAACTCAATCCGAAAAATAGTGAACATTAAAGACGTGCAATAAAAAACAATAAGTATGTTAGGTTATATGATGGTTTTAAGGTAGTATATACAAGCAAGGTTTGTATCACAAACAACACCAGTACCACAAGAGTCAATTTAATAACTAGTCACTGATACTATGTAATATATTTGGGCATAAATCAATTTATATACATATTTTTCTTTTCCATTGGGTAACCAATATTGGTCGTTTTCCTAACAAAATTATTGAATAAATGGAGATTTTGTACATTACAGACTCTAAACGACGATTAATAGTGAGAAACCACAAAAATTTGTTTTTGTTTAGTAAGAAAATTATTTTCATCGTTTTTCCAATGAAATTAGAACATCAATAATTACTGGCACTAAAAGATGAGCAACATTGTAAATCTGTAAAATTTTGTTCTTGCTCATCTATCAAATTGTTTTGACCGCTTTCACAATAAAATTGGTGTATAAATGGACTTGCACAGAACCCAATCGATGACCAACACTGTGAAATCACAAAATTTGTCGATTGAATAAACAGTTTTGACTGTTTTCTTTGTGAAATTGGTGTATATACAAAGAGTTTAGGAATTCCAGACTCTGTACGATCAGCTACACTGCAAAATCATGAAATTTTATTTTTGCCGCTAACAAAAAATGTTGGCCGTTTTGCCAATAACATTGGGGTATAAATAAAAATTTTGTACATTACAGAACTCAAACAGTAACCAACATTGCGAAACAATAAAATTTAGTTCGTGCACAACGAAAAAATAGTTTTGGCCGTTTATCCAAGGAAATTGGTATACAATCATAATTTTAAACATTACTGATTCTAAAAGATGACCAGCATGGTAAATCCATAAAATTTTGTTCTTATACACCAAAAAAATAGTTTTTACCATCATCCCAATGAAATTGGTGTATAAACCAAACCAACATTGTGAAACTATAAACCTGGGTTCTTGTGTTGTCTCGTACAATAGGTTATCCGAACTTGTCACATACTTTGCTAGATGTCGAATTTGACGTTTGTTACTTGCGACGAATTGCTCGAGTAGAGATCAATGAAATACATATTTGCAATCGTGACGACTGCCGTTGAAATGTCGACGAGAGACACGTTGTGTTTGGATAACAGCTTCATTACTTTTAACATGGTTATCGTCCACGAACACACAATGTTACACATTGCACTGCGACATAGTGGCGAGGCTAACTGAGTTGAATAACATCGTGCTGGTTTCCCCCATTTTTCTACTCGTTGTATAGTGTACGTTTCAAAAGCATGCGATTCCCCTGAATGACCCTGTACATATAGATTTTGTACAATGCAGAACCTAAAGGATGACTAACATTGAGAAAATATAGTTTGGTTCTTTCGCACCGAGATAGTGGTTTAACCATTCCAAACAATATCGGCGTACAAATGAAAATTTTGGAAATTACTGGTTTTAAAAGTTGACTTTGTGACATGGTAAATTTGTAAGATTTTTTTCCCACTGAACAAATAGTTGTGACCGTTCCCCAACGATGACCAGAACTATGAAACTATAATTTTTTATATCGCCCGTTTTCTCAGGAAATGTTGTGTACAAATAATGATTTTGTACATTACAGATCCTAAACGGTGACTAACATGTGAAACTATCAATTTTGGTTCTTGTCCATCGAGAAAATAGTTTTGAACAGCATGACAGACACATGCCTATCACACCATTCTTTTCCGAGATAGGCAAAAACCAATATAAAAACTAGTTCTTGCTTATTTAGATAATGATTTAGGCCGTTTGTACACAGAATTTGAAATAAGCAGACAATTTTTCAGCCCAAAGTGTGTGAATTAATTACTTGGCAAAAGTTTGATTCAAATCGACCTTCTCATTTAGAAGTTACTAACGTTTTATGTGTCATAACAGGTATTCAATTATCTATAAGAGGAGGGTCGGTTGATAAAATAATTTAAATGGCCATAAGTACAGCGTTATGATGTAAGAAGCTATCTGCAGAAAAAGTTTTGGCACTTTACGTCGATTTGCTAGAAATCCTCTCAGATTTACTCGCACAAAATTTTGTTGACCTTGACCTATAATACCGTATACATCATTAATAGCTATGCTATCAATTGGCGAAACCAGATTTCAAAAAAATTCAACCGGTTTTTCGTAATTGCAGACACGGACAGGCGGACTTGCCCGGTTTGACAAGACATTATAAGTCTATGCTTCGCATAACCTAACAATTACATTACCGGTTCACTAAAATGCTAGATATGAGTTAGTAAAATATAAAATTAGAGTTCTTTAAAAAAGACAATTCCGAAAAAAAGGTGCAGCGGGTGAAGGGTATATAAAACTTCTTAACGACATAATAGGTTAAGCCAAATAGTCACATTGTTCGCTACATGTCGAATTTGACCTCTGTTACTTGTGACGAACTGCTCAGGAATAGAGGTCGATGAGATGATTTCGAATAGCACCCACATTGCCATATGGTACACATTACAGATCCCACCGTGAAACTATAAAATTTTGTTTTGTTCATTGAGGTAATAGTTTTGACCGTTTTTCAACGAACTTGGTGTATAATAAACGATTTTAGACATCAGCGGTTATAAAACAACCAACGTAGTAAACCCATCAATTTTTATTATTTCCCATCCATTAACTGGTTTTGGGCGTTCTTACAACTAAATCGGTGTATAAATAGTAAACCCATAAAATTTTGTTATTGTACATAAATCAATCTTCCGAGTGAAGTTGGAGTATAATTATAGATTTTGACTCCAAATGATGGCTACCATTGCGAAACTACAAAATTTGGTTCTTGCACAGCGAGAAAATGGTTTTAACCATTTTTACAATTAAATTGGTATCTAAATAAAGATTTGGACAAACTGATCTACATGAGACATCTATAAAGTCATGTTTTTGTTCAATAAACAAATAGTTTCCACCGTTTGCCAATGAAATTGAGGTATAAATAAACATATTCCACATTACTGGTCCGAAAAGATGGCTAACGTGGTAAATTAACATAATTTTGTTCTTCCTCGCCGACCAAATCGCTTTGACCGTTTTTGAGTGAAATTGAGGTATAGAGATTTTGTAAATTTACTAATGACTAATTATGTGAAACTATACAATTTGGTTTTTGCTCATCAAGCAAATATACTGACCGCCATCAATAAATGAACACCCAGTAAACGCTGATGTATTTTAATAAAATTTTCAGAAAACGTGTATTTTACTCCTACTAAGAAACGATGAAAATTTCAGCAAGATACAATAAAGATTAGCCAAGCAATCATCGTCAATGAAACCAAAAGCTCTTTCTTTTCATTGGACATTAGTTACTTCAGCGTCAATGTTCAGCATATTTATAAGCTTAATAAGTAAATATATTAAAGTTGAAATAATGCCTCCTGTACAACATCGTGGAAATTTCCATCAGTTAACCGAGTTTAAACTTGGCAGAATAATCGGTCTACGAGAAGCCGGATTATCAATTAGTAATGTTGTCGCTCGCGTGGGACGCAGTGTCGCCACAGTTTCCTTATGTTGGCGAAGATGGGATCGGTTTTCATCAACAAGGGAAATTGGTGACAGATGGAGACGTTTAACTGATAATAAAATCTTCTTCCGATCGACGTATCGAAGAATTCGACATTTTGGGCTCAAATCATACCGACCATTGCTTTGTTTACCTCTTAACTCCACACGATCGTGCTGCACGGCGGCAATGTGTAATGTGAGGTTGCATTAGAACGTCCAATAGAGCCAAGTGATCTTTAGTGACGAATATCGATTTTGTTTATGGGTTCAATTATGGTCGCAGATTGGTTAGAATACGTCCGAAGAAAGACGCAATTTGCAGTTTTCTGTACAACGACATTTTTTGCAATGAAATTGGTGTATGAATGAATATATTAAACGTTGTTGACCATCTGTCCAATTAAATTGGTGTATAACAAAAGGTTTTGGACAGTACTGACCAAAATGGAAAATCCATAAAGCTTTATTCTGACTCGCCAAACAAATAGTTTTGAGCGTGTTCGCTATTAAATTGAGGTATAAATAGAGAATTTGTACATTATGGACCCCCAACGATGATCAATACTGTGAAACTATAACATTTGGTTCTTGACCATCCAGCAAATATTTTTCACAGCTTTGCCAATAGAATTGGTGTAAGGATTTCGAACATTGTTGGTCCTAAAATATGACCAACACAATAGATACATACATACCCGTCACACTATTCCCTCACGGGGTGGGCAGAAACTACACGATTATACCATAGAGTTTAGATCTTGCCCATAAAGGCTATGCTTTCGATCGTTTCCTCAAATAGTTTGAAATATATACAATTTTGCAATATGGCGGAAAATTTTTTAGTCCAAATCATGTATGGAAATTCTCCGAGTACCTAGTAGTTTAATTTGATAGAAATTAACACAGATGAACACACGTATTATTTTGTTGACCCTCGCCCTTTTCACAATATAGGTCACCAAATCGGGTTTAAAAATAGGAAGTGCACATCATTACTAACTATGCTACCGATTGGAGAAGACAGATTAAAAAAAATTGCCATTTTCTCGTAATGTAACATTGTAATTATATTTATACAGATTACTACTTAGTATTCACCCTACTCTTGGTAGTTTAAATTTTATCCCAGATTTAGACGAACAAGTACAATACGAATTAAAAAAAATTTAATTGTTAAAAACTAACTGCTAATATTGTCTTAAAATAGATCTCAGTTGATGCAGTTTACTTGGAAGGTTTTTCGACATTTGCATCAATAACACTAATGGTAATAAATGTGTTGGCGTGTAAAACTGTAAATTATACAATAAATATAGAACGATTAATACAATGCACATTTTCTTTGAACTCATCCATATAACTAACATCTAGTCCATAAGTAGTTCACGTGTAATGATTAGAATTTCCTTTATTATACGATATAAATAGCATTGAATCAGGAACTATTATATCAGGTTACCACGCCCTGTTATTGCATTTATGAGTTCAATACCAACATTCGCTAATAACAACTTTTACAAGTTACCGTCCTTTGTATGAGTAATTAATTAAAATAAAGATTAAATAGATTATAACTTCCGTTAAATTTTTTTTCTATTTAATCCCAGTTCAAGAATGCCTATAAAAAATAAATTCAAGATTTTTTATTCTTTCTCTTTTTTTTATACCACTATATTAAAAAAGAATAATACAAAAAAAAAGAATTTATTATCTACTTATACACAAGAATTTGGAACAATAAATATTAATATATATTAATATCACGCTTTATTAAAAGTATAACTAAAACCATCTGGGGACCTATTTAAAGATAATTTACCAGGAGGATAGTATCTATGTGGTTGGGGTGTGGTATTGTCATAATAATGTTGAGGAATTGAGTTTGGTTGTTGATAATGGGTTTGAGGATTATGTTGTGGTTGGGGATTGTAATGTGGTTGGGGATTGTATTGTGGCTGGGGATTGTACTGGGGTTGGTGTTGGTGTTGGTGTTGGTATTGTTGTGGTTGATATTGGGGTTGTGTGGCATAATTGTTTTGAGGAGGTGGATTGTATTGCGGAAGAGGTTGATATTGTGGTTTTGGTGCTACTGGCAATTCAGTTGCTGGTGCTTGGGGAATGTGGTCACCGGTAGCAATAAACCCTTCTTTTCCTGCTGTGTAAGAAACAGATTTCTTGTTGCCTAACGGATCAATATATGAATATGCTCCACGTCTACTACCATCTGGAAGGGTTTCTTCTTTAAATTGCACACCATCTTCCTGAGTATATTGTGAACCAAATGAACCATCACCACTTAAGTAACGTTGTTCACTAAGAATTGCAGCATTTCGCGGATCATAATGTTGTTGACAAGACGCGGTGGAAAGCGCAATGCACAAAATAAACTGAAATAAAAAGAAAATCGTAAAATTGACGTTTAAGAATGGTTACATTTAATAATTTATAAATTGTCACTTAGTAAATTTTTAAAGTAAGAAACAATTACTCACAAATCTAAACATTTTTAGCAGCTTTACAGTCTACCGAGATGGAAAACTATAATCTAACTGACCCTACCATAACGTTCTTATGGTTTTATACCTCAGCAACAACCTTGATATTCGACCCTGCTACAACACTCCCTTATGTTACATTACGGTTTATATGTATATGACGTAAATATGTGGGGACCAATTTTCGTGATACTAAGAAAATACGCTGTATTTTAAACGTTAATGTGCTTGATAATTTAATGCAAGAGAAACGTTATTTGTCATTTTAATACAATTAATTTATTTATTTAGAACACAGATGATGTAATTTTAAAAGGAGTTATTTTTATTGTAGGGAATTGTTCATCCGTATCCTAAATAATAAAGAATCCACCGCACACGATCGTGGTAAAAATACTTTCACTTTGTTGTTTCATACTTATAGTATTATAGTTGGTGGTATCTCCGTAACCCATGAATTTATCAGCTTCGCAGTATTAATATACACACTGACGCATAATGGGTCATGCAATAATCAAACTTTTGTTTAAGTGTAACGTAAATACTCTTTCATAAAGTAAAGTAAATAGTTACGTTACAGTATATGAATTAAAGCTTTCGTATTCATAATACATTTTTTAGTTGATCTTAATTAACGTATAATTTTCTGTTTGTCACCTTTTATCACATCGATTATAGAAATTAATGAATATTTATTTATATTCTTTCATAGTGTTACTACGGAGGACATGACTGATTTAGTTTTCCATTTGCTCATAAATTATTTAAATACCCACCATTAAAATAATTTAAACTTTGCATATTTTATTTATAATTTAATTATTTATCTGTAAATTAATTCATGGTTAAATAGAAGGAGATTGTTCTCGATTTGTAGCGTTCGTTTTTTAAATATGGAGAGAAAAATACATTACAGTTACATGGCTTTACAAGAAAACACCAATTAGTTAAAATTTAATTATTTTTATATTTTCAACTCTAATATATTAGAATATGATTTGTGTTTCTATAGACATAGTTTTTGTAGAGCCGTAGTTATAAATCAAGTATCTAGTCCTGGTGCAGTTTTTGTCGTACAAAAATTATCCCTTTTAACTTAACAATTTATATCCGCATCTGACCATAACACCAAATGACTACAATGCCCAACTTCACAAAATAACCACAACCCCCAACTTGATGTTAGACTTACCGCAACACATGACCACAACACCTAACTTTAAGAATGACCACAACACCTTATCAATATCATACTTGATCATAACCCCGAACTATAATTGATTCTCTACAAAAGTATATGTCTAGACTTAAAAAGCAACATGAATGTACTTTAGAGGAATGTATTAGCATGGAACACTCCCTCCTGGGCGAAAAAAGCGCATTTCTGAACAATAACAAGAAATTCTGCATCTAAAAACATCTCACCTCACCCCCGACGTAAAAGATGTTTCGAGCGAAACAGTGCTGCCTAAAAACAACCTTAAAAAGAATCTGAAGTGGAAAAATGATAATGTGCACAAGAATGAGATATCTGTCATTCCCACTGCTTCGATCTCTTTAAAGACCACACAGACAAAGCACTTTTATAAGTAATGTCCTTCGCCCACGAGATGGTACGTCAAACACCCCCGACTTAAAAGAGAACGATTCGCAAATTGTGCTCTCTATAAACAGTCATAGCACAATAAAGCACAATATTAATTATGGTTGAGAATTTTCTGACTCCTTCCTCTTTGAACTATTTAAAGACGTAGTGTCCCTCAAAACACACAGTGGTGGACGGTTCTGTAAGAAATAACCTTTCCCTTTTAGAAGAAATGTTCTTATATGATTCAAGCCGGGCTTCTGAAGAGTACAAATTACAGAAAGATAATTTCAAACTAATGACCAATGAATCCGAGGCCACAGTAAAATTCAGCCTATAATAGCATCTAAAGTTCTGATTCTGGCAGATAGCCAAGGACGAAACATAGCCAAGTTGTTCTCTAAGACGCTACCTGAAAATTTTCAGTTTGTTGCTTTTTTAAACCAAATGCGACTTATGAACAAGTGATATCAAATGTGAAGAAGATGGCATCAGATTTCACTAAGAATGACTCTGTAACAGTATTCGCCGGTACTAATAATGCCATTCGAAATTCAAAAATTATCCATGCTTGTTTTGTGAATACTTTTCGTGACACACTTCACACAAATTCTTTTATTGTTAATATTCCTTTTGGTACAGGGTAATGACTCTAATAATAGGCATGCTTATGATATTAAGTCTCAGCTGTACTTCTCAGCGTTCAATTTTAGTAACGTGAGATGTATAGATGTAAATAATGTACTTGATACTAGGTGTAAGAAATATGGGGGGGTGCACTTAAGCATGGGTGACAAAATCAAACTAGTACGCTATATTTGTGGTTCATACTTTTCCAATAATTATACGAACACCAGGTAAAGATAACATAAAGACAAACATGAACTTGATACATATTTAACTCACAAGCTTACAAATTGTTTTTTAACCGAAGCCCAAGGAATAACTGCCATCAGCTAGGCAAAAATAATAATGTAACAACGAAGATGCTTGTAACGCAAACCTGACTAATAATAAATGTATTTCGTTATTACACCAAAACGTTCAATGTCTGTCAAATGAGCTGCTTGACTAATAGGTACCGTTATGATCTCTTGCTTTTAACTGAACACTGGCAACCCCATGAAAAACTTTTTTCCCTAATGTTGGGCCAATACTCGATAGTCTCCCAATTCTGCTGACCTGCCACGAAACATGGTGGCACTGTAATTTATAAAAGAAATGATCTGGACCTTAAAATCGCGGGTTTGAGACCAAAAACTGTTCCATGTGAAGGTGGAATAAGGGTATTAGAGCTAAATATAGTTGTAGTAGTTAAATATCGGCCCTCAAATAGCAATTTCCAAGTTTTTATAGATCTTTTAGGTACTCTCTTAGATGAAATATTTCACTTAAATACTGAGATAATACTGTGCGGTGATTTCAATATTAATTTCCTGGACAAGGAACATACTAACACTGCATCACTAAGGGACCTTGTTTCATTGTACGGTCTGGAGGTAACTTTAAATGAACCTATCCGAGTTATTACAAAATCCAAAACTTGCATTGATAACTTTCTGGTTTCTCGAACACTAAACTTCAATTGTCAGTACCTCGACCTAATGATTTCAGACCACTATGCCTAAGTGTTACACGTACCTCTTAGTAAAGAATTGGCCAATAAATGTGAAACAATTAAAAAATATATATTTTTCTTTCTACTGAAAATTGTAATACTTTCCTCTCCCTCCTGAAAGATGAAAATTGGAATAGTGTTTATATATGTTCTGACCCGAATGAAGCTTTTCTTTCTTTTTTCAATCGTTTCAAGCATTTCTTTGACTTAAGTTTTCCTATAAGAACAAATCATGGAAACGTATCTGCCAAAAAACATAACAAAGCATAGATCTCAAATGATTTGTATAAACTTAAAGAAAAATTTTTGGACTATAAAATTTTATCAGATAAATACCCAATCTTCCATACAGCCTACAAACGCTTGCATACAACTTATCAAGAATTATTGATTTCCTCTAAAAAACGACATTTTGACAACACAATCAAATACTCTTCGAACAAATCGCAAACCACATGGAAGATTATAAATTCGTTAAAAAAGACTAATACTTCTCGTGACATTAAAATCTTTGATAATAAAGTTCCCGTTACAAACTCCAAAAACGCAGAATTATTTAATGTCCACTTCTCGAGATTTAGCAAGAAACATAACACCTTGCCTTCCGATTCGCAAACACTCAACCTCATTTCATCAACACCACAATCAATGTTTTTTAAGTCACTACATAACAATGATGTGTTATCTACAATTAACTCTCGAAAGAAGTCATCATCGCATGGAATTGAAGTAATGGACTCCAGGATCTTGCAGTTATCGGAACCCTCCGTTATCAGTCCTCTTTGTTTTATAATGAACTTGATCTTCTAAACAGGCATATTCCCCAAAAGTCTAAAAACGTCAATCATTAAGCCACTTTTTAAATCAGGGAATCCACACGAAATAGGTAATTATAGACCAATCAGCTTAGTCTCGTCGTTCTCAAAAGTGGTTGAATATGTCATTAATGAACAGTTAACTAAGTACTTAATAAAGTTTAAGATTTTGGACAGTTCTCAACATGGTTTTATCAAAAAAAGATCAACCAATACTGCGCTGTGTGATTTTGTACGGAAATTGCTTACTTCCGTGGACAAGCATCTCCTCACGATAGGAATGTTTATCGATTTTTCCTCTGCCTTCGATAATATGGACCATAAACTCTTATTGCAGAAGTTAAGTAGGTATGGAGTTCGTGGAAATTCACTAAAGTTATTTAAATCCTATCTATCTAACAGATCTCAAATTGTGGAAATGCCCAATGGTCATCAAAGTAACAGCGCTTTACTGTTATCAGGTGTTCCTCAAGGATCGATCCTGAGACCATATCTATTTCTAATCTTTGTCAATGATTTAGTTCCTTACCTCACGGACAAAGGTAGGTATGAAAACATATTTGTTACCTGTTATGCGGACGATACTAATATTTTAATTAGATCTAAGAATACATGTGACGTGGTTAGAAAAACGGAAGCTATATTTGACAAACTGCAGATTTGGTGTGATAAGAACAATTTAGTTATAAACCCTATAAAAACAACATTAATTCAATTTGGGAATCCACGCAATACGGTGCATTTGGAGTCTGTTGCTGGTTTTACAATGTCTAAATCAACCTAAATGCTTGGATTAACGATTAGGTCGGATCTTAATTGGTCCTCGCATATTGATCAGGTTTGCACAAAGCTTTGTACAATTTGCTACTCTCTAAATTTTCTTAAAACCTTCGTAAATCATTCACACTTAGCCTACAATATTGTCAACTGGGGAGGAAGCTCTCACGCCAAAATAATTTTAAAAATACAAAAACATACTGTGAGGATATATGTGCCCTTACACCTAAAACACCTTGTATGTCATACTTCAAGAAATTCAAAATACTAACAGTTATTGATGTGTACATCCTTGAAATTTGCTGTTTCGCATACACTCACCAAACCTCACTTACAAAGTCGGATCATCAATACAGTACTAGATATAAAAACTTACTTGACCCAGGTACACACCACTCTACTCTTTTTCAAAAGAATATTGCGTTCGTCAGCTGCCAGATCTTTAATGCACTCCCGAATGAAATCAAAATATCTAACAATCTCTCTAGTTTTAAAAAAAGAACTTAAAACGTTATTTACTTAACAAAAACCTCTACAGTATAAAGGAATATTTTCAAACTTCACAATCTAGTCTTAGCTTTATTTTGTCTGCTGTATATCTCTATGACAATTATTACATACCTGACATACTTCATGTATCGAATGTATTGGTAATAAACGGTACTATTATTATACATTTGACCACAACGCCCAGCATAGCCACAATCCCCAACTTTAAGAACGGTCATAAGACGAACTTGACCACAACCCCCGATTTTATGAATGATCAGAACGCCAAAGTTGACCACAACGCCCAACATGACCAAAATCCTCAACTTTAAGAGGTACCATAAAGACTCATAAACACAATTACGTAGTTTGTTTAATCTATTAAGATCGGGTATTTCCATCTCCTAATAACCTCCTAATGACGTTATTATGAAAATAGCTTCCTATATTTTCTAATTGGCAAATAAATTTATTGGACTGGAGCTTTAGCAGAAGGTATGATAATCGTTAGTTACGAGCAGTTTTGGACGAACTTCCAACGTTATATTATAGTCCATATGCAGCCGCCATTGAAATAATGACAATAGTTAAACCATGCCTACCCGTTATTAGTAAATTCAGTTTTATGAATTCGAGCCGATCTGCACCAGTTTGTATTCTGCTGGATTCTAAGTTTATTCAGTGCTTTTGGAAAGGTTGAGTTACATCCATTCTTAAGTTTGACAATATTGTAAATACGAGCTGCTTGTCAAATCGTTGTACATAGAACATTCTTATGAAAACGGTCTAACTCATTTTCTGGTTACCAGATCAGTAACTTTGTTCTGTTTTTCTCAAAATTATGAATTACAAAGGACTTCGTTACTAAAATAGGTTTTATACAGGTACGAATATCAGAAATAGTAAAAAATACATCTCTTGGCATATACAGGAGTACGGAGTTGCTTACTTTCTTTTTGCTTTAAGTGCCACGGCTATATCTAAGATACCAAATGCAAAACACCGAAAGTTAAGATCTGGAAGTTATTGCAATATGTTTGAAAATACGCTAACAGCATGTCTATTTTTAGCGTTACTAAATGAAATTAAGCAATATTTGTAGCGCAATTAGATAATAGAAATAAATAAATTGAATGTAGTTTAGAAAATGCGTGAAGAATGTTGAGGTACCATATTTTACACACATATTATTATTAAGGAAATTAGTGAATTTGCAAAGAAACCACATTCACTCGCCATATTTGTTTTCTATATATGTATTAAAAACTAGTTAGAGGCCGTATTTTAAAACAAGTTGAAAATACTGTTCTAGCATTGCCTGACCGAACAAAAATGCAGTACAAATACAAACTAATAATTTTAAACTTGATTCTTAAAAAAACCATAATTTATGTCAAACAGACGTTTACAACGTCATGTCAGATAGAGGTTAATAGACATATAGATGCTAATTTAAAAATAATCCCAAAGCAGCCCGCTTCTATAAAAATATTGAAAATTGTATATCGTACCTATAGTAAATTTCACATAAATTTAGTCGCTCGTCATAATGTTTTTACCGAGGTAGTAGAGTTGTAGATACGACCTGCTTAGCATTCGGGAGGGAATGGGTTCGGTTCCCGTTACGGTCTACCCTACATGATGTTTTTTCAAGGGGTTTTCCTCATACACATGTACCGGCATGGTCACTGCATGGCTTTACACAGTTTACACAGTGCAAAATAATTGAAGGAAAGAAAGCATTTACTGTGCAACCTTTACTAAAAGTTCAGTATTAAATTCATTTTCGGATAATTCTACATTATTTTTGCGTAACTACACATTATACACTAATAATTTTCACCGAAGTTAAGGCCGCTTGTTACATTTTGACCCCAGATTTGACCATGTTTTCGATGAAATACAAAGTTTGTAGAAACAGTGACCCTATTACGTTTTGATCCTCGTTCAGAATCTGAAATCAGATTTTCAATATTTCACCCGTTCCCGATTTATACGAGAAAATGTTAAAAATTTGAGTACCGCAATCGGAATAAGCTACCTTGGTGGGGAAAACAAATCACATATCCATGGTAACCAACGTAATTTAAACCACGGTTCGATTATCTCCCCACTAAGTCCGTCCGTTCGTCTGTCTCGCTTGCCTGTCTTCGCACTTTATCGAGATTTAAGACTGGTTCAAAACTTAGTTTTGAAGCCTGTTTAAAGGCCAACGGGCCAACGGAATATCAGTAATAATAATAAAACAGTGTGCAAAGATCGTCGAACTACCTACACAAAGAAATTTTAGTCAGAAGTAGCTCACAAATTTTCAAAATGTCTTCCATCATTTGATCTAATTTTGGTAGAAAAAACCGCTGCTTCAATTTCTGCCCTACATAAGCTTATAATGGCATTTCGTATTCTTTCCATCATATTTTCCCTGGTTGATGGTTTTTCTTGGGAAACCAGGTCTTTCAGTCTACTCCATAGGTAGAAATCTAAACAAGTAAGATCCGGGGAACGCTCAAAATTTCAAGAGCCTCTCCCCATGAAGGGTTTGGTCAAAAAAATGTAAACCTATAATTTTTCATTCGAGCATTCCACACCATACGTTCAAATTCGAGCGATTTTAATGTTCTCTCTGCCGCATCCAATGTGGATTTTGGTCGGACAAGTAATGCATATTGTGCAAATTCACACCCCCTGTGCTACTGAAAGTGGCTTTGTCCGTCCATAATATGCGTAACAGGAAATTTGGATTTTCCCGAATCATACGTAGGAGCCAGTGACAATGGTTGATATGATAATAATCAGTATGATTTAATGCCTGATGTAAAATAATGTACGGATGCATATTATTGTTTTGAAGAATCTCATGGACTTCTCCCAAGTTGTTGGAAATTTTTCTGGTGTTCAAGGTGGGATCATATTGCACGTAGGCCAAAACGTTGATTTTACTACGTGCGTATTATACGAATTTTCCAGGTGCTTGAATCGACTGCACGTTGCCAACGTTGAAAAAACTCTCGAGAAAAAAGTGTCCTTTGTGGAAATTTCATTGCATTCTGAATTGCAGTATTTTCGAAGCATATGAAATAAATGCGCAAGTATACATCGTTCTTTCAAACGACACTAAGAATATTCGAATCCGTTGAGTGGTTCTCGAGATATTAAAATGTAAATATTGGAAAATACATTGGCTTCCCCGTCCCCGTGAGAGAGATACGGAAAAATGTCGCAAAGCAAAATGATACGGTGAAACCCAAGCTCTCAAATGATATTTTTTAAATTATGGCTCATCACCCAATTTACCGAGATAGCATGAATTTTGTTTCTTCGTAGCGGTTACTCTCCCTGTCGGTCGAGTTACCAATTTCAAAATAATTTCCAGTCATTTCTCTTACTTGCTTTACTTATAAGGATTTTTTCCCAAACCTCTACGCCTTACCATTGTCGAGATAGAGCGGCTCCGTACCCTTATCCGCTCACCGGATATATATATATATATATATATATATATATATATATATATCTGTGTGTGTGTGTGTGTGTGTGTGTGTGTGTGTGTGTGTGTGTGTGTGTGTGTGTGTGTGTGTGTGTGTGTGAGTGTGTGTGTGTGTGCGTGTGTGCGTGTGTGCGTGTGTGCGTGTGTGCGTGTGTGTGTGTGTGCGTGCGTGCGTGCGTGCGTGTGCGTGTGCGCGTGCGTGCGTGCGTGCGTGCTTGCGTGCGTGCGTGCGTGCGTGCGTGTGTGTGTGTGTGTGCAGTATTGCTATCTTGGAAACTATAAGAGATCGAAAGACGATTAAATGGAGAAAGTTTTAGAGAATTTTGAGCCCACAAAAATGCCATTCTGAAGTCAAGGCTATCTCAAATATTTTTCAAAATATTAGAAAAAAACTGAAAATCGATAATTTGTATCTCTTTTATTTGAACAGATATAAAAAAATAAATTACACTTTGCCATTGCCACTTTTTAGCCTCTATTGATTGGTGACAGAAAAAAATTAATCCGACGTTTCGTCGATTAGAGATGGTATAAAATGATTACTTGTTTTTATTCTAAATTCAACAATGTATAACACTTAATGATAATTTGATGTTTCGGTCCTCATTCTTGACATTTTCAAATATTTCTTTTTCTTATGAAACATTTTTGAAAAAAAAAACTACCAAAGCAATTTATTCTGCAAATGTAAATTTATTTCAACTCATAATTCATAATAGGACGTTTCGACTCATCAAAAGCATCATCAAGTAATCTCTTATGAACAGTAGCTACCAATTCATAGATAACTATTTATTACGATATCGAAAAAGCCTTTCCAAATCTTGTCTCAAACAATGACAGATAAATAACTCTTTTATTAAGTTTAAATTTAAGTAAACACCTAACAATACGTTTACTTCAAGTGAAAATATTTAGAAAAATGTGAAAAATCCTATTAAAATACTTAAAAATTAACTACAGCTAAATAATGAATTCGATTTTTGTAAATTCCTGGTAGTAAGCTTTGATGAGTTTAAAACAATTATTGCATCATCAAGTAATCTCTTATGAACTTGTCTTAAAAATACTCAAATGTTTACTTGGTATTCATAAATAAATTGCTCAAGCAAAGGAGTGAAAATAATGGGGAATATTCAAAAAACACATAGTAGTAATTGTGGTATTATGTTAAATCATTTAAACTATAAAATTATGACTAAAAAGTAATTAAAAAATATTTTTAGCAATAAATCATACATTTTACAACGCTTCAATATCAAATAATTTTTATAGTGTTTTATATTTATGTTAAATGTATTTTACAGGATAATTATAAAACCGACATTAGTTCTACATACTATTATTATATAAAATACCGACCATTTTTTTCAATGCACTTTTCACATTTTTTTTGCGACAGTTCTGATTACTCGACGTATTGTATTCCGATTAATATTTTCAATAATATTAATAATTCGATATTCCAGAACTTGCCTATTTTCTGGATGATCAAATTCATTACCCTCAGTTTTGACTTATCCCCATAAATAAAAGTCTAATGGGGTAGGGTCCGGAGATCTAGCAGGCCAACGCACAGGACCACCGTTGGATATTATTCTTTAACCAAAAATCTCCCGTAAAAATGCTCGGACTTCCCCTGAATTATGTGCGGGGTATCCATCTTGTTGCAACCACAAGTTATTAAATTCATCAGGGGGAACAGCTTCACGAATGGATGGAATGATTTGGTTTTGCAATATTAAAAGGTATCGTTGCCCTGTTAATGCGTGGTCATAAATAAATGGACCAATCAGACGATTTCCTCAAATTAATTGGGAATATTAAAAACATGAGTCCTAGTTAATTTATTATTATGTTATTTTATTATTATATTATTAACTCAAACAAAGATATTACTTACCGATCATTCCGCACCACACTTTAACACCAAATCGTACTTGAAGTCGGCGTGGATCGCGAATATGTGGATTTTCACGTACCCAGCAATGATGATTTTTTTTTTAAGACTCCACAGTTGGTAAAACATGTCTCATCTGTCCATACAACTTTATCAGGATTTTCTTGACATTTACGATGGTACCAATTACAAAATTTGATTCTCTTGTCAAAATCACCTTCTTGCAGGTCTTGTACAATTGTTGGCTTGTAAGAATGATTTTTAACAACTTCCAAAACATTCTGTACAGTGAATTTTGGAATATGAAACTCCGTGCCACAATTTCGTACTGAAGATTTCGGATTTTCGTCAAAATATTCCAAAATGTTTCCGTTACGATTACTACGATTACTAAAAGAGTTATTTATCTGTCACTGTTTAAGACAAGGTTTGGAAAGGCTTTTTCGATATCGTAATAGGTAAATACTTATCTACGAATAGATAGCTACTGTTCATAAGAGATTACTTAATGATGCTTTTGATGAGTCAAACGTCCTATTATGAATTATGAGTTGAAATAAATCTACATTTGCAGAATAAATTGCTTTGGTAGTTTTTTTTTCAAAAATGTTTAATAAAAAAAAAGAAATATTTGAAAATGTTAAGAATGAGGGTCGAAACGTTGAATTATCATTAAGTGTTATACATTGTTGGATTTAGAATAAAAAAGGAATCATTTTATACCATTAGCTAATTTCCGTTCCATATGAAAAAATAAAGTTGATGATGGTCTCTAATCGACGAAACGTCGGATTAATTTTTTTCTGTCACCAATCAGTAGAGGATAAAAAGTGGCAATGGCAAAGTGTAATTGATTTTTTTATATCTGTTCAAATAAAAGAGATATAACCGTCTTTCGATCTCTTATAGTTTCCAAGATAGCAATACTGTACCAACCAATTTTGGACACACTGTATATATGCATATATATATATATATATATATATATATATATATATATATATATACAGGGTGTCCCAATAGTGCGTATTCGGTCGATAGCTCCTTAGCCATTAAACTTAGAAGATAAGCTTAAATACGAAAGTTGTCTATTTTTATAAGCTGCATAATCTAAAAATAGTTTGGTTTCTACAGGGTGTAATATAAAAGCGGTACAATATAGAACTTTTTATTTTTAAATAGAACACCTATATATTATTTTATTTTCGATTCTCCTTATAATTTTACATCTTTTTATAAGAATTACTTAAGCTAAATCTTACAGTTTTGATAAAACTGACATTTTTATGTAATAATTCAGTAGGCGTATCTCAGTTATTTTAAAGATAAACAAATTATGTTTGGTATAGAATTTATTCATACATGAGCTTACTTTAATCTATTGTCAAAATTGGATTTCAATATACACGGTGATCACAAAAATTAATTCAACAACGTAAATTTGAAAATGCTATATCTTTCTTTTTTAATTAGCACACTATATTTTTAACGCCTTGTCTTCGTATCTTAGTCTTTAATTTTATTAAATACGTTCTATACCTATCTCTAATAGTTTCGGAGATATTTAAGTTTGTTGAATTTTTCGTTGATAACACTGATGAAGAGTAACATTAGTCGGACAAATCAAGCTGTGGATACATAAGAAACTAAAAATATTAACTGAAATATATAAATTGTGATTATAATAAATATTGTATGAAACCACCACTTTTAAGAGATATTTGAGATGTTTTAAACGATTCGTCGTAAAATTAAACAATTTAATCAAAAAGCGTAAAACAAAGGATGAACGAAAACAAATGAAAAAATCAAACTTGTCAAACAGTGCTAATATTTGTGTAGTATTGTATACTTACTACCTAAATTACAAAATGAATTTTTCGAAAGAAGAACTTGTTAATATGATTTACGTCCTTGGTGAAAGCGATAACAGGCAGTATTCATTACGAAAACAATTTAGAACGAGAAAGAACCGCAATTAACGAAGGTAATGAATATTTAGTTCTTCAGTCCGTGATTGAAAATCCTCACATTTCTTGCCGACAATTGGAATTAGAAGTTGGAGTTTCAAAACATCAGTTGATAGAATTATAAAAAATATAAATATCTTCCAAACCATGTCCAACTTGCATAAGAATTAGACGAGGATGACTTCGTTAAAAGATTAACTTTTGCAATTGGGCTATAAATAAAATTTAGAAAAACTCAATTATTTTAGCACGATCTTATTTACTGATGAAGCTACTTTCCACAAAAATGGATACGTTAATAGACATAATTTCCATTATTACGATACTAAGAATTCCAGATTTATAATTCCTGCTAATCATCAACACTGCTGGTCACTTAATGTTTGGGCCGGAATTATTGGAGAAAGAATTATAGGACCATATTTTTTTTAAAACACGGTCAATGGAGATTCATTTTTAAACTTCTTTCGTAACGAATTTCAAACTTTTATTGAAGATTTACCTTTACAAACCCTTAGAGAAATGTGGATGCAATTAGATGAGAAACGTTAGAAATTATTTAAATAGGCAGTTTCAAAACAAATGGATTGAAAAAGGAGGCCCGATCTCCTTGCCTACAAGATCGCCTGACTTGACAAAGCTGAACTTTTTTCTTTAGGGTTGGATTAAAGAAAAGTCTATCAAACTCCTCCAATGACTGTAGATGATATGAAGACGTCATTCAAAATATAAATGTTTCCACGTTACGAAAAGTAAATTTCGTTTATTCAAAGACTTCATGTTTGCCAGCAATAAAATGATGGTCACATTGAACATTTATTATAATTTTAATTGTTTTTATTTCACTTAAAATGTTTTTTTAGTTTCTTATGTATTCGTAGCTTGCTTTGACCGACTAATGTTACTCTTCTTCAGTGTTATCAACGAAAAAAATTGAACAAACTTTAATATCTCCGAAAATATTAGAGATAGGTATAGAACATATTTAACAGAAATGAAAGCCGACTAATAATATAGGGTGTGCATTTAAAAAAATGAAGGTATAGCATTTTCAAATTTATGTATTGAATTAATTTTTGTGATCACCGTGTATATTGAAATCCAATTTTGACAATAGATTAATGTAAGCTCATGTATGAGTAAATTCTATACCAAAGATTATTTTTTTATCTTTAAAAATAACTAAGATACGCCTACTTGAATTACTATATAAAAATGTCAGTTTTTTGTTAACTTTGCAAATATCTCAAAAACTCTAAGATTTAGCTTGTAAGTAACTCTTATAAAAAAGATGTAAAATTATAAGGAGAATCGAAAAATAAAATAATATATAGGGTGTTCTATTTAAAAATGAAACGTTCTATATTGTACCGCTTTTATATTACACCCTGTAGAAACTATTTTTAGATTATGCAGCTTATAAAAATAGACAACTTTCGTATTTAAGCTTATCTTATAAGTTTAATGGTTAAGGAACTATCGACCGAACACGCACTATTGGGACACCCTGTATATATATATATATATATATATATATATATATATATATATATATATATATATACTGTGTTTCAAAAAAGGTGGCCCTGTTGCTAGGCACTGAAAAATAAGTGGGGTTTGCTTATTATAAATTTTTGAAGCGGCATCCGTATTCAAGATACAGGGTTTAAAAAAAATTTTTTGTGCACATTTTTTACGTTATGTCGAAACTACTGGCAACATTGTAATGAAATTTTGTATGAATACGTTTTGGAAGCTGACACATCCCATGAATTTGTTTTTATATCTGGCTCTCATAGAGGGCGCTCGTTACACGGTTCGGAACAAGTAGTTTTAAACATAACTTTTTTCTAGTCCGAATTTGAAGTGAATTAAAAATCATTCAATTTTACACCAAAAAGGTACTATTGGTAAAACTCGATACTGTGTACCGTTTTCGGAATATTTTGATTTGAAAATGATGAAGCAAAAACTGATGCTGGTATAAAGTAAGTATTCTTATTAAACAGTAAAAACAATAACATTATTCTAAGGCTAAAGTTATTCATTAAATAAAGAATCACAAGAAGAAAATTAAAATAAATTTGATCAGAATTAGTTGATCAAGGTCCAACAAATAGCGTAAGGAATATGGCACGACATACAAATGCGTCTTCTGCAAGGACTTGGTGGATACGTAAAGAGCAGCAGCTATATCCTTATCACTACAGACAAGTTCAAGAGTTCTTTCCAGACGATCTTCCGGTTAGAGCGGATTTTTGTGAAACGTTACAAGAATTACAGCCCTCAATCCCAATTTTTTTTAAATGTATCCTTTTTATCGACGAGGCCACCTTTACGCAACAAGGAATGTTTAACTCTGATAACTACTCTCATAACTACTGGTGTGATGAGAATCCGCATGTTAAAAGGGTATCACATTACCAACACTTCTTTAAACTTAATGTTTGGGCAGCAACTTTAGGTAAAAAATTAATCGTTTATCACATTCTACCTGGAAATTTAAATAGTAATGTGTAACTTGACTTTTCAGAAAATCATTTATACGAGATGTTAGAAGACCTCTATTTTGTATGCATGATGGAACTCCCCCGCACATGGATAGAAGGTGTCGTAATTGGTTGAGTAACCATTATTGGCCATTCATTCGCCTTCACGGTCATGCGATTTCAATCCTTTGGACTACACAGTTTGGTCGCATCTTAAGAAAAATGTCTATGCTACAAAGGTAAATTCACATCAATAGTTGCAAGATAGAATTGAACATCACTTTAATAACTTCATAGCTACTAACCGTTCAGAAGATTAATACATTCTTTAGAAAAAAGGATAGAATTGTATACTCGCGAAAACGGAGGACATTTTGAACACTTACTCTGATTGAATATTTCATGTTTTTATCCAAATTTATTTCAATTTTCTTCTCGTGATTCTTTGTTTAATTAATAACTTTAACCTTAGAATATTGTTATTGTACTTAGTTTTTAAAAAGAATGCTTACTTTATACCAGCATCAGTTATTACTTCATCATTTCCAAATCAAAATATTCACGGTACACAGTATCGAGTTTTACCAATAGTACCTTTTTATGGTGTAAAATTGAATGACGTTTAAGTTCACTTAAAATTTGAATTGGAAAGTCGAACCTCAAAAACGTTATGTTTAAAACTACTCGTTACGAACCGTGTAATTAGCGCCGTCTATAAGAGCCAGATGTAAAAACAAATTCATGGGACGTGTCAGCTTCCAAAACATATTCATACACAATTTCATTACAATGTTGCCAGTAGTTTCGACATAATCGTAAAAAAATGTGTATACAATTTTTTTAAAACCATGTATCTTCAATACGGATGCCGTTTCGAAAATTTTTTAATAAGCAAACTTCACTATTTTTCAATGTTCTACCTATCCTAGCAACAGGGCCACCTTTTTTTGAAACACCCTATATATACATATACCGTAAGAGTTTAATTTTCATTACGTCAACGTATTACGTAATTGAGAATTTACACATATAATAGGGAGTTTCGTTATTCGAGTGTTACGTACATAGGAGTAGAAAAATACATTTTTGTAATTTGCTTCCATTTTGAACCTTTAATGGACATATTAAGAAATTCGACGTCCTCATCTCCGATGTCAGTGTAGCCATTAATTCACTGAACATTTTATGAACATTTTTAGGTTGGCAAAGCTTGAACCAGAATTATGTTATGCATGTCACTCTTACAAAATGTGTTAACAGGATGCGTCCAGTGGAAAAATTTTATGTGAGCAAATTCGCGATCGTATTTTTGGGAATTTCGCGTATTTCAGGGGGCGTACATGCAAGATTATCTTGATTATCGTCCATTTTTGTGTTTTGTGACAGAATTTGGCTAAAACAAAGGGCGACTAGATCCAATTTTCACTTTTAAAATTAAGACATTACCAACCTCCACAAAAATCCCTAAATCAACTAAAGTAAAATTTTTTGTTTAATAAAACAGTAAATCACAAAAAATAGCATAAGAAACGTGTTTGATAGATCTTGAAGCACTCATTCTTAAAAAAAATTGGTTGATACTCGGTGCTTCAAGACTGGTCTTAAGAAACTTGTTTTTTAATATAATATTTTGTAATCGTTACTTTAAGTATATATACAAAAAAAGTGGTATATAACTAAATATATAAACTTTTTTCTCTACGTGTTTAATTTGACATTCGTCAACAAATGTTTCAAACTTTAAGGTTTTTCTAATTTTATATAAACGATGACAGAAAATTTTGTTCGTAACTCGTGCGCTGTTGCATTTTTGGTGCTCGGCCTTATATTTTATCACTCGGCTAAGGCCTCGGGTTAAAATGGAAGGCACCAAAAGTTTGTAAACACTATAACAATTTGCGTTTAAGGCATTCTTAGGGCAACAGATGCACCACGATTGCAACTTGTAAGCGAAATAGTAAGATACAGGTTTTATAAACGTAAACTCGGGTGTAATTAAATATTACGTAGCTAATGAAACATTAATGTCTCAATGTAATTCGTCCTTCACTTGTTGAACATTAGGGAAATCTTTCGCGGGAGGTATTTATGTAGATGCGCATACATCGACTCAAACAAGATTCCATACATTCTTTTGTATTACTCTATTGCAAGTATTAAAAAATACACATAGCAGCTATGGTCAAAATGTAATCGTTCTAATTTATTCATCATAGGTACCTATATTTTGACTAAAAGGCATATCTCCAAAAAAGTATTGAAATGCAGAATAGAATATACTTGTACACATGTAATGCCTAACTTTGAATCGGAGAAAGTAAAATTGAATAATTTGCATTATAAAATATGCGTTGATCCTTTGAATAGCTTAGATTGCCACCGTGATAATTATGTTAATTACATAATGTACCTAATCACATCCAATATTATCTAAATTCCAATTAAAGCAAAACTATTGTTTCAACATACATTTATATAATCGCATAACCAAAAAATCAATAGTTATTTAATGAGCATATCCTTATCGTGATGAAATAATCAACTTTTACATTTTCAAACAAACTTATTTTCTTTCAATAAAACAAAAAAAAATTACTTAAAACTGTTGCAATTAGTACCGACAAAATGAACATTTTTACCGATTATCTCGTGTAAATCATAGAAACCAATATGCAAAAATAAAATAAACGCTTTACAATAGAAAATTCAGAATGGTGCGTCCATCTTGGGCCGGAAAGGTAATTGGAATTTCATCACATTAGCTCTCCAGTTTGTCCGGTTCGACTTTATAATTTCTGGGAACTCTTTCCATTACACTCGTCAACAATTCGGGTTGATGAAAAGAAAAAGAATATACTTTTTTTCACGACGTATTTTACCTCCATAACAGAATGCTATAGGTAAGATTCCGTTTCTCACCCGGTCACAATGTAACAGGTACATAGTTTGTTATTACTATCCACTGGTTATTAATGAACAAATTTATATGTTTTAACAATACTGTGACAATTTTGAAAAAGACAGGATTTATAGTGCAATTAGTACAGCCACGAGATTTCACTTAATATATAGTTATTTGTATCACAAGGCTAGAAAATGATTGTATTTGACACTCATACTCAAATTTAGTCGTACTCGCAAAACAGTGTATAACTATGTGATACACAATATTTCTTTTGTCAAAATTTAAAAAAATACTAAGCATATTGCCCCAAAATTACTCTTCTAGCTATCATTGGAAAATAAGTTGGTAGCACCAGAATATTTAGTGTGGTAACACTGATCAGCAAATCATTAAATTGGATTTGGTAGCCAACATAATCTCAAATTAATCATGTTTATTTTCCTTGAACATACTTACTTATGTTAATGAACGTCTAATCAATATCTAGTTTTTAGTTTGCGTATTAATTTAACGAAATACCCAGGCCAGACGGTTTTATTGAAGATGAAAGCAAAATGACAATGCCATTGTCAAAGTACTACAATTTATTGATTTGATGATATCAAGCCTACCAAGCAAAACAGCTACAGTGATATTTTTGCCGGACATGTTCGGCAAATGATGATTTTCTGGTTTAATATGAGTATTGGAAAACAGATAGCTACCAACTTAACAAGTATGTATAACGAACAATTTCAGTATTTTGTATAAGGTTAATTCTTAAATCAATACATTTGTGAGGAGCCTATTTGTGTAATATAACTGATGCATTAAGATGACGTAAATACCCACATAGAATAACTGACATTTGTTTTTTTTCTACAACATTTTAATTATGATAACTTTATTTCAATAATTTAATTTAAAATTTTTTTGAACTACTAGTGAGATAAATGTATTTTTGTAATTTGCTTCCATTTTGATTCATTAATAGACATATTAAGAAACGCGACGTCTTCATCTCCGATGTCATTATAGCCATTAATTCACGGAACAGTATGCGAACATTTTTAGGTTGGTAAAGCTTCATTTGTTATGTCATGCATGTCACTGTTACAAAATGTGTCAAAAATAGGATGCTTTTTGTGTATAACTTTGATGTGACCAATTCGCTAGCTGTCGTATTTTTGGCAATTTCACGTATTTCAGGAGGCGTACATGCAAGATTATCTTGATTATCTTTCATTTTCTTATTTTGTGACAGAATTTGGATAAAACAAAAGGCGACTAGATCAAATTTTCACTTTTCAAATTAAGACATTACCAAACGCCTCAAAAATTGCTAAATCAACTAAATTAAATTTTTTTGTTTAAAGAGAGCAAATTACAAAAAATAGTATAAAAAGCGTGTTTCATAAAACCTTGAAGAACTCTTTCTTTAAAAAACTCGTGGATATGCCACATGTTTTTTCAAACATGAATTCGTGCTTCAAGACAGTTCTTATGAAACTTGCTTTTTCAAATATACTATTAGACGACAGTGCATTCTTTTACGGCGTTCGTACTGCGCACCTCGCGCTGTAATCTTAGCACCAAACCATAATACTAGACTTCTCTACCTTAGTATATAATTAATATACTATTACAGTGACAGTAAGTTTTTTATTAACATATTTTCAAAAACTTTATGTATTATTAGAAAACAGTAATTTAAGTCATTTCGGTGTAGACTTGTAACAAATACCGTTTTCGATAACAATCTCTTTCTGTGGGGATTAATTCAGGTAATCGCCCTAGTCTGGGGGTGCCCATTCAGAAATATATGGGTGGGTTGGTTGGTTGGGTGGGTGTATGTGTACATGTAAAATATATGCGTTGATGAGTGGATGAATCGGTGGGTGGGTGCGTGTACATGTGCGTGCGGTCGTGCATGTGTCTGTGTGTGTCTCAATGAATCCGAAAACGAAGGTTCAGGCGATGTTAGAGACCAGCTACAGAGTCGAATTCCTAAGGTTCCCACTGAGCCTGTGGATACACTACAAAGTACAGAACGCAATGGTATTTTTCGCAAGACAATTTATTCTTAAATAACAGACCTTTCTAATCAACCAGTACTCCAGGATGTACAAGGTAAAGAAATATCTGGTAATTCTGCTGAACAATTGGACGTTGAAATGGGAGTACCTGATCCACAATCACAACTTCAGGATGTAAGTCAAGGGGATGCTAGAACTAGTTGAGCTAGCATCAAAAAGTGATGTTACATGAAGCAAGAATGTAAACTATGAAACCCCAAATATAAAGTGGTTTAGTCCGACTGCTGTTCCTCCCATATATTTAGAAAATTCATTACGTTGTTTAAAGAGGTGTTCTACTGACGACCTCCTAAAATTAATGGTAGAAAGACAGCAACACTCCAAAGTTGAGGTAACTTCTAAAAAGGAACTGGAAGTTATTGTTGCTCTACATATTCTAATGGGAAACTTGCGGCATCCACGGGTTCGATATTATTGGGAACATAAGTTAAGAACTCCTATGGCGGCGGATTCCATGACTTGTGACCGATTTTTCAAATTACGTAAGCACTTGTACTTTGTGAATGTACAGGAAAAACTAGCAGATAATACGGACAGGGTATGGAAAGTTCGGCCTCTCTATAACACCTTGAGAAGTAGGATGCTAAAGCTGCCTCTTGAAACTTATGTGTTGACGAGCAGATGGTGCTCTTCAAAGGCAAAATTAATATAAAACAATATGTCAAGGGAAACCCTTGTCTGTGTGGAATAAAAATACATGCTTTGTGTGGAGCAAGTGATATAATGTATGATTTTCTCATTTACCAAGATTCTGCTACAGAATTAAACCCAGACCGACAAGATATTTTTAGATTAGGGGCTTCAGTAGATATAAGCTATGTGAACGCATTACGAAAAAACTGTCCAATTATATTATAATAGTTTTTTCAAACTACACCCTTCTTCAATATCTGCGACATAAATATATATGTGCAGCAGGAACTGCTCGTGTTGACCGTTTCAAACAACGACATTTTTCCACAAATTCGGAAATGAAAAGGCAATGTCGAAGTACTACTGAGGAGCTCATCAGTAATGACGGTCATTCTTACTACGTGGTATGACAATAAATCTGTAGTAATGGACTCTAATTATATCAGCGTGGGTTCAGCATATCAGAGTAGGATAGGGAATAACCTGACTAAAGAATACGTATATATCCCTCGTCCTGGAGTCATAAAAAATTACAATGAAAATATGGGAGGCGTTGATAAAATGGACTTTTTAATTACCATTTACCGCACAACTGTTCGATCACATATGTTCACGCACGCCATCGATTTAGTCTGCATTAATGATCAGGCAGTGATAAAATGAGGAGGTCCAAATTCCTCACTACCTGGCCCATCGTTACCAATGGTAAGAGGAATTCAAACAGAAGTACGTCCAGTTGATGATGTTCGGTTGGAAAGCTGCGGCCATTTAACTATTTTTGATGATTACTTAGTCGCTCGGCGAGCGATAAAGTAAAAAAAGCTTGCTCCTCGGAGAAGTTCAACTTTGCACTTTCTTTTGGAAGCATAAATTTGTAACTTTTCGTTCGGTTATGGAAAAATGTCTTTTCAGGCCCTTGGCGCACACACATACGCGCGCGCGTGCGCAAAGAGGTATATATATATATATATATATATATATATATATATATATATATATATATATAGTAATAGAGCGTTCTCCATTATTCTTGAAGTAGATTTTGTTTAGGTGAAAGCTAGTGTGGGTTAATTTTGGTGTACGCCGGGAGATACCAGTCGTGTGTACATTTGTACAAGAGATTAGATTACGCATGCTTTTTTCTGTTTTTCTGTTTGTTCTGACTAGGTTGCTGGTTGATTGGTGGAGAAATAATTCAGTTCCTCCCACTCAGTTCAACAATTTTCAGACTATGTGACAAGTCTGAAATATGATAAACCTTTTTCTGTATGAAGCGATGTTTGTGCCCAATTCCAGTTTGGTTAAGTTTTTTATGAAGTTCTTTAAAACAATTCCCTCCACCGAAGTGACCAATGGAACAATTGACACTCACTGCAGTTGTCAGATATTCTTCTATGGCAAGATTCTCGTACTTTGTTATTTTTCCAGCCTCTAACCTCACGATGTTGTGGGAGAGCGGACGGAGATGCTGATTATTATTCCAACTTAAGAGTAAAGCCTCTTACGATCATTATTAATTCCATTATAAATTCTGGTGTCTTCTCTGACTTACTGAAAGTTGCGGTAGTCATACCCATACTTAAATAAGGAGACTCAAATAATGTTAATAATTATAGGCCAACATCAATTCTGTCAATTTTTTCTAAAATAATTGAAATATATAACCAGATTATGTCATTTTATGAAAATAACAAATTGTTTTACAATGAACAATTTGGTTTTCGAAAGGGACATAGTACGTCAAATGCAGTATTCTATCGATACTTTTATTGATCTGTCAAAAGAGTTTGACTGCGTGGTGCATGACATTCTTATTAAAAAACTAAAACTAGTTTATAAATTTAATTAAACCATCTGTGCTTTGTCATATTCTTACCTATATAGTAGACATCAATGCGTACTGTTTAACAACAAATTCTCTAAGAAATATTACGTCTCAAAAGGAGTACCTCAAGGATCTATTTTAGGACTCCTATTATTCCTTATATACTTCAATGATATTCCCTTTTACCTACCACCTAACCTTGATTGCATATTATATGCGGATGACGCAACTTTAATTTCTACAAATTGTGATCTTAATGTGTCTCTTAAAGACTCTAATGACGGTTTAAACTCGGTAACTAAATGGTGTTTGTCTAATAAATGAAAACTAAATTAATGTAAGACAACGGTTATGCATTTTTCATTAGAAACTTGTAATAATAATAACTTGCTGTCGTGTAAGCTTTGTACCAACTGCCAAATTTCTCGGCTGCGTTGATGAAAATGTAAGCTTTAAATTTCATTGTGAATCTATCACCAAGAAGCTCAGTAAATCATTTTTTCTTTTACGTAGGCTTACCAGTAATGTGTCTTCTAATGCTGTTAAAATTGCTTACTACACCCTTATCCAGTCCACGTTGAATTATGAAATTTTGGTATGGGGACATTGTCTACCTATCCGCAAATATTCAAATTGAAACGTAAGGAAGTATGAGTAAATATCTGACTTACTTTACCGTGACGATTGTCGACAAGCATTCATAAGATTAAATTTGTTAACTTTTCCGTTTCTGTTTATTCTTGAAACGGTTTGTTACACTCAGAAGAATACTTCTTTATTTCCAGAATAAAGGGACCATCATAAGTATGCTACTCGTAAGAAATTAAACATTCAAGTTAACTATTGACGGTTAACAATCTCTCAAAATGGTGCGATTTATCAAGCACAAACGCTTTTCAATTGTGTACCAGTAAACGTAAGAAATTTACCCTGCAATCAATTTAGAAGTAATATAAAAAATTTCCTACAAAGAATGACTTCTAGTATATGTTAATTGGTGCTGTGATACAATCATATTATTTAACATGGTATTATGTTGTCTTGTACGTTTGTACAGTCTCATTTTTTAACTGTTTGTTGTTTCTTATACCCTCTGACTAATGTCGGTGCACTTGCACGTTGACAGGTTAAAAATATATTATTATTTTTTTTTTCCTTCCTTTCCGTGATATTTTGATCCATAGAGAAGTGGCGTCTACAACGATGGTAATTGGCACACTTCTAATGGCTTTTTTTTTTCTTTTTTATTCATTTAGTCTTTCTTGTTTAAGGGTATTTTCCTATAAATATTTCTTTGAGTAGGTATTAATTATATTTCTCTGTATAATTCGATTTCTTTAATGTACTTAAGAATGTTTAGAAAGTCATTGCTGTTTGACAACATGTTCATTCCAGTTATACTATGCTTTGTGCGATATGATTGTAGAGTTATACACCCTTCCATAATGTGCTGTACTGTCAGTTCGTCTCCACATTGGGCACATCTCCTTTGCCTTTGTTTAAGTAGTATGTAACTGTGGGTGATTCTAGTATGTCCTATGCGTAATCGGGTTATCACAACTTGATCTTTTCGTTTTAACGTTGAATTGCTGACAGGCTGTTTGTTTGGATTTGGTTGCACTAACTTCAGTTGTGTTTGTACCGTAGACCATTGGTTTTCCCATTTTTGCTGCATTGTGTGTCTGATTAGGTTCATTGTATCTCGTACTGTGACGTTTTCTATTAGTCTTGTCGTTGTTGACATACTAGCTTGTTTTGCTGCTGTTCTTGCTTTTATTAGTTCTTCGTGTTTACTGTCTGCGTCTATACATATTATATCTACTCTTTTTCCGTATCTATTCAGCTCATTCCATACTTCTATTACTCTTCTGATTAAAGGGTTTTCAGTAAATATATCAAATAGTGACTTTATTGCTTGTAGGCAACAGATAATTGTGGTTATTTGTGTCGTTTTGTTTTTGCACATTTCTAATGCCTTCAATTATTATTATTATTATTATTATTATTAGTTTTTTTTTGTGGCAGCATCGACTGCTTAGGTCATTAGCTGCATATGGCTTTATAGTCCATCATACCATGGTAAACGTGCCAGAGAGTTTTAAATACTTAATTACGTTCCTTAGGTCGTCTTCCTCCGTGCTGTATAGGGTTCTTGTGTTTATATTATGTTCCCGTCTCAGCTTGGCGTATTTCTTGCAGTGGAGAAGTGTGTGTTCCACTGTTAATTTTTCTCGGCACTCTAGGCAAATTGGTGTTCTGAGGCCTTGCAGCAGATGTTCTGAAGAGAATCGCGTGTGTCCTATTCTGATTCTTGTGATGACCACTGTTTCTTTTCGAGTTAAGCTAGATGGAAGTTTCGTGGGGAGCGTATTTCGTTTAAAGCTTTTTAACTTTTGTTCTGTATTTAGCCACTCGTCTTGCCATTGTTTGTTTATTATCAAGTTGACATTCAGCTGTGCGTCTTTGTAACTAATCGGTATATCAGTAATTTCGTTGGAGTTGGCTATGTCTTTAGCCGCTTTATCTGCAATTTCATTGCCTTTGATTCCTGCGTGTGCAGGTACCCATACAAATAGTTGATGTATAGTTGATAGAATTTGTGTTACTAGTGGTTCTAGGGAATACTTGTTTTGGATCTGTTTTAAAGCAACTAGCGAATCAGTGCATATTAGTACGTTGTTTTGTGTTGTGTATTCCGAATACCTTAATCCCTGCCACAGGGCGTACAGCTCGGCGGTTACAATATTGCACCAACTGTGAATTCTCCATGCGTATTGTTCTTCATTAACTACTATCGCACTGCCCACGGCTTGTCTGCATTTAGATGCGTCGGTGTATATTATTATTTTATCTTCGTAATTCAATAACATTTCTTCAAGTATCTGTGTTGCTTGGTTTTTAGATTATATTGTCGTAAGGTCGTGTTTGTACGTGGCGGAATGCAATTGCTAAGGTGCTATCTCACAAAACTGTATATTATACACAGGAGGTATAACAATTCCTAGCTTCTGAGTAAGTTCTGTCTGTCTAGCAGTAAGAGGGCGTGTTATGCTAGGTCTGTCTCGGAAACACATATGACACTCTTTGTTGTAGAAAATATTGTGATTGGGGTGGTCGGGTATTGCCAATAATTTAATACTGTATTTCATTATTTTCTGCTGGCGTCTATATTTTAACGGTGGTATTCCTGTCTCGCAGTACACAGATAGGTGTGGGGTAGTTTGGAACGCTCCTATGGCAAGCCTTAAACATGTCGCGTGTATAGTATCGAGAGGACTTTATGTGGTTTTGCGAGCGGATGAGTAAATTGCACAGCCGTAGTCTATTTTAGGCAGGATTAAGGATTTATAAATGTTGAGCAGTACATCCTTGTTTGCACCCCACTTTGTGTTAGCGAGGCATTTTAATATTGGTACCATCTTTGCATTCTATTTTAAGGTTGTCTATATGTGGCTTCCATCTGAACGCTTTGTCCATAGTGAGCCCTAGGAATTTTATTTCGGGCACTACGCTGATGAGGTTTCCGTACAACGTAATAGCGGGTTCCTTGTGCTCGTGTCTCAGGCGGCAAAAATGGACACAGCGTGTTTTTTCAGTAGAGAATTTAAATCCGATAGCACTCGCGTTACTTGTTATACTATTAACTGCTTGTTGGAGGTTCTGTTCGGTATTTTCTATATCATTCGATGAGTATATAATGGCAATGTAGTCTACGTACCAACAGCTTTTTGTTTCCTTTCCAATGTTTTCGGTTATAGAGTTTACAGCTATAGCAAATAACGTAACGCTTAACACTGATCCCTGCGGGATTCCGTTTTCTAGGGTCTTAGAATCCGAGAACTCAGTACCAACTCTTACCTTAAACTTGCGTTCTTTTAGAAAGTTTTGAATAAATTTAAAAAGATTTCCTTTTATTCTCCATTTGTGTAGTTGTTGTAATATCCCATACCTCCATGTAACGTCATAAGCTTTTTGGAGGTCAAAAAAGATTGCTATTGCATGGGAACGGTTTGCAAAAGCAGTTTGGATATGATGTTCGATTTGGGCCAAGTTGTCAGTTGTAGATCTGAATTTTCTGCAACCCATCTGATTGTTGGACAGTAACTTGTTTGACTCCAAAGTCCAAGTCAAACGGGTGTTTACTATTCGTTCTAACGTTTTGGCAACACAACTCATTAAAGATATAGGGCGAAAGTTCGATGGATCATTTTTGTTTTTTCCGGACTTCGGGATGGGAACGACGATAACCTCTTTCCAAGCTTCGGGATACACGTTTCGTTGCCAAATTTGGTTGTATATAGCTAGTAGCCTTTCTTTGTGTGATAGGGGTAATTCTATTAGAAACTCATACGGTATGTTATCTGGACCTGGAGCTGATCTACGTGAGTTTCTTAATGCTTCTTCTAACTCGTCTATCAATATAGGGAAGTTATAACTTGATTCTTCGGTTTCTGAGCTATTCAATGGCAATTCTTGATTGCTCTTCAATCGGATGAATTCCGAGTCATAGTGGGAGGAGCTGCTTGTTCTTTGAAATGATTCAGAGAGTATGTTTGCCACATCCCTCTGGTCTGTACAGATATGGTTACCTATTTTTATTATTATTATTATTATTATTATTATTATTATTTTTATTTTTTTTTTTTACTAAGGCGACACCAATTACTACGATTATTAGCCGCCTACGTGAATTGATATTTATGTCATAGTTTGTTTAGTATATTTGTATTTTTCAAGAAGTTTATCATTGGTTTTAGTGATTCACTTGTGTTGTTTAGTAATGTTTCAATGTTGTTACTTTTCAAATATGTTTGACGTTGCGATGAGTATTTATTACAATATAGCAATATGTGTTTTATTGTCACTCTTTCGTTGCATGTATCGCAAACCGGTTGTCCTCTGGAACTCAACATAAAATTCGATGTAAGGTTAGTGTGACCTATTCTTATGCGGGTTATAGCTACTTGTTCCCGTCTTTTGATGTCTGGTGGGAACATCCAAATGTTTATAGATTTTTTCACTTCTCTTAGCCTTTCGCTGCCGTTGTCCCAGTCATCTTGCCATTTTTTGTGTATTATATTTTTGATGTGATTTTTGAGTTCGATGGGTCTCAAACAATTTTGAAATACATTCGACGTGTATGATACTACGTTCGCGCTATGGTGCTCTCCTTCACAATTTTTAGGTGGGTGTTTGATCCAAAAGAATTCCATGTTTTTGTTTCGTGTAATCAGGTTTTGATGTAGCGATAAGATTTTAATCACTAATGGATCAATAGAAAATATGTCTCTTGCACAGGTCAAGGCCGAATAGTTTGTGGAAAGTATGCAAAAATTTTGTTGGTCAGCGTTACACTCTCTGATGTGGAGAAGTGCTCTCCAGATTGCAAACAGTTCCGCATAGGTAACAGATGTTTCTTTACACAAAGTCCATTTACATTCTTGTTTTTCACACAGAATAACGCTCTCTGTTTTATCTTGCATATTGTTTGAATACGCGTATATAGGTACTACGTTAACGGTATTTTTACCTGCAGGTAACGACACGTTGTTGGAATTTTTGTTGCTCGCTTTGATTACTATGGGACATAACTTCCATGAAGGATAGTCACACATGCTAGTATTTTCAATTCTTGGAATCACTTGGTTGTTACATTTTAAGTATTGCTGGAAACGCACAGAGGCAGGTTTACTTATAGTAGGTCTGTATTGGTATAACGGATTTTCCCTGAAAAAGTCGTTTTTATATGGATGATTCTGTTGTGCCCATAATTTTGATGCATAGGATATGAGCAAGTACAGTCTTCTCAAGTCTAACGGTAGGTTTCCACCTTCGCAGTCAATTGACCTTAAGGGACTCGTTCTATATGCTCCAGTCGCTAACCTAACCGCTTGACCTTGGATGCTTGAGAGTGGTTTTAATTTTGTTTTCCTCGCTGAGGCATAGACTATTGATCCGTAATCAATCTTGGACAATACCATAGATTTGTACATTTTTAGTAGGAGAGGTCTACTGGCACCCCAGGTGATGTGGGCCAGACTTCTTATGATGTTTATAATTTTTTTACACTCAGCGACAAGTTTGTTTATTTGGGAATTCCACAGTAACCTTCGGTCGAATAATAGCCCGAGAAATTTTATTTCCTCAACACATGGAATTACACTGTCCGTTAACCTCAGTTTTGGGTCTATTTCACAATGTCTTTTTCTACAGAAGTGTATGCATTTTGTTTTTCAGTAGATATCGAAATCCTTTGATTTGTGCGTTTCTAAGTATTGTGTTAATTGCGAGCTGCAACTTAGTTTGCATATTGTTCATTGAATCATGACTAAAAAAGATAGCAATGTCATCTACGTACATGCACGTTTTTATTTCTCCCTCAATTCCATGTATTAAGCTGTTTATTGCTACAATGAATAGAGTGACGCTTAAGATGGATCCTTGTGGAATGCCATTTTCCTGTAGTTGCTCTTGTGAAAAGGTATTTCCAATCCGCACCTTAAACCTTCGGTCGCTGAGAAAGTCTTTAATGAAGTTTATCATTCTTCCCCTTATTCCCCAGTCAACCAGCTGTTTTATAATTCCATAATGCCATGTCATATCATATGCTTTCTCGATATCAAAGAGCACGCCTACCACATGACTTCTCCAGGCAAACGAGTTTAACACATAATTTTCTAAGAAGACTAAATGGTCTATTGTTGACCTATTTCTCCTAAAACCCATTTGTGTACTTTGCAACCGTGATTCGTTTTCGAGTTTCCAAGTTAGCCTATAGCTGATCATGCGTTCTAGAGTCTTGGATAGGCAGGATATAAGAGAAATAGGTCTGTAATCACTCGGATACTGACCTTTTTTATTTGGTTTTTTAACCGGGATTAGCCATGCGATTTTCCATTGGTTAGGGTAACATCCACTTCTCCAAATTCTGTTAAATAGTTCTAATAGGCGGTCTTTTGCAGTTACTGGTAGTTGGCGCATCATGTCATAATGTACGTTGTCGGGATCTGGTGCCGACTTTTTGGATATTTTAAGTGCCCTTTCAAGTTCTAGGATGTTAAAATCCTCATTTATATCAGATAACGCGGCTTCTGTTGAGTCTAGTTCCATTTCTGCGTTTTGTTTGTATGTTAGAAAGTTGGGGTCATAATTTTTAGAGCTACACACCTCTCCGAAGTGTTTTGCTAACATGTTTGTTACGTCACAAATTTCGGACACGAAGCTTGAACCATCTGTTAAGATAGGGAAGTTGAATTTTGGATTCTTACCAGTGACTCTTTTAATTTTTTTCCAAACCTCGGATGTAGTGCTGTTTTTGTCTATGGATGACACATAATTTTGCCAAGATTTCTTTTTGTTTTCTATAATTAGATACCGTGCCTTCGCTCTTAGCTTCTTAAAGTTTACTAGTCTTTCGGTTGTCGGAGACCTTTTGAATTGCCTAAGCGCACGTTTTTTATTTCGTACAGCCTCAGCTATGCATTCATTCCACCAAGGCACGGACTTCTTGTAGGTTTTACCAGACGATCTTGGTACGCTTTCTGATGCTGAATTTATTATAACGGCAGTGAGACGGGTAACTTCTTCCTCAATAGACGAACCGGACTCCTCTTTTTCTAAATTTATTGTTATAGCATTTTGAAATTTGTTCCAATTAGCTTTATCTATTTTCCACATTTTGATTACCTCGTTTGGAATATTTAATTTAGAGGAAAATTGTATGATAATGGGAAAATGGTCGCTATACAAGAAATCATCCAATACTTCCCATGTTAAGCTAGGTGTAAGGTTTGGACTGCATATCGCAAGGTCGATTGCGGAAAATTTATTAGACCGACTATTTAAAAAAGTGCCTTCTCCAGTATTTAAAATGACTAGGTTACGTTGGTCAATTAGTTCTTCAACAGCTTTGCCTTTTCGATCGAGTGTATCTGACCCCCATAGGGGATTATGTGAATTAAAATCGCCAAGAAGTACATATGGCGATTGCAACTGGTCACACAATCTATCCAGTTCAGTTTTATTCCACTTATCATCAGGTAAATACACGTTGCATAAAGTCATTTTAATTGGGTAGTCTATTTCTATTGCAATAGCTTGTAGATTTGAATTCAGTTTTACTGGTTTGGATGGATAGTTGTCCTTAAAATATATGGCACAACCACCATGTGCACGATTACTAGGAGGTGTATCGACGCGGTATGTTACGTATCCTCTAATATTGAAGGACTCATTTTGCTTCAGGTGAGTTTCCTGAAGACAAATCGCAAACGGTATCTTTTCCATAATAAGCGTTTTAAGCTCAGCGAAATGATACTTTAGTCCATTGCAGTTCCACTGGATGATGCATTCTGCCATGGTGTAAAAATATAGGGATACTATATGTATAAATAAATAACAATTAAAAAACAAATATTAAAAGTAAATGCGGACGTTTGTATTACAGATTGGTATTGCTAATAAAAATATCACAGATATTGCTAGTAAAACTATTATTATCACAGATGAATTTGACTAGTAACAGCTATCGTTTCCCGGAGATACAGGATCTTCGGTTTGGGATAACAACTCCATTTCCTGACTATTTCCTGTTGATGAAGTGGAGGGTTTCCTGGGAACGCCCTTTGGCCATCCCCTCTTTTTGGATTTGGTACTGGAGCCCGACCCATCTCCAGTGACCTGAGTTTCTCTTTTTCTTTTTTCGCTAAGAGCGGCCTCATCGGGCATTGTTGGATGTTGTGTGGGTGGAGGAGGCATATTTCGAATGTCCATTATAGTAGATCTTATTGTTGGCGTCAATATGTCACACACACTTTTGGTGATATTTATTGTTATCTCCGGTATAATTTTTTTAATAATTTCTTCTACTGTAGGCGGCTTTTTCTGCGTTGTTTGGGCGTAGGATACGCCAGCCACCGGTGTCGGAACTATAACCTTTTTCTTTGCTTCCAAGTAGCTTATATTCTCTGTAGCCTAGATTCTTTGAATTGCATTTTCTATCTCAAACACCGGAAAATTTTTGTCTCTCGAATCGTGGAGCTCTTTACAGTTTATACACTCAATCGGAGATTCACATTGGCTACCTTCATGTACTGCCTTTCCACATCTGCACGTTTCTGAATTGTTACAACGATTCGCTGTGTTATTAGATTATGTATTAAATGTTATAACGTGTGTAGGCGTCTCAACCGTAGCTCCATTTCGTTTTGCTAAAATTCTTCGAACATCTACTACTCCATAACGTTATAATTCCAATTTTATTTCTTCAACTGAGCAGTTAAGCAGATCTTTACAAAATATTACTCCTTTACTATAGTTAAGGGTTCCATGTGGATATACCTCAACATCAACGTTACAAAACCTTTTCACGTCCATCAATTGTTTTGATTGTTTATTACTAACAGTTTCTAGTATTAAACCTTCTCTAACTTTCCGTATATTTTTAATTTCTCCAACGAGACCCTGAATAGACCTTGAAATAAGAAAAGGGTTAACCTTTTCAAAGCTTTCTCCATCTACTCTCTTAACGAGTAGGGACCGAGGAACTATCCCCGTCTCTTTACTCGCCATTGTTTTAGGTGGATGTTTTTTCGCGTTTCCACAGACGCGCCCACTTGGGAGGACGGGACCTCATTATTTTTTAAAGGTGCTATAAACAGCAAGAATATTCGTTCCCTATGCTCTTCACCCTCCTCGGAGCCTCAATTGGGACGACAGAGCCAGACCACTGCTAGTGTATCGCCAAAGATACATAAAGAACATAGCCACCCAAGTTGAGGAAAACTAGCATTTTCCTACCTTGCAATGACTTGCCTACGTTGACTCCAAAGAAAATTAGTAGAAGAGAAAAGGACAGATACAGCTTGAAGGAAGTAAAAGGAGCCAAAGACTAAACAAGCCGATTGATCCACTCCTGGCTAGAGAGGGACCGCCCGTCTTGGAAGAAGCCAGGGCCAAAGTAGCGTGTTGGAAAGACCTTCCTTTTGAACGCCTAGGATTGCCCTCCTCAACTACCAGGCTCCCCTTTTCCTTCCACACGGGTCCCCACGCACGGCAAATGCGCAGGTCGTATAGACAACTTAGATTTGATTTGATAAAGAAGTTTACTCTCCAAAACAGAAAATGCAGACAAAGGACATAAGGCCGAATAACTGACAAACAATCTGCGACCAGCGTTAGCACTACCCGGGGAGTACCACGTGGAGGTGCTGGTTCGACTTTATTATTATTATTATTATTATTATTATTATTATTATTATTATTATTATTATTTATTCACATTTTACATAATGGAAATTACATATATGGGAGATAATATCCAACCATATATGTTGATGTGTAGATACATTAAATTATTTTAAATTTAAAAAACAATATATACAAGTGAAATTTAATTAATTTAACTTAGATTAAAAAATTTTCGAACAATGTGACATGTTTGTAATATGACAGTTCGTTGAAGTATAACAAATAATTTTGGGTTTAAATTTAATGAGGTTAGGTGAGATTTAAGTTTGCAAGATACTACACCTGTCGCAGATATAATAATTGGTGTTATTTGGACTTTGCTAAGATTCCAAACTGCCATCATTTCAATTGCAAGTGCTTCATATTTCTTTCGTTTTTCTTTTCGGTGGATAGAACATTCGTTGATAATGGCACTCCAACGTCAATGATGACAGCTTGTTTATCTAGTTTATTTATTATTAAAATATCTGGTTTATTACATTGAATTTCGCGATCAGTAATAATCATACGATCCCAATATAAGAGGAACGAATCATTCTCTAATATTGGTTCTGGAATATATTTATAATACGGTTTAAAATTTTGTATTAACTTTAAATTTCGTGCTATCTGTTGGTGTAATATCTTGCAAACTTGGTTATGCCTAAAGAGATAATCGGTAGGTGCCAAAATAGAACATCCAGCAATAATGTGTTCTATAGTTTCGGTTTTGAAAACATTTTCTACAACTATCAGAAACATCCAAATTTAATATATGTTTTTTATAATTATTTGTTGCAATAACTCCGTCTTGAATTGCAAATAGAAAACCTTCAGTTTCTGTATGTAAGGAGTCATTCAACCAATTTAGTGACATGACTTTATCTATTTCCTGGACTTTCAATATAGTTGGAAACTTTCCATGTAAAATTTTGTTTTTCCAGTTTTGATCAAAATTTAATTTTGGTTCACAGTCGAAATGTTTGTTTTGAAGATTTAGTCCAGAATAATGTTTATCCAAATCAATAATGTTTTTAATAAGGGGGTATTCTGCAGAATAAAAATAATTTCGTAATAGATTTATTTGAGATTTGCATAGATTAAATATATTCGTTAATCCGCGTCCCCCATCTTTTCTTTTAATATATAGTCTTTCCACTGATGATTTTGGGTGTAAATAATTATATTTTGTAAACATTTTCGAGTTAATCTATCTAAATCATTTAAGTCAGTATCAGACCATTTTAAAATTCCAAATGAATAGGATAAAGTCGGAATTGCCCAAATATTTATAGCAGTAATCATATTTTTAGAATTTAATTTCGTTTTTAATAATGTTTTTAATTTTGCAGTATATTTTTGTTTAAATTCAATTTTAGTAATGAGTTGTCCAAAACAAAATTTTGTTTCATTCCCAAGTATTTATAATATAGGTTAGGGAGTAACTGAGGAATATCATTCACTATTTCAGGATTTGTGATTGGTTTTCCTTTTACTATGTTAATTTTAGCACATTTTTCTAGACCAAAATTCATTGAAATGTCTCTACTAAATTTTTTTACTGTGACTAAAAGATTGTCTAGTTGACTTTCAGACCTAGAGTATAATTTTAAATCATCCATATAAAGTAAATGGGTGATAGCTAAATTTTCTTTAGAATTTAAATTAAAACCAGCATAGGAATCGTTTAATATTTTAGAAAGAGGATTTAATGCCAAACAGAACAATAGTGGGCTTAAAGAATCGCCTTGAAAGATTCCACGTTTAATTTCAATTAAATTAAGGAATTGAGAACCATTGATAATAATAGTATTCCACATGGACATCATAAAGTCTAAAATGTTAATAAATTTATAATCAATTTTGTATATTCGTAAAATTTCAATTAGCCAATCATAAGGAATCGAATCATATGCTTTCTTATAATCTGTATAGCACATATTTAAATTTATGTTATTAATTTTCGCATGTTTGGTAATAATAGTGTCAATTACAAATTGTTCACGGCATCCTTGTGAATTTTTGGTGCAACCTTTTTGTTCAATACTAACAATTTTGTTTGTTTGGCAGTAATTTTGAATCTTTTCACCTATTATTGATGTAAACAATTTATAAATTGTTGGTAAGCAAGTAATTGGTCGATAATTTTTGGGGTCTAATGTGTTTCCATCTTTTAAAAGCATGTAAGTTATACCTGTACATAAAAATTTAGGTACAATGGATGGATCATTAAGTGCCTCATTGAACCAATATAATAAAGGAAGATGAATAGAATTAAATCTCTTTAGCCAATAATTCTGAATGTTATCTATTCCTGGGGAAGTCCAATTGGCACAAATTCGTAATACGTTAGTGAATTCATTTAAAGAGATTAAATTTTCTTCATTCCATTGGTAATTATCTGCATAATTTTTTAAATTTGTTAACCAAAATGCATTTTTGTTATACGTAGAAGGATTGTTCCATAAAGATTTCCAATACTGAAACATATTTTCGTTGTTTGGATACTGATTACAAGTGTTTGAAGGATTAAGATTGAGACTTCTAAAAAATTTGGATGTGTTTTCTGTAAATAATTTATTTTGAGACTGTCTCTTTGTGCAGTTGTCATATCTCTTTAAACGATGAGCAAATACTCTTAATTTTTGTTTTAGTTGATCTAGACAATCTATTAATTTAGCTTGAAAGTGTGCATCTAAAAGGTTTAATTTAAATTTATGTAAAATTTTCTTTACCTTTGTATATGTCACATTGTTCAAATTTTTGTTTAACATAGTCATAATTCCAATATCTTTTCTAAGTGTATTAATTTTGCGTTCTAAACGAATCATCCAAAAAGGTTTCTTGAAATTGGAATTATTCCTTGCATTGGGATCATATAAGTTTTGTCCATTTTTTTCAATTATGACGGTGGCAGCACAATATGTGGCTAAATGTATATAATAAATAGAATTGTGGTCCTTTAAATAGTTTTCAATCACTTTGTTCAAAATTTTTAAGACATTTTTGACTTTGTAGTAACTAGTAAAATTTAGATTAGGAATTTTTGGTCTAGTTAAAGGATCACTGTGTTCAAACAAATTAATTTTGACTAAAAAATCAGATTCAATTTCTTGGTAGAATACATCAAGGTCTTCGTCATTTACATTTTCAATGGGGACATCTGCTCTAACTTGTGAATTTTGTTGTTCATTAAAGGATAATCGATCTACAGTGTCGTTAATAATACTGTTCTTGAGTTCTTCAATTTCAGATTCACTAATAAATTTCCGCTTTATGATGACATTTCTCCTGTCAACTGCATTTTGTTCTGATAAATTTAGCATGGGAAACTTTTCAGAAAGGGCCGTATGAAATTTTTTTCTCCATTCAGGTAAAGGTGTATCTAGGTTGTTATTAATAACATAAAACGTACGCATTACTTCCAAATTCATTTCTTTGGTCCAGCGTATTCGCTTTCGATTACAGGAAGCGGTCTGCTGAAAACTCCAGTAGACAAGCTTAAATGGGCATTACAGGTATTTTCCTTAGTGCTTGTAATCGTGTCATTGTCAATAATGAAAGGTTCTGGTGTAAATGACAAAGTCGAACCCTCCATAACGTTGTCATTATTCCCATTTGTGTTGCGCTTAAGAATGTTTGCGTTTTGACTATTTCTTGTGTTGGTATCCATACAGTAGTCTTCTAAAACATCCATTTACATATAAATATTAATGATTATATATAAAAAGGATATTTTATGGATAAGAAATATGGCACGTCATGTGCAATTTTCGCCAACTTTATTATTATTATTATTATTTTTTTTTTTTTTGTTTTAGAGGCTTTAACTGCAAAACGGTCATATCGCCTCATATACACTTTTTCCTTCAGTCTATTCTTGTATATTACACTCGGTTAAACACGTCTATAGTTCTCAAAAAGTTTAATATGTTCTTGGTACCCTCAGTTGTCTTAAAATTCTCTGGATAAGCGTTCAAGATATTGTGGTTAGATCTTTGTTCATGTAAGTTTGGACATTCATGTATAAGATGTCTAATAGTGTACGCTACTTGACAATCATGGCATTTCGGTTCTGGGTCTCCCTTCAGCAGATGTTGGTGTGTGAGCTTCGTGTGTCCTATTCGGAGTCTGTGTATCTTAACAGTTTCTTCTCTAGACGCGTTTGGTAATTCATATAAACCTTGCACACGAAGTTTTATTGTGGAGAGATGCGTGTTTGTTGTGGACCATAGTTGTTGCCATATTTTAAAGCTATTTTTTTTCAAATACTTTTTAAAGTCTATCATTTTCATTAGGTCCACATCTACAATAGCTGTGTGTGCTGCTTGACGGGCAAATGATTCGACCTGTTCATTTCCAGGTATTTGTGCATGTTTCGGTGTATAAATGAATGTTAGTGTAATTCCTAGCTCGTTTAAATGTTTCAGGGCGGATTGGCATATAATGGTCATTGGATTAGTGGAATACATTTGGGATAGGTTGTTTACTATGTTTAGGCTGTCAGTAACAATCATAAAATTTTTTGTTTCATTTACTATGTTGCAGTATAACATTGCCTGCCATAAAGCATATTCTTCTGCAAAACTTGTGGATGATGCTGGATTCAGGCCCCAGTTATATGACGAATTTTCTACCATGATTGCACTTCCAACTCCATTTTCTGTTTTACATCCGCCTATATACAGAGTTTGGTATAACGGTTGTTCGTGACATATTTTGGAAAATAGATGCAGGTAAGTATTGTTGGACGTAGTTTTTTTTATTAAGATAGGTTAAATCTTTTCTTACTCTTATTTTAGGCGTAATCCATGGTGGAAACTCTAATGGCCATTCATTCATTAACGTTGGAATATTTATATTATGACTATGGATGAACTCGTGAAATCGCACATGGACAGGCCGAGTTATTGTTGGTCGTAGTCTATATGTGTGCTGTTCTATCTTCATCTCATGGTTAACAGGATGTGATGGTAACGCTTTAGTTTTTGTTATGTATATAGTCAGCAGTTGATTCCTTCTGTTTTCTAGGGATGGGATTCCTGATTCGCAATACAGACTTTCAATTGGACTGGTAGGAAAAGCGCCGATACAGTACCTAATGGCAGCGTTATGCACTGTATCTAAGATGGTAAGTAAGGATTTGCGAGCAGACGAATAGACGATGCATCCATAGTCTAACCGTGACAATATTAATGCTTTGTAAATCTTGATCAGGCATTTATGATCTGATCCCCACTTGGTATTTGCTAGGACTTTTAGGATATTTAAGTTTCGTAAACAATTATTTTTGAGGTGCTCAATGTGTGGTTTCCAGGTTAAGGATCTGTCAAAAGTAAGACCTAAAAATTGTGCGCTTTCGGGACATCTAATAGGTTTATTTCCCATATACAAGAGTGGACCATAACCTGGAGTTCTGAGTCTGCTAAAATGCATGCATTGCGTTTTCTCTTCAGAGAATCGAAGACCAATTCTGTTTCCATTTTTTACAATTTGGTTAATTGCAGGTTGAAGCTTTCGAGATATGTCGCCGACTGTATTACCTGAACAGAAAATAGCGATGTCGTCTACATATAAACATTTTGTAATGGAATCTGGCACATTCAGGACTATGTCATTTATTGCTACAGAAAATAGTGTACAACTTAACGTAGATCCTTGTGGTATTCCATTTTCAATTTTTTTTGTCTCGGAATGTTCATCACCGATTCTTACACGGATGCGCCTATTCGTTAGGAAGGACTTAATTACATTTGGTAAATTGCCTCGTAAATTAAAATTAAATAGCTTATTTATGACGCCTTGCCTACATGTCATATCAAAAGCACCCTTGATGTCAAAAAAGACAGCTACAAGACTTTCTATTTTCCGAAACGCCTCTTGGATTGCATTCTCAAGAAGAACTAGGTGATCCGTAGTTGATCGATGTTTTCGATAGCCTGGTTGGTATGACCCTAGGAAGTTACCTTTTTCCAAAAACCTGCAATCTGTTGTTTAACATTTTTGAAAAAGCTTGCCCATGCAAGACGTTAGACTAATTGGGCGGTAGCTTGCTGCTAATAATGGATTTTTGCTAAGTTTTAGGATCGGTACCGCTATTGCCTCTTTCCATTCATCTGGGTAGGTACCTTCACTCCAGAGCTTATTGAAAAGTGTTAGCAATGCGTTTTTACTTTCATGTGTTAGGTTATTCAACATATCGTTTGAGATTTCATCTTGTCCCGGTGCGGTTTTTTTGCTTTTTTTCATTGCATATTTCATTTCTCCCATTGTAAAAGGCAAGTTGTAATCTATGTTGCATGTCGTACCAAAAAACACTTCAACCTCACTTCTATTTTTTACTCGTAAAAAATCTTCGTGGTAGTTAACCGAGCTACTGACACTTGAAAAATGATTAGCCAGTGTGTTTGCTATCTCAAGAGAGTTTTCCGTGACAGTACTTTGATCTGTTTGTATTGATGAAATTGTGTTACTTTTGTATTTACCACTAACAGCCTTGATTTTCTTCCAGGTACTGCTTGAATCGGTATTAGAGTTAATTGAGGAAGTGTACTGCTTCCAACTTTGACGTTTGCTTTCAAGCACTATTCTTCTACTAACCGCTCTAGCTTTTTAAATTTTACGTGATTTTCAACCGTAGGATCTTTTGGTACATTCTAAATGCTATTTTTTTATTTCTGATAGCGACTCTGACCTCACAATTCCACCATGGAATCGGTCGTTTTATGGGTTGATTTCCCGATCTAGGAATGCTTATCTCTGCTGCCTTCCTAATAGAGTTGGTAACGTTTTTTACATTTATTTGTTCTGGTACTGCCAGATGTTCGCGGAACCTGTTCCAGTCAGCTTTATCAGTAAGGAATCTCTTGACAACTTTCCTTTCTGGAATAACGTAGTCCGTTTCTGTGACTATAGGAAAATGGTCACTATTATGAAGATCGTCAAGAGGATACCATCGTAGATTAGGTACTAGTGTTGTAGAAGCTAACGTCAGATCCAGAACGTCAAAAATTTTGGACCGAGCATTGTGGTATGTTGCTAGTCCAGTATTAAGCAGAGTAATTTGGTCTGTATTTAACCATTTTTCCAAAATTCGACCTATTATTATTATTATTATTATTATTATTATTATTATTATTACTACTACTATTAATATTATCATTATTATGCCTCTTATAATTACTATTATTATTACATTCGTTACATCAGGTCAGAAACGTAGCGTATTGCCTTTCATGCATTTCTGATGAGTGAATACTTTTTCGGCAATTGGTTTTAGATGTGCTTCATGTCAGTTGTAGCACAGTATACTTAATTACTTAAAATATATTTAAGTATACTAAGATTGTAGTATGCAATAGAATATGTGTTCATTCATTACTTCTATAGTATATAGAACAATGAAGCATGATTATAATTACTTACGCTTTTTATTTAGATATTTATAAAATATAGAATAATAAAGAAAATTTGCCGTCGTTAATGGCAATGCTAAATTTTCAATCAAAAATATCGGATATTTTCTTCCCGAATCTCTTAGGGCTTAAATTAAACATGTCATTCCTTAAGGAGATTATAGGTGAGAATTGTCACCGTTAATAGTTAAGTTGTAGAAATTAATAACAGTTTATTTATGCGTTGTTAAGGTTAAGGTAGTTGGATAAAAAATAAAATATCTAGGACAATAACGAGGCCATTATTAAACTATTTTAACGGTGTTAGTAGCAGAATTTTAGCATTTAAATGACCGTTTCCAAAAAAAATTTCTAATGTATATTCAATGATAACCAAATTTTATGCTCCTATATCTAAAGGTTCTCCAGATAAATTTAAGGCGACGACGCCTATCTGCCTCACACTAAATAACTAAAACCTCTAGACTTTCTGTTGACTTCCGAATTCGGAAATATTAAACCTAAACAGGAATTCAGGTTCAATTATTCCTAAATGTTAAGTGACAGTGACAGTGTGGTACCTAAAGGTTTTAAAGACCTACAATTAAACTCATTCAATAACAGTACACAGTATTAAGAGGATAAAGCTTTGAATTTTTCTAATTTGAATTACTTTTTATTCTATATAATTTGGGAATATCGTAAATGCCCTGCGGTTTAAGCCCAAACGTTTTACGCGCATACTTTTTTAATTACGTACCCAAAACCGTGTTTCTTTGTTTAAAGAATTTGTATATTTTCTGCGTGATGCGGTCATCCGTCTTGGAGAACATTCAATATCCTCGCTTGGTAATGATAGTGTACTCGAATAAGGTTATGTTTTTGTCACTATCTTCATTGATGATTGTGTACAACTTCTCTACTAATTTGTTAAGAAAAACGCCATATCGTGATTTATTAGAATTATTCTTTCGGTTTTCACAAAAACAAATAAAATTTTATATATTTGTTGTGGATGTTAATACCGAACGTACTGCATGAGTATTATTAGGTAGTACGTTGGTAAAATGATATACTTTAATTATTAGGGTACTGAGTACTGTTTAGCGCAAAACCTCAAGGTTAATATGTAAGTTTTTTGCATAAAACGTGTGTCCGAATTTTTCATAAATTTCGTTGATTATTTTCTATCACTTTAAAGTTACATAATGTGGTTCGCTATATTGCTTGCAATCATTACAAAATTTTAATGCACTCATGCGGTTCAATGAAGTTTAGAACTTCATACGTCTATAACATTTTTGCATAATCAGTGCTACTGCTGGAATTGAGGTTAATATTTCAATAGAACATTTCTAAGAAAGTGGAAATGATAAAATAATTATAATTATATAACGTAATATGTAATAAAAACGGATATAAATGTGTAAGAACAACAATTCCACAAATTTTGTGTATTCTTTTCACTTGTTCATATTAAATTTTGTTATAAATCACCTTAAGTTAAAGTGGTAGAGTATTATAATAGTAAATAGGTTTTCTTTCATTATAAAACGTTATGTATTAATAATTATTTTAATACATTTCTGTAATATCTATTTTTATTAAAAAAGGTTTGGTTACATCCAGAATAATACAATATTGACAAAGAATACAATACGCATTGTTTACTGTTTAGTTATTTTTAAAACCAGATTATATGACATTTTAAATATTAAAGGGTAAATAAAGGAAGTAGGTACAATAAATGTTAAATTTTTCTGAAAGTATAATACGTGCTTCATGTGAGCAGAACAATTTATAATTACAACCATTGCATTTTGTATAATAAAATGCCAATGTCTGATCTGAAGGTTGTTAATATTTACGTAAGGTAAAATAAACCTTCGGATCAAAGCCGAGATCCTGCCTACGTTATGGCAATAAATGAAAATAATTACGAATATTAGTGAATTTAAACAGAGGTCTACGACATTGTCAATCTGGTATGCTTCCTATATATAATTAATATGATATTGAAAGTGCTTTGTTCCGGTACATTTTCCTTAAAATTAATGCATTCAAAATACCTATCACGTAGAATTAATAAACCTTACCCATTGACTTTAAGTATTTACATAATATCTGAGTTATGAATTTCTCCAAAATAAGACATTAATTAAAATATTTACATAGGATTTTATATCATTGTGAATAATTCTTGTATGCACAATATATCTAGTTTATTACTGTGTAGTTATGGAGCTTTAATAAAGTTTTATATTTCATAGGTAAAGCTAACCGAAAGGACTTAAGGTAGTCAAATTGGAAAAAATTGTAATTGGATTCACAAACTAGTGAGGGACAGCGCGTTAAAATAATTATTTTCTCCAACCACCTAAATAAGACGCTATATTGTCACAATATTTCTTACCAAAAGTGGCTGATTTCGGGATCTTCGGTGTCTCCATGGCAACTGTACAAAAAGTAATTTCACCATTAGGTACTAAATATCAACTTCGTGTGAATAACGTTCATGGGGTGTCATTACTTCAATAAATATAATTTTAAAATTTTCGCACGTTCATCACAAACGACGTTTTCAGTCATAAACAAGTATTAATATTTAATATAATTTTGCTTTTTACTTTCGATTTAAGCGAGTGTAAGTTTATTTAAATGTTTTGACTGGAAATCTTCTATGAACACAAATCGATATTTGCTGTTACCGCGGCAGGTTGCACCATCTATCTTCATATTATTTCGCTAACATCTGTCGCGTTTGAATTAAATGTATTGAGCTAAATTCCAATGAATATTAATTAAAAACTACATGGTAAATCTTTTTTTCACTAAAAAGTAGAATAATACTCATTTTTTATAAAACGTTGTTGTTAATGTCTGATACTGATAGCGACATAAATAAGGTGTTCCCAAAAAGGTAGTGAACTGCAACTAAATGACTGAATATGAAGATAAAAGTGGCTGGAGAAAAAAATTTATGTTTTATACATACAATAGTTATTTGTATCACAAGGCCAGAAAATGTGTGATTGTAAGTACGAGTTCGTTGAGGCCTGCAAATTTATGAGTACCTACTCGCAAGAGTGATACACAAGATTTTTTATGCCGACATCAATTTTTATTAAAATGAATAAAAAAAATTGTTGCAATTTTTAAATTTTCATACCTGTTGAAATTAGGTTGGCAATACTGACAACTGACAGTATCCATTTGAAAATTTTAAATGTTTGCTTTCGAAACATCTGTGGAATTTTTTTATTTTATTTATAAAGTAATTAAACTAGAATGTAAGTACAAAAAGTGCAAGTCATGATGATTCTAATATTGTAAACATAGATCTCATGGATTCAGTATCCGAACATGTTAAAGTAGTCGCGGAAAGTGTTATTAATCATTTGTTGCCCTCCAAGTCCTCAAGTCGCTACTGGAAGGAATATTAAAACTTTATTAAATGGTGTAACGGCAATTCTGTGGCAACTTATAGTGAATATGTTTTGTTATCATATTTTGAGCTCTGTGGTCTTGTTATTCAATGCTAAAATCTACATTGAATATCAAGGATAATCCAAACTGCTAGAAATTGAAAAATTTCTTCACAAAGCTCGAGATGAGGAGTACCTAATGATTAAAGTAAACACAATTCTTTAATCTAACTTAATCTAACTTAACCTAATCTTAACCTAACTTAACCTTATGTTAACCCAACTTAATCTAAACCTAACCTAATCTTAATCTAATTGAATCTACTATACACTTTCACTTTTGGGCGGCTTTAATAATGGGAATGTGTGCAGCTTGCAGCAGAGATGAATTGGCTAAAATGGCGGTACAAGATGTGCAAGAACGTGGAGATATTATAACAATTAGAATTCCTGATACGAAAACCAATAAACCACGCACATCTTGCATCACAGATGTAAGCCTGGATTAGTATCGTGAGAAAATATACATCCTCACGACCACCAACGATACAACTGGATCGTTTCTTTTGTATTATGCCAACAAGTGCACCGCTCAGGCTGTTAATATTCAAACATTCGGACGCATTCCTTTCAAAATCGCCACAACCAGCGAACCAATTAGTCGGGGAAAACAGTTCCATATCACTGCCATCAAAAGCAACGGCAGGATTTCAAAAGATGAACAGATGGAGATGGTGACGATAGCTAACAATATCCGTGTTGAAAACATCGAGCTATCTTCAAATAATGGATCTGAAAATCCAACCGTGCCACATATAAACATTTCACATTGTGAAAATTGCACAATAACCATTAATTATAAGTCTTAGATCATAACTATTTAACTTCAGGCATTTAGTTTGGTTAATATTAATTGTTATATTGGCATCTATCTAGAATTTGAACACATTAGAAACGAATTGATTTAAGCAAACTTACATATATAATACCTATATTGTTGTTTGATTTCAGTCATGTATACCTAATGCCACAAGGATGGAATATTTCGGCATGTGGTTATAGGTTAAAACTATCACTATCAGCTTTACCTCCAATATAACCTAAAAAATACAATTGCGAAGTTATTCATTATTCGAATTGACTATTATGTTACATATTCTGTCAGCTCTGTCACTTCAACGAATACCAATAGTAATTTAGTATTATTTTGCCGACCTAGGCCGGAAAACGCATATTTTCCGAACTCATTTGCGATCTGCGTGTGCTCTATTACAGAACGAAGGCATAAATAGTTATTTGTATTACAAGGTCAGAAAATGGGTGTTTTCGAGTACAAGTAAACTGTATGAGTACTTGCAAGCCATTTTATGGCAGAGTGATCCACAAAATTTTTTGTGCCGACGCCAACAATCGTTATTAAAATCAATAAACAAAATTGTTGTACTTAATTTCACACCTGTTGAAATTAAGTTGGCAAAACAATATAATCTAAAAAATACAATTGCGAAGTTATTCATTATTCGAATTTTGTAACGCATAGTTTCTGGACGCAGTCCAGCAACTTTTTCCCTCGTTCTAAAAATTGGCATTATTTGTACTAATGAAAAAAATAACTACTAAATAAATAATTAATGAAATTTTACATACGAGGATAGAGCGAAAATTTTCTAGAACAAGACGGAATAAAACAACTTTTTGGGGAAAATCGTATTTATTTTCTACATAGTTTCCTCTCAGCTGTATACATTTAATCCAACGCTTTTCAAGACCCTTCATTTAATAAGAACTATCCAAACCTTCAAAATATCCATTTAAAGCTTCAATGATTTCAGTATTCGATGAAAATTTCTTTCCAACTAACCATTTCTTCAGATTTGGGAACAAGAAGGAATCCAACGGTGCCAAGTCTGGCGAATACGGTGCATGTTCAGGTAAAAGGAATCGTAGTTCGTGCATCGCCATCGCAATTGCCGGCTTCTGGGATAGGACGTTATCCTGGTGGTACAACACCTTTTTCCCTGCCAAATGAGGGCTTTTAGTTTTGATTTAGTTTTTCAGCCTGTCTAATAACGACGCATAATACTCGCCTGTTATTGACGTTCCGTGTTGCAAGTAATGAATAAAAATTATTCCTCGGGAATCCTAAAATACGGCAGCCGTGAATTTACCAGCAAACGGAATCGTCTTTGCCTCCTTTGAAGCTGGCCGTCCACGTTTTGTGCATTGCTTGAACTGCTCCTTGGTCTCCGGAGAGTACTGGTGAATCCACGTTTCATCAACAGTTATAAAACGCCACAAAAAATCTTTTTCGTTACGTTTGAATATGTCTAGACATTGTGGAGAAATGGTCATTCGAACCCGCTTTTGGTCGATTGTCAGCAGACGCAGCAGCCACTTAGCACTAAGCTTTCTCATATCCAAATGTTTTTGTAAGATGTAATATGCACGGTCGTATGAAATGCTCACTTTCTTCGCTATCTCTCTCAACTTTCCTCGGCGATGCTTCATCACGATTTCATGGAATTTTTCAATTGTTTCTTCTGCCGTAGCTCTTTTTGGCCTGTCAGAACATGGTACATCCTCTATTTGTTTAAAATTTATGCTTAAAAAAAAGCTTTGCACGGAATTAGCTATTATTCGTGGTTAAGAAAATACACAAATTGTTTACTTGTATCGATAGTAACGGAATGTTTTTATGTTCAATCCGTTTAAAGATTTGACATCCGTTGTACGAACAATGGCACTTTCAGAACAAGTGATCAGCACGAGTGCATAAAGCCATCTTGTGATTCATTCTAGAAACCTTTCGATCTACCCTAGTATATGGAAGCAATAAATATCATGGCACTTGTATTTTAAAAATGCGAGAATAGGAATTTATAAATCAATCGTTACTGCATCTCAGCGTTTTAAACAGTAATAGCAATAATAGCAATAGTGATAGTGATAGTGACAGTGGTAGTAATAGTGATAGTGATAGTGATGGTGATGGTGATGGTGATGGTGATAGTGATAGTGATAGTGATAGTGATAGTGATAGTGACAGTGATAGTGATAGTGATAGTGATAGTGATAGTGATAGTGATAGTGATAGTGATAGTGATAGTGATAGTGATAGTGATAGTGATAGTGATAGTGATAGTGATAGTGATAGTGATAGTGATAGTGATAGTGATAGTGATAGTTATAGTGATAGTGATAGTGGTAATGATAGTGATAGTGATAGTGATAATGATGGTGATAGTGATGTGATAGTGATAGTGATAGTGATAGTGATAGTGATAGTGATAGTGATAGTGATAGTGATAGTGATAGGTGATAGTGATAGTGATAGTGATGTGATGTGTAGTGATAGTGATAGTGATAGTGGTATGTGTGATGTGATAGTGATAGTGATGTGATGTGATGTGATGGTGATAGTGATAGTGATGTGATAGTGATAGTGATAGTGATAGTGATAGTGATAGTGATAGTGATAGTGATAGTGATGTGATAGTGATAGTGTAGTGATGTGATAGTGATAGTGATAGTGATAGTGATAGTGATTGTGATAGTGATAGTGATGTGATAGTGATAGTGATAGTGATAGTGATAGTGATAGTGATAGTGATAGAGATAGTGATAGTGATAGTGATAGTGATAGTGATAGTGATAGTCATAGTGATAGTGATAGTGATTGTGATAGTGATAGTCACGGTGACAGTGATAGTAAAAGTAACGGTAAAGGTCGATTCGTATACAACAGTGACGTGACAGCACCACGTCCGGCACGTACTCAAACCGACATGACTAAAATATTCTTCTGGGAATTATGACGGTATTGTTGACACTAGTCCGACGAGTGACAGTGCCAGTGCAAACATTGCTGTTGCAGTGACCGTACCGTGAAATTTAGATTATTTGTTGACGATATTTTTTCGTTTTCGCGGCAGTTTTTTAAGTTTAGTATTTTTTAATTTAAAAATTTCTTGTTTATTTCGCACTGAAATGGAGAAAAACTAATAGAGTTAGTGCAGCAATACTCTCCATTATACAACGTGGCACATCCAAAATATATGGACACAGAATTCAAAAATGCGATCTGGAGTAAAATAGGAGATGAAATGAAAACAACTGATATATGTATATATATATAATATATATATATATATAATATATATATATATATATATGTTTATTTAGATTTCACAGTATTCAAAATGATTCTTAATGGTAAAAAACGTAAAATATTAGTTTATTTCAAGAAATGAAATTAATATATATATATATATATATATATATATATATATATATATATATATATATATATATATATATATATATATATATTGACTGTATTTATGCAAATAAATTATTACAAATATTGTTTAATGTATTTGCCTCGACTAGCTTATCAGAGCATAGAGTTTAAGATTAGTTCAGTATTAAAAGTGTTTAAACATTTACGTTAGGTTCCTTTGCAAAATAAAGTCAATTATAATTTTAAAATAAAGTTGGAATTTTATAAAAATTCTTTTATTCAAACACCTTGTATCATACGCAATTACACAACATGTTACATGCATGCGGTTATTGCCGAGTTGAATTTATGCGCACATTGCATCATGGTCAAGCAATGAAAAACATATAATATAAAACATATAATACTTTGCTTCTTAATATAATATTGGATCAATATAAAATCAATGAATGGTTGTACTATTTGCAGACTGGTATATAATTTACTTGAATCATTTACATATGTACATATAGGTGATGTGATAAATAATAATCATCAACATAACTTCGAATATTAATCTAAGATTCATGAACTTACTTAAATATTTATCCTGTTTCGGCTGTTCCAATTTCTTTATTGAAGTTCCATCATCCAAATCATATGTAATTTAAATCCCACGATGTATACTATCCAGTGGTGATTAATATACAGCGTAAGTTTATACAGGTATGATGTAAACATTTCTTTGAAATATTTACTCAACTTTTCGTAAACACTTTTAATTTTATTTATTATATAATTAAATATAATCATTTGGTTTAAAGTTACAGTGTAGTTAAATACAATAATTTATCTGCATATAAATTTTATTTAATCGAATTTTTTTTAATATTATTTCTATTGGAATAATAACACCATGTTAACTTTGTTAAAATAATTTTATATTAAAAAAAATAAGTGAAACCATGATTTAACTTCGATTGTTTAACGACAACACATCACTCGTACAAATAATTCACGTTAACCTTACTTATTATGTATTTAAAAAATTTCAACTGTTTTGGTAACTGAACTATTTTAGGTTATACGAAACACGATCAATCTTAAATCTGAACCCATGGACACATCGAGTGACATGCAATCAGCTTGAAGGATTGATAAGGACTGTTTGAAAAATATAACAAAATCATATCATTTCTTTGCCTAACAACCAATTTGATTGGAACAATTTTTCTATACAAACATGACAGACCTTAATTCTGATTGGATAATCACATTTCTGAGATTTACGAGAAAACCATAAACAGAAATGGATTCTACGACCCAAAAAACATCACGATACATCAGCCTTTAACACAATTATAGTTTATTTTGAAAATTTCCATCTCAACCTTTATGTTCATACTTGACATAAGCTGGTTTCTCAACACTTGCACTTAATTTACATTTACAAAGTTATTTTAAGTTGCAACACCTTCTCTTCGCATTAACATGTAAGTTATTTTCTTAATAATTGTTTAATTTCATTTTACACTTGTCAGTTCTATGAATCTCTTCTATTTCGTCTTTTATTTTACAATTTAACATTCACTTTACTTCACCTACACTAACTGATACAAATTATCTTCTGTTACTTTCAGAACAGAAGCAGATTATGCTACCAGAATAGGATTTACTTATTCAAATGGATAACATGAATTTTATTGAAGCAAATACATATTCTAACACTTCCGAAGATGATCGGAAACTACTAGCATGAATAATAATGTTGTACAACCATGATTAAAATGTAATACATGTGAACCTTGAATTAAATAGCTAACAACATGCCGTATAATTACATATGTACTTAGTTTTACGTTAAGTTAAACTTATGCAACTTGCGGTTTACATATATGTTTAATCAACTCCTTCGCAATGACTCTACGTTTAATGTACCTTTTATTCTAAGCTTATTTCTATATTACCATGATATTTATCATTGTAAATATCATCTCAACATTCCCCAGGTAGAAAATTAAAATTTCCGAGTTTTATTATTAAAATGGGGCAAATTTTATTTCCTTTTTTACTTGCCCTACATTTTTTTTATTATATTATACGGATATAACATTTAAATATGAAATCTTCGCCTAAGACTATCATTTTATACATCTGCTAACTCATATGTGGTGTCATTTAAATTCTTAACTACTTTGTATCGTCCATCATATGGTAATAACAATTTTGCACATACTTTATTTGACCTATCGGCCACGTGAAGTCGCCTTATAATTACTTGCTCTCCTATTTTAAATGTTGCCCTTTTCTTGATCTTTTCATTTTGCTTTTTCTCATAATTGTTCAAAATTTTCATCAACCTCTTCCTAGATTTATTTAACAATTCTCTATTTCCTTTTGTTTCTGACCCCAATGTCTGGCTGGCTGGCTTAATTTTCTTCATTAGGGTAATAGGTGGAACTTCGTACTGAGGTTTATTTCTGGCATTGAGCTTCCTAGCATCCAAACAATCTGATACCATCTTCTTTTTTCTTAACTACAACTAACAGATTTACAAAGCTTGTTTTTGACCTTTCTATTATGCCATTCATCAACATGTCCGAAACTTCTTGTTTTACTTGCTCTCTTTGTGCATAGGCTATCGGAAATATTTCATTATGGAAGGGTGTCTGATCACTTACTTCAATTTTATGCTCACACTTTCTCGCTAATCCAGGTTTTTCATGTATTAACTCGTAATCGCAATCCTAATCGTAATCGTAATCGTAATCGTAATCGTAATCGTAATCGTAATCGTAATCGTAATCGTAATCGTAATCGTAATCGTAATCGTAATCGTAATCGTAATCGTAATCGTAATCGTAATCGTAATCGTAATCGTAATCGTAATCGTAATCGTAATCGTAATCGTAATCGTAATCGTAATCGTAATCGTAATCGTAATCGTAATCGTAATCGTAATCGTAATCGTAATCGTAATCGTAATCGTAATCGTAACCGTAACCGTAACCGTAACCGTAACCGTAACCGTAACCGTAACCGTAACCGTAACCGTAACCGTAACCGTAACCGTAACCGTAACCGTAACCGTAACCGTAACCGTAACCGTAACCGTAACCGTAACCGTAACCGTAACCGTAACCGTAACCGTAATCGTAATCGTAATCGTAATCGTAATCGTAATCGTCATCGTAATAGTAACGGTAGTTGTAGTGGTAGTGGTAGTAGTAGTGGTAATGGCAATGACAATGGCAATGACAATAGCAATGGCAATGTCAGTGGGGATGGGAATAGCAATGGAAGTGGTGGTGTTGGTGGTAGTAGTGGAGGTTGTAGTGGTAGTGGTAGTGGTAGTTGTAGTGGTAGTGGTAGTGGTAGTGGTAGTGGTAGTGGTAATGGTAATGGTAATGGTAATGGTAATGGTAATGGTAATGGTAATGGTAATGGTAATGGTAATGGTAATGGTAATGGTAATGGTATGGTAATGGTAATGGTAATGGTAATGGTAATGGTAATGGTAATGGTAATGGTAATGGTAATGGTAATGGTAATGGTAATGGTAATGGTAATGGTAATGGTAATGGTAATGGTAATGGTAATTGTAATGGTAATGGTAATGGTAATGATAATTTTAATGGTAATGGTGATGGTGATAGCGATAGTGATACCGATAGCGATAGCCATAGCGGTGGCGATAGCGATAGCAAGTTCGAAAATACACAGTTACGCTGCAACAAATAGATAAACTAGCTTACCTTTATTTCAAATACGGGCAAATCAATAACTTACGGTCGGTAGTCGACTACTATGAAATTAATTTGCGAATACTCGCAAAGCAATCACTGGTAAAAAACTGTTGATCGGTCAGATACCAATTTACTTTATAATTGCGTTACTCTAGAATCTAAAACATCTTTAAAGTGACTTATTACCAAAATCAAAATAGCAAACTCTCAAATAGGAAATTCTCATTAGTCATACCTTTAAGCATTTCCTTAAATAATAAAACACTTAAAAAGAGTTGTGTTGTGTTGTGTAAAGTTGTGTACATTAATAGTTACCACAAACAAATAAATTACTCAAACCGAATGTAATCTAAATTTTGAATGAAAGTAAAAATATTAACGTTGTGAGTAAAGATGGGGATTACCTAATATTAAAGTATTAATATTATTACAAATCTTGCAATGCGTAATTTATGTAACATAAGCAGAATAAAACAATCAGTGCACAGTCCGAAATAGCTTACGAGTGAATATGCTTTATATATTGAATTAATCAGGACACACGCGAATCTTTTAATTTCGGTATCTTCAATTTTAACAGATACAACCCATCATGAAACACATTCACTATAATTTTAAAACTCGGTAGAAACGATATGAATTTTTCGTAAACGATTGAGAGAAATTACGTCATAAGAAAACATTCCACTGCATAAGATTCCACGCTTCCCTTATCAAGAAACACAATATTCGCGCCAAAGAAAGTCCTCTCGAAAATCATCCTTAAAGAGACGTATATCAAATCCAAATTCTGTTTAATTCAAATAAATTGATCAAAATTACCTGTCAGACTGACGCCGAAATGCTTTTAAAGCTGTAACTATGCTATGTAAAGGTAATACTTTAATATTCAACATAATTTTATAAAACGCAATTTCCCTTTCCAACTAACGAAAATTTCAAATACTTAAAATAACGAGAATAACTATTATTTATATAAAACATTACTCTGATTGTAACGCAAGTATCAACTGGGAATGAAACGTAATCAATTCCTGAATTAACATTATTAGTGATAACAAACAAAAAGAATCCTATACGTCTTACAGAATGGAAATCAAGTCGTGAAAATTTTCGCGCGATGATTTATTACGATTTTCGACGTGGATTATCAAGACAAGAGTGCATGGATCAACTTACTTCGGTCGTCCAAAATCAGTTGTTATTCAAGAAAACATTGATGCTGTGCAAAATCTAATAATGTAAGATCGCCATGCGGCCCTAGGCATTAGTTCCACCAGCATATATAAAATATTACATGATCATTTAGCCATGAAAAAGGTTTGCTCTTACTGGATCTCACATAATTTGAAGAAATCTCAAAAAGTTGTTCGCGCTCAAAGCACATCGAAACAAATGATCGCCTGTTTTTTCAGAAAAACTAGTCATGTAGCCTTTAGAGAAACGTAGAACGGTCAATTCTAAATGGTACACAACCATTTTTTTGCCGGAAGTCTTCGGTGAAATGCGGAAAACAAACAAGCGCCGTCAGATCGTTCTTCACCACGACAATGCGAACTTTCACACATCTCGTCCAACAACCGATTATTTGAACACTCAAAAAATCGAGTTGATGGGTCATCAGCCTTAGAGTCCTTATTTACCAATGACTCTTTATTGTTACCGAATGTCAAGAATAAATGCGTGGACGATTTTCTTCGGCGGAAGAAGCCGTTGATGCGTTCAAAAACCATGTTATGGAGGTGTCTGAAGAAGATTGGAAAAAATGCTATGACAAATGGTTCGAACGAATGCAAAAGTGTATTGATCATAAAGGTGAATATTTCGAAAAACAATAAAGCAATATTCAATGATTAATTACTGTTTTTTCATTGTTAGGCGCAAAATATAAATAGTGAGTTGAATTTAGGCCAAACTCGCCACCAACCTCTTACGCACGTTCTAATACGTGGTATATTTTTGTCTGGTGGAATTATTCCCAAGGCATTCACTTCATCCGAATTTTCGAACGCATATTTCAGTTAATATGTTTTTTAGTTTCTTATGTATTCGTAGCTTGATTTGACCGACTAATTCTACTTTTCCTCAGTGTTATCAACGAAAAAAATTGAACAAACTTAAATATCTCCGAAACTATTAGAGATAGGTATAGAACATATTTAAGAGAAATGAAAGCCGACTAATAGACGAAGACGCATTAAGAAAATATAGGGTATGCCATTTAAAAAGATGAAGATATAGCATTTTCAAATTTATGTTATTGCATTAATGTTTATGATCACCGTGTATATTGAAATCCAATTTTGACAATAGATTAATGTAAGCTCATGTATGAGTAAATTCTATACCAAAGATTATTTTTTTATCTTTAAAAATAACTGAGATACGCCTACTTGAATTACTACATAAAAATGTCAGTTTTTAGTTAACTTTGCAAATATCATAAAAACTGTAAGAGTTAGCTTGTAAGTAATTCTTATAAAAAAGATGTAAAATTATAAGGAGAATCTAAAAATAAAATAATGTATAGGGTGTTCTATTTAATACCGCTTTTATATTAAACCCTGTAGAAAGCAAACAATTTTTAGATTATACAGCTTATAAGAATAGACAGCTTTCGTATTTAAACTTATCTTCTAAGTTTAATGGCTAAGGAGCTATCGACCGAATAAGCACTATTGGGACACCTGTATATATATATATATATATATATATATATATATATATATATATATATATATATATACATATATATAACATACAACGTGTCCCAGATAACATTTCCAGCATGGGGATCTCGCTTATTATAAAAGATACAGATTTGGTTAAATTAGATGAATTACTCCAGTAGTACACCGGCACCTTTGGCCGCCATCTTGGATTTTGACGTCACAAGACCGCCCACGTGGGGGACCGGATTTTCCACCCTTATTTTTACTCGCTTACGTGTAGGACGTGTTTTTTCACCCTTATTTTTTATAGTTTCTTTTCGGAGGCCTTTTTCAACCCTAATTTTTTACACACTCACGTGTGAGACCGTATTTTCCACCCTTTTTTCATCCCTAATTATTTTTTATATAACCTCGTGTGAGTCCGTATTTCAACCCTAACTAAGGCCTTTTTTTCACCCTTATTTTAACGGCTTCTTTTCGGAGGCCTTTTTCATCCCCTTTTCATCCCTAATTATTTTTGTTTTTATTCGCCCACGTGTAGGACGCGTTTTTAACCCTTATTTTTATGGTTTCTTTTGGATGGTCTTTTTCATCCCTAATTAAGGCCTTTTTTTTTATCAGACCCGTGTGGGGGGATGTATTTTTCAAACCCTTGATGGAATTTTCAACCCTAATTAACGCCTTTTTGTTTTTTATCAGATCCGTGTGGGGGATATATTTTTCAACCCTTGATTAGAACTTTTTTATCCCTAATTAATGCCTTTTGGTTTTTTTATCAGACCCGTGTGGGGGATGCATTTTTCAACCCTTGATGGAATTTTTAACTCTTTTGCTTGTATTAAGGGCCTTTTTGACAGCAATTTTTGTGTTCACTTACGTGAGCGACGTACATTTCAACCCTGACAGTATTTTCAACCTTTTTGTTTGTACTAAGAGCCCTTTTGGTGGGGAGTCCCTAAAGGATAGGCAAATGGATGCGCACGTAGGATCGTATTTTTTACCTATTTTTAAGGGTTAATAAACGGTAGGATATTTTTTTGGTATTAAAAGAAGCTAATCAAGGTAAAGGTAACGTATACGTTTGATTTAAATACACTATTAAATTCTATAATGATAATAAACAGTTAATGGTATTGCATAATCAGTTAATTACCCTGTTGTTGTCATACAATGTGAATGTACGGTTTAGCGACTATTTAATATGTGTTTTTATTATTCAAATTTAGTAGGATTCCGTATTGAATTTTATCAAAGGAGATTGCATAATTGTTGTTATTAAATTATTATTAGACTTCTTTTAATCCCCATCTACAGATTGTCGTCCTCTGCCTGTTTGAAAATTCATTTAAATATATTTTAAAATGAAATTGCTTTAAAAATAAAAAGTGTAATTAACTAATTGATTAACCTGCTTACAGCAATAGTAATCATCGAAAATTAAGGAATGTCGCTTTTATTTATTTACCTTTTAATACGTATCATTTACATGCAATATATTTTGGTTTTAAATATGAGTCACAATGTATCGCAATCCTTTTTGCTTTAATTATGGGTCATAATTAAATCTAGTTCTCGCTCAAGGTAATCACTACCAAATTAATCTCATGTACAACAAGAAATAATATCAATAACGTATAACAAAGTATTTTTTACAATGCCATTTTTTCGCATAGTTTAATGTCCATGTATGGGTCGTATTTTAGCCTTGGGAGATCGGATTTGGTCTGGGTTAGACTAGGGGTTGGTCTTGCATCGGAGATTGTATTCTAAATTGTCTCCTGTGAAAGTTAGCTTTACAAAAACACAAACACAACCACAAGCACAAACAAGAATCAACACAAGCACAATCACAAGTACAACCACAAGCACAAACACAAGAATCAACACAAGCACAAACACAAGTACAGGCACAAGCGCAAGCACAAGTACATACAAACACACAAACACGCGAAACATACAAGCACACAACACGGAAAACGAAAATTGCAAACACGAAAATAGCAAACAGGAAAATGAAAACGAACAAACACGAAAATTTCAAACACGAAAATGAAAAAGGAAAATTCGCAAACACGAAAAACGAAAAAATCGTAAACACGAAAAACGAAAAACGAACAACTCGCAAACACGAAAAATGAAAAACGAAAAATTCGCAAACACGAAAATCGCAAACACGAAGAATGAAAAACGAAAATTTCGCAAACACGAAAAATTCGTAAATACGAAAAACGAAAAATCGCAAACACGAAAAACGAAAACGAAAATTCCAAACACTGAAAAATTCCAACGAAAATCAAACACGAAAATAGAAAACGAAAAATTCGCAAACACGAAAAATCGAAAAATCGAAACATCGAAAACGAAAACGAAAATTCGCAAAACACGAAAATCGAAAACGAAAATTCACAAACACGAAAAAAAAACGAAAATCGCAAACACGAAAAAACGAAAACGAAAATCGCAAACACGAAAAATCGCAAACACGAAAATTCACAAACACAAAACGAAAACGAAAATCGCAAACACGAAAAAATAACGAAAATCAAACACGAAAACGAAAATCGCAAACACGAAAAATGAAAACGAAAATTCGCAAACACGAAAATGAAAACGAAAATTCGCAAACACGAAAAATCGCAAACAGAAAATCGAAAACGAAAATTCGCAAACACGAAAACGAAAACGAACACGAATCGAAAACGAAAATTCGCAAACGAAAATCCAAACACAAAATTCGAAAACGAAAATTCGCAACGAAAATAAAAACAAAACACAAAACACGAAGCAATTCGCAAAACATGAACAGAAAACGAAAATTCGCAAACACGAAAACGATAAAACGCAAACACGAAAAACGAAAACACGCAAATCTACCGAATGAATTAAGACAGGGATTTGGAGTCTATAAACAAAATGATTCTCTCTGTTTGTCTGTTTTATTATTTAGCCCTTATACCCGAATGGAAGAGTATCAAAGTTTTCAATTCTCCGTCGCTTAGAGTAACTTATTCTATATTGTTTAGATTCAGGTCTACTTAACACATTGTAACACCTGTCTCTAACTAAGAGAGAGAGAGAGAGAGAGAGAGAGAGAGAGAGAGAGAGAGAGAGAGAGAGAGAGGTGTTACAATGTGTTAAGTAGACCTGAATCTAAACAATTTTTCGTGTTCGTTTTTTGTGTTTATGAATTTGTGTGTTTACGATTTTTCGTGTTTACGAATTTTTCGTTTTCGTTTTTCGTGTTTACGATTTTTCGTGTTTGTGAATTTTTCGTTTTCGTTTTTCGTGTTTGCGAAATTTTCGTTTTTCATTTTTCGTGTTTGCGAATTTTTCGTACTTTGCGCGTTTGTGTGTTTGTTATTTTTCATGTTTGCAATTTTCGTTTTCGTTTTTTGTGTTTGCGAAATTTTCGTGTTTTGTTCGTTTTTCATTTTTCCTGTTTGCTATTTTTCGTGTTTGCGAATTTTTCGTTTTTCCGTGTTTGTGTGCTTGTATGTTTTCGCGTGTTTGTGTGTTTGTATGTACTTGTGCTTGCGCTTGTGCCTGTACTTGTGATTGTGCTTGTGTTGATTCTTGTGTTTGTGCTTGTGGTTGTACTTGTGATTGTGCTTGTGTTGATTCTTGTGTTTGTGCTTGTGGTTGTGTTTGTGTTTTTGTAAAGCTAACTTTCACAGGAGACAATTTAGAATACAATATCCGATTCAAGACCAACCCCTAGTCTAACCCAGACCAAATCCGTTCTCTCAAGGCTAAAATACGAACCATACATTAAACTATGCGAAAAAATGGCATTATAAAAAATACTTTGTTATACATTATTGATATTGTGTCTTGTTGTACATGAGATTAATTTGGTAGTGATTACCTTGAGCGACAACTAGATTTAATTATGACCCATAATTAAAGCAAAAAGGATTGCGATACATTGTGACTCATATTTAAAACCAAAATATATTGCATGTAAATAATACGTATTAAAAGGTAAATAAATAAAAGAGACATTCCTTAATTTTCGATGATTACTATTGCTGTAAGCAGGTTAATCAATTAGTTAATTACACGTTTTATTTTTAAAGCAATTTCATTTTAAAATATATTCAAATGAATTTTCAAACAGGTAGAGGACGACAATCTGTAGATGGGGATCAAAAAAAAGTCTAATAATAATTTAATAACAACAATTATGCAATCTCCTTTGATAAAATTCAATACGGAATCCTACTAAATTTTAATAATAAAACACATATTAAATAGTCGCTAAACCGTACATTCACATTGTATGACAACAACAGGGTAATTAACTGATTATGCAATACCATTAACTGTTTATTACCATTATAGAATTTAATAGTGTATTTAAATCAAACGTATTCGTTACCTTTACCTTGATTAGCTTCTTTTAATACCAAAAAAATATCCTACCGTTTATTAACCCTTAAAAATAGGTAAAAAATACGATCCTACGTGCGCATCCATTTGCCTATCCTTTAGGGACTCCCCACCAAAAGGGTCCTTAATACAAACAAAAAGGTTGAAAATACTGTCAGGGTTGAAATGTACGACGCTCACGTAAGTGAACACAAAAATTGCTGTAAAAAAAGGCCCTTAATAGAAACAAAAGAGTTAAAAATTCTATCAAGGGTTGAAAAATACATCCCCCACACGGGTCTGATAAAAAACCAAAAGGCCTTAATTAGGGATAAAAAAGTTCTAATCAAGGGTTGAAAAATATATCCCCCACACGGATCTGATAAAAAATAAAAAGGCGTTAACTAGGGTTGAAACTTCCATCAAGGGTTTGAAAAATACATCCCCCCACACGGGTCTGATAAAAACAAAAAAGGCCTTAATTAGGGATGAAAAAGACCGTCCAAAAGTAACCATAAAAATAAGGGTTGAAAAACGCGTCCTACACGTGGGCGAATAAAAACAAAAATAATTAAGGATGAAAAGGGGATGAAAAAGGCCTCCGAAAAGAAGCCGTTAAAATAAGGGTGAAAAAAAGCCTTAATTAGGGTTGAAATACGGACTCACACGAGGTTATATAAAAAATAATTAGGGATGAAAAAAGGGTGGAAAATACGGTCTCACACGTGAGTGTGTAAAAAATTAGGGTTGAAAAAGGCCTCCGAAAAGAAACTATAAAAAATAAGTGTGAAAAAACACGTCCTACACGTAAGCGAGTAAAAATAAGGGTGGAAAATCCGGTCCCCCACGTGGGCGGTCTTGTGACGTCAAAATCCAAGATGGCGGCCAAAGGTGCCGTTGTACTACTTACTCCTATGGATTAGTGAAATTATAGGACACTCTCCAATTTCCAAATTTCCATGTATTTTAAGACTTATGGCAAGAAAAAGAAATATGTCAAATTTCTTTCTCTTGTAATATCTTTTTTGTTATATTAGACATATAAATTTTATTTGCACTTTCTTAAGATATTTTTTATGCAGAATTTAAATATCAATTTGGATTTTTTTGCACTTTCTATTTTTTAGTTTCAACCCCTAAATTAAATTTTCTTTGGAACGACAAGTCGGCTTTGAAATAATTGATCATGTTTTTTTATCCTCTTTACAATGATATAGCACATGTACTGTCTATTTTTAAAAACAACAAAGAAAATTAAAAAAAATGTATTTTATTAAAGACTCTAACAATAAGCAGGCCGTAAAAAATAAAAACACAATCGAATTTAATGTCACTTAAAAATTATTCGTTCCAGAATATTTTTGTGTCAAACATGGCTTTATTTACTAATACTGAAAAGTTTGATATGTTGAGTTGTTACATCTTGTCGCATAAAAACAGTTTAGAAGCTGAACGGATGTACTTGAGGCTGTATCCTGAAAGAAGGCAGCCCAGTGCTCGTACGTACAGAAATTTGGTAATTAATTTAAAAGAATATGGTTCATTTTCAAAACCTACTAGAAATCCGAAATTACGGAATGAAGATGCAGAACTAAATGTATTACAATCAGTTATTGGAAATCCTTCAACATCTGTTAGAGAAATTGAACATAACACTGGTATTTCGAAAACTACATCACAAAGAATTTTAAAACGTCACAGGTATCATCCGTATAAGTACACCATTCTGCAGGGACTCAGAGATGGAGATCAGGGGAGAAGATTACAATTTTTCCAATGGTATGTTAATCAATGTGAGAATAACGATAATTTTCCAGCTACGATTTTGTGGTCTGACGAAAGCAGATTTACAAATAATGGCCTTTTCAATCGACACAATGTTCACTTTTGGCACCGTGAAAATCCTCACGTTAAGGAAAGTCGGCATCAAGTGAGATTTGGTTTTAACGTCTGGTGTGGCATTTTGGGCGCTAAACTTATTGGGCCCATATTTTTTAACGAACTATTAAATAGTGGAAAGTATTTGAATTTACTACAAACTGATTTAGAAAATAAACTTGATGATTTACCACTGATTGAGAATATTAATATCTGCTTCCAACAAGATGGCGCCCCACCCCACAATTCAAACATCATCAGCGAATATCTTAATAATCGGTTTCCAAATTCATGGATTTTATGGCCACCCAGATCTCCAGACTTAACGCCCTTAGGATTTTTCCTTTGGGGCTACGTAAAAAATCGAGTGTACGTGCAAACATTTGAGAATGCCGAAGATCTTCGTGAAGCTGTTCTTGCAGCATTTGCTAGCATTAAACGCCAAAAACTACGCAGAGCAATTACGTCGACACTACGCAGGGCACAATTATGTTTAGAACGGAATGGTCAATTTTTGAACATCTTTTATAATTGGATAATTATCTCCAATACTATTACCTGCTTAACTCTTGTTGTTATCTATTATTTGTCGTTTTCTCATGTTTCACGGCCTACTTATTGTTAGAGTCTTTAATAAAATACATTTTTTTAAATTTTCTTTGTTGTTTCTAAAATAGATAGTACATGTGCTATATCATTGTAAAGAGGATAAAAAACACGATCAATTATTTCAAAGCCGACTTGTCGTTCCATAAGAAAAATTTAATTTAGGGGTTGAAACTAAAAAATAGAAAGTGCAAGAAAAATCCAAATTGATATTTAAATTCTGCATAAAAAAATATCTTAAGAAAGTGCAAATAAAATTTATATGTCTAACATAACAAAAAAGATATTACAAGAAAAAGAAATTTGACATTTTCTTTTCTTGCCATAAGTCTTAAAATACATGGAAATTTGGAAATTGGAGAGTGTCCTATAATTTCACTAATCCTTAGGAGTAATTCATCTAATTTAACCAAATCTGTATCTTTTATAATAAGCGAGATCCCCATTCTGGAAATGTTATCTGGGACACGTTGTATATATATATATATATATATATATATATATATATATATATATATATATATATATATATATATATATATATACTAATGCAAAATTCTCTCTCAAATGTAATATCGACCGATAAAATGGCGTCTTTCAAACCATCAAAAAATTTAAATAACAAGCAAGCATTGTAAATGTATGTACCCCCAACAGAAGGTGAGTAATGTTAATATCAAAATATTTTTAATAAGGGGAATATTAATACGAAAACCAAGGGTCGTCATCGTACTCAGAATATTAATATCAAAATTCCAGACATGCCTTCTAAACGCCCTCTTTCGCCAAATTAACCAGAGTTATATGAAGTTGACGATTTCAATATGTTCCACAAAATTTTTTACAAGCAGAAAGAAATATTTATTCAGAAATAACTCTTCGATTGTTAAACAAGAATGAAAGCTCCGCATATTTATTGTATTATACAAACTAAATCCATACAGATGCTAGAATTATGCTTCGAAAAATACTCCTAAATTTTAAACATCATAAATGCACCGACAAATTTTTAAACGCTTTTTGTTAGTTTATGACTAAAGCGTAACTTCATAGCATTTAGTGATTTACTACAGTTTTCATTGATTTCCATTTGATGTATATAAAATGTAATGGATTTGCATTTGATCAATGGAATAAGCTATAGAATAATGTAAGACAAATACTTAATGGTCATATTGCGATAAATAACTAAAAGATCGTTATCTACGCTGATGCGGTTTGAACTATTGATAAAGCGGTTGGACATCGGTTAATCTCCGATTTGTCAACAGATAAGGTATTGTCAGAGGGTTTACAACTACAGCAGGCTGTAATCAAGGAGAGACGCCGGCAGGGATTGTAAAGTACAAACAAATTTGCATCCTTAAAATAGATTTTAGAAAGATTAAAGTTGGCCGAGTTTTATGTTTTTATTAGTTCGTAGAAAAGTTTCACAAATTTCATGCAACGGGTTGTAAAGTAAATTATGCACATTGAACTTTTTTTTCGAAAATTAAAAAACAAATTTTCCCACATTTGTTATAAGGATGATGTATGAATATCTATACAAGGCAATCAACCCCAAATTGGATTCACACGTAATTTAAGCACATGTTATACCTAATAATACTCTATCGCAATGTGAAACAATCAAAACAGATGATGACGCTTTGTAGGAGCGTCAGATGGATGTAGGGTCCTGTGGGAACCCATAATGTCAATTTATCTGTATATTAGTAATGGAAGATATTAACGATTCCTTATATCATATATCCAAATTGTTAAGCAAACTACATTTCTTGGCAATAAACAAATCTCAGCAGAGTGTAAAGTGTATAAAGCGAGAGTTATAAGTGTATGTAAAAATTATAATATCAAAAAATAGGGGTGTTTAATTGAGGAAGCTTAATGTAGGGTAATATAGCTCGATGCTCAGGTATATCCGGTTGTTTCACAACACAGCCTGGACCACATGGCATCACATTACAACCCTCCACTATACAAATAATCAAATAATTATCAAGTTTGTGATTTTTTTCCATATGTTACTCTAAATTAGGTAGGTACATATATCCCATGTCCATTGTGTTAAAATACAGAATAACTTCAAAATTACTTATATTAAATTTTTAGATATCTTGACAATAGATATTAATGCTACTATTAAAACAGAAATGATAAATTGTTTAAATTGTCCGTGAATCGTTTATGTACTTCACGAAAACTGCATTTAGGAAGACGGTTTGTGGAATTGTCTTAATTCATTAGCAAATGTAAACTAATGAGGATTTATTTTGATTTAGCTGTTTTAATTGATTGTCGTATCACAACCATAATAAATTTGTTTTAAGCCAAAAATAACTCATTTCAACACACTAAATGTACGCTCACCATATACATCACACTAGTCGACCACGGATGATGACACCTTTGCTGTCGAAAAATGTTAGTGTTTGCTGTTTTATTCCGTGTTCAAGATTACAAAAAAAGTCATAATTATGTACTGGATTGTTTAATCATTTTCGAGTGCGAAATACTAGAACGTCAAATACCAACAACAGTTTCCAAATCGATACAAACCATCTATAATTATATTTAGTAGAACATTTAAATTATTACGAGTTGTGGGTAACACTAAATTCGACGCACATTAAACGCTCTTCGCAAATCATCACAAAATTGTTTTTCTAGACAGATTTCTCAAATTTTATAATTGTATGAATAGCTTTAATAAAAGTGATGTATTCTTGTAAAATAATATTTTAATAATTTATTTTGGTGAAAAATATTGTACACAAGTTACACATATCTACAGTGAGCATAATTTATGTACAGCAAAGCTGGACGCAGGGATACTTCAAAATTCTTTACTTCATTGTCTCGTTTTATTTGCAAAATATAAAGAAAGGAAATCTATACGTTGCGTTGGAAATCTAAAACATTTCATGTGATAGGATACTAACAAACAAATACACCCACGTACCACAGAGATAATGGATAAGCAAGATAGGTTTGAAATTTATAAAATTAATTGTAAACATATGTCAACGGCCAACTAATAATGTGTATCATAATGTGAAATTTTACGATACACGATAGAAAAATTCATCAAATATCGTAAAGAAACATTACAATACAAATCTGTACATTTTATCTACTTTCATAATTAACATAAGTAGCTATTTTGGTCACTTTTTAAATTGAGTTTATAGGAATAAAAAAGGCAGTTAGCGGAAATTTTAGGTATAGTCCTAATCACATTTATATTTTATGTTTTTTGGGTTGCTGTACACAAATATGAGGTTTGCTGACAGATATTATGCCCGGAACGTTGTTTTTTTTTTTCGAAAAACTTTTTAGGCTTTTGGGCTAAATATCGGTAATTATGGGTTTTTTGGAAAAGTCCATTCTTTGCAAAATTAAAGCAAATAAAAGTACTACAAGTTTCATTACTGATCATTCTTTCTACGACCAACTGTTACGCCGCTAGAGCGCACTAAAAAATGGCCAGAATTCCCAAAAATTAAAAAAACGCTAAATACTGCCGTGATACATCAGGTTTCCGTGAAGTCATGTTTGACTATTTCTGATAATAAACTTAATGAAACACATACAAATAAACAAACCAGTGTGTCCGCTGACCACAAGTCCCACCTGTAAGAAATATCTGTCTAAAATCAAATCGGAAACAAATTGGAGACAGAAAGAGTCAAAAAACGTATAATTACGTATAGTTGTATTTAAATTAAAATTACTTGATACATACAGAAACAGTATAATGGAATGTACAAGAAATTGTTTTGATAAAGGTAATAATCTCATGAATAGGTATAGGTGGTTGGTAGGATCATGCAATTCAATCTCTTTAGGTTGAAGGTCGGTATTCCATCCGCCCCTTCTTTGTAGGTGTGCCCAAGAGGACATAGGTAGCTGATTATTCCTCCTCCTCCTATGCTGCTAAGGCTTCCTCAAGGGTAGGGAACTGAAGACCAAGTTCTTAGAGACCCAAATCTTCATCTTCGTCCACTTGTTGGTCAAGGGCCACCGATGCGTTGTTGCATGTTCTGTGAACGCAGTTTATACCTAGGGCAGTGCAACTTAGACCCCCTTTATTCAGGTGCAGTTTTGTGCACTGATTTAGGTGCACTTGCATATTACCAACCTAAACAGTAAAACGGCAGTATTCAGCGTTTTTTTAATTTTTGGGAATTCTGGCCATTTTTTAGTGATCTCTAGCGGCGTAACGGTTGGTCGTAGAAAGAATTATTATGTATAAAACTTGTAGTAAATTTTATCTGCTTTAATTTTGCAAAGCATAGTCTTTTCCATAAAAACGAATAATTACCGAGATTTAGCCCAGAAACCTAAAAAAAAAAACAATGTTTCGGGCATAATACTTGCCAGCAAACCTCAGATTCCTGTTCAGCGACCCAAAAAACATAAAGAATAAATGTGATTAGGACTATACCTAAACTTTCCGCGAACTTTCCTGATATGCTTAGGCTATTATGGAAAAGTAATAGGTCGGGTAACTAGTTCTAGTTACTAATTTGTTTACATCTTTTGGAAGCGTTCAGTTACATCAATTTATGTGCAAAAATGAATGATTCAGAGGATAATTTGCCTTCTGATATTGAAGTGGCTGCTCAATTTGCTATCGATACGGTAATTTCTGTTAAATCTACGAAGCGTTATGCGATAGCGTACAAAATTTTGAAGAATGTATGGAAGTTAAGAAAATTGGTAACGTTTCTGAAAAAGTGGTCCTGGTCTAATTTGCGGAACAAGCAGAGAAATTAAAATCATCGTCCTTATGGTGCCGATATTCCATGTTGCGGGCCCTGGTGTCAATTAAGAAGAATATTGATATTAGTAAATATCATTAGTGGTTTTCTTGAAGCGGAAATCAGAAGGTTGGCGGCCTACAAAAGAAGAGGTAAATCATTTCTTAAGGAAATGAATGATAATGATTTCTTATTTATGAAGGTAAATTGGAGCTAATATTGGTAAAAAACAATCTTAAATTTATTATACTTTCTGGTTGTTTTGATAGTTAGTTTTTAGTGCTTGTCGATGCGAGGAGATCACAAATTTGACGACACGGGACGTTCGAGACTAAGGAGCATTTGTCAAGATCACCTTACCGAATTCAAAAACTAATAGTGTGCAGGAATTTGCTATAACGAGAGGAAATATTCAAAGAACAAGTTGCTTGGATTTATTTCAAAATGATAGATTCTTTTTTTTAATTACAGGAGAGGTAAATGTGGCCGTAAACCCGTAAGAATAAATAAAATTGGAGGAATTTCAAAGAATATCGCTACTGCATTGGTATTACCGGAACGAGCGAATTATATCATTGGGTCTTCAGTTACTGTGATTTCAACAAATAACCTCACGATGGAAAAGTCCAGCTTCAACATAGGAACAGCGTCTGGAGCTAACTTTACAAATGTTTCATACTGTGTAATGTATGTTAATAAACAGTTTTGCAACTTTCTTTTCTAAGAAACCACTAGTGCGGCAAAGAAATCAATCACCGGTGAAGTTGAATTCATAGGTAAGTTAGTTGAGTTGATCGACCTATTTCCACAGGTTTTGACTTTATAGCGCGACGTTTCGGAAGCGGACGGTCATCAGACTTAGCCCTAAGAATGAGTCGAATTCATATATTATGATTTTTTCCCAAAGCACTTGACCACACTCAGATTCGAACTTGGTAGCTTTCACTTGTAAGTTTGACACCTTTATCGCCGAGTCACTGAGTCATCCAGTGTATATATATATATATATATATATATATATATATATATATATATATATATATATTTATAATAAGAGAGTTCTCACTTTGAGCGGTCTACTGCTTTCTCCTATATAAACTCTGCCGCATTCGCATGGTAGGACGTATAACAATTCTTGAAATTTTGGTGTTCCTTGTGTGGTTTGGTTCTGGTTAGTATCCCCTGAGCGTTCTTGTCGATTAGAAGGCAGTGCGTATTTTGCATTAGCTGTCTATCCTTCATATTTTGTCTGAGGTACCTTGTATGTATGGTATTATCGCTGTGTATCTAGGTTCTTTTTTTTCGGTTACCCTTTCCTGTTTATGTTGTGTTAGATCCGAGTAGCCATGTTCTTTAAGTGTTCTAGCGATATTTTTCTTTTTCTTATTTCAGGTCCTCTTGTTTTGAGCATATTTTGTTTTCGCTCTATCGTACAAGCGTCTTGACACGCCTAATTTCACGCTTTTGTGGTGATTGGAGTCGTAGTGTAGGTATCTCCCCGTATGGGTAGGTTTCCTAGTATGCACTTGTGGTGAAAGTATTGTTATTCCGGTGTACAAGTACATCCAGGAATGTATATATATATATATATATATATATATATATATATATATATATATATATACATCATCGCGGGTCTGACTTATAATAAGTAAAAAAAGACAGTACAATCAGTTCGCGTGCTAAGTGAGATAGGATAAACAACAAACTGAAAGCGATGATACCATACATGCCTCTTTTGAGTAGGCCAGTATCAGTGACACATTTAATTGCTACTGTCAACGAGAATGGAAAATCAGTGTTTTTTCATGTCCGACACAATACTCATGTATTCCACTGAAAAAAAATACAGATTAATAAGCGGTATTATTCAGGAAGCACTGCACAAGGAATAATGGGCAGGTTTGCTTTTCCTTTGAAAACAGAACAATTTCATAAGAAAGTACGATTATGCGTACTGTTTGTAAATTTGAAAGATGTGGATGTTTAAATAATTGTAGAAAATGCAGTAGCATTGATGGTAATGATGGTGAGCATCCTGGTCGTAACTTAAACGAAGAGCGCGAACTCCAAGAAATTGCACTGTGTAGTTTAGCAGAAACTAATTTCCCGTGCAATAGTACAGAAATTGCTGGAGAAATGAATTTTGAACCAAGAACAGTTCGCAATATCTTGAAAAGGAATAAATACCGTTGCTATAAGTTGCAAACTACACGAGAAATTTTTCCAGAAGACCATAAAAAGCATATGGAATTTTGTGAAGATATGATGAATCGGGCTAATGAAAACGAAAGATTTATTGAAAATATTTTGTTTACCGACGAGTGTTCTTTTAACTTACATTTTAATTTTAATTTTATCACAAATTGGGTTACTGCCTTGCGCAAGGTGGAGGTCTTCGAAAATCCTATAAAGTAGAGTTTTGAAAAAAGTGTATTCTGTTCATTTTTAAAAATAGTTGGTTTTTCAATAAGAATTATAATGCTAAAGTTAAACTTTAAACTTAAGTTATATCATCGATGTAAATGTTAATGTTCTTATTTCTAAGTTTCTTCTTGGTTCTTCTTACGAATAGTAATCGAACCATGTCATAAATTCGCAATTACAATAAACTTCGATGTTTGAGGTATTATCATTTAATGTTTAAGTGTAAAGTATTTACTAGTTTCAAAGAACACGCGACTTTTCAGCATCATCTTAATTGCTTTGGTTTCCTTAGCAATGTTAAAGCTAGATTGAAGGAGACTTAAGTAGTTTGTATTTGTACATACAAATATGTACAAGTGGCAACATTGGTAAAGTTGTCTCTCTCACACTCATATAAATAAGCATATAATGCTTATTGGGTTTCTTTCTAGCTTATTATATGTCAAACCCGCAATAATGTTTTTCCATACCTGTATGTGTATATATATATATATATATATATATATATATATATATATATATACATATATATTTATTGATCACTACGGGTGATAGTGGGGAACCCATCGTCTGTAGTAAGTCTAGTTCTCTAGTGATCAGAGACCTCCCCTTGAGTTTTGCCAGCGTTTGGTATATCCGTCTTTCGATTGATGGTGTGGGGTCTTTTGGTATTTGTGTGTACTCGCACCCGTGCGAGTGTGGATCTTACTGTTGGTTGTAAGTCTCCACATCCATTACCACAGTCGCGTTTCCTTTATCTGCCAGAAGAATTTTGATCGATGGGGCATTCGCCTAGATCTAGATGAATCTAAGGCTGATCTAACCTTCCTTCTGTATTCTTCGGCTTATTCAAGATCTAATGTCATAGCTGTTTCTTCAACTACGGTTGTTAAATCTACTTTCGGAATATACCTCGGTGTTATCGCATAGTTAAAGCCTTTGTCCAGAACCTTCATTTGGTTCTCGTTCAACTGCCGTTTAGAGATGTTTGACTGTTTTTGCGATTCATGTTGGTTGGTTCTTTCTTCTTCTTCATTGGCTTTTCTTGTTTCTTCTAGGTGAATATTATTATTCAAGTATGAATAAAAATCTGAATCAGTAAAAATAATGCGGTTCACAGAGAATATTCTTGTAGAGGTAATGGCTGACTGACTAGTCTTGAAAAATGTGCAATTGTTAGTATTTTTAAATAGTTTTATTACTACCCTGTCCAAGGTTTGCAGCGTGTGAGTTGTTACCCATTTTGTAAAAATATTACGGCTCGCCAATATTAGGGACGTTTTTCACCCCTTAAGGGGCCACTACATTGCCCAACCTTCACAATTTGTTTGAAAGACGATCAGCACTAGTATTTTGGTACAAAGAATCATCCTTTTTCTTTTAGGAGCTTCTAATGTAAACCAACCTCCATTTTCTATTTTTTTCTTCTTTTAATTTATTTCTAAACAAGTTGGTAATCAAAATATTAATATTTTGGTACAATAAATCATCCCATCAGTTTTGGGGGACCTTTGATTTACATTTTAAGCGAGTCCTTCTACACACCAACCAGATGTTTTTGTTTTTCTTAATTTTTTGTTGAATTTATACAAAATGAATGATCTCTTCCTCTGTCCTTGATATTGCTCAAACAGTTTAGGTCTAGTCCCATTCCATTGTACTGGTTGTTGGATTTTTGTTGCTTACTCTTAAATCTTAAGTGTAGTAATGTGCACAATGAAACGTTAAACATGCTTGAACTAAAGAAGTATTTTTCCATAATATCGTTAAGTTTTTTAAAAATGTATCCCCTTGACCCATATTAAATCCTAGAGCGCTATCCTTACCGTATTCGACAGCCGTATATCTTTATCAGCCATTTTCCTTGTTTTAGGGTGGATATTGAAAGCATTTTATTTATTAACATACGCCGTAATTTAACCAGTTACCAAAGTAAAATTAACAAAACAGCTTAATAAATGCATAAAATTGCTCATGAACCGTTGGCTCGCAATCGGAACGACACTTTTATACCACGCTCATGACTGTACCTTCATCAAGTTTTCATACGCTTTTTGCATATATTCCTTCCCTAGGGATGTTGCAGTGCTTTTGGTGATGATGACCGTGAACTGAGTAATATTGGTTACTTAGATAAACCTAGAAAAATTCAATTGATTAAATTGACCCTAAAATAAAACGTCAATTTAGTCAGCTGAGGCGTAGGTGATGACCATCGATGCATTAACTCTCAAGCAGTATTTAGGCGGTGTCTAAACCTTCGGTGATGGATTTTACTGGCTTCGACAACACGCAACAGGAAATAATAAACAGGCTGTACGTACCCACCGTGTAGCGTCGAACGAGAGCTTTGTTCGTGGGTATACTCTAGAGAAAATTAAACTGTTAAGCCCTTGGTATGCACTAAAGTTTCGGCTATAATTTCTGCTCGATTTGAGAACGGGAAATAATAGATGCTAAACAGGCTGTGGATAAACGTCGTTTATTATTGATTGAAATAGCTGAATCGGAAATAAAAATTCAAAAATTAAAAGAAATTGACATGCACACCTACAAAGCGAATTTTTTAACAAATCGTACTGAAATTTGACACGATAGTGAATAGCGGGAGGGGGAAGGGCAAAACACGGTTCCTAATTTTTCTGTATTTTCGTTCTACATTATTTTTGTTTTGAGCTGGAAATATTAGCTTTATAAATACGTAAAGGGCGTTATCAATTATGATATCGGGGAAAAATTTCAAACATTCTGGAAAACTTAATTTGTTGATGTTTTTCGACAGTTTCTAATTCTCCCAGAAAAGAAAAGCTTTCGGTATACTAGGTTTAATCTTGATAACTCCAGAAATCGATAGAACACGTGAAAATAATAGGAAATTATCTTATATGAACTATTGTCCCAATACACTTTCTTACCAGAGATAAATGGAGCCAAAATTTGATTTTTTCTCAATATCTTCTAAACAAAGGTACGATTTCCAAACCTGGCACGTGCATTAGATAGGCGATGAACATTATTTTACAGGGAGTTTGGCGCAATCGGTATACCGGGTAATATCTTTTGGGGGGTCGCGCACATTTCTACCATCCGAATTTTTTTGCGTTACGCCACTGATTCGATCTTACAATGTGCTTGCCCAGTTATTCATTTTTGACATTTGTGCTTGTTTTTGAGTTTTTGGCCAAAATTCTTGCTATTATACGGTCGCGTTACGGACAAAAGTTTACGTAGATTGTCTTGGACCACAAAAATCGATGCGATTTCTGGAAATTGACGTGCCAGTGTCAATGTCGGTCAACAATTAGAGACAACAAAGCCAAGAACGTTTTCAAATGAAGAATATGCCGATATCTTTATTTTCTGAATATGGCTTGCGTAGCTCCAGTGAAAGCTACTTTACAAGAAATGAAGTTGTAAACTATAATATTAATGTATGGGTTCCGAAAATCCTCGGTGTATTAGAGAATCGTCGTTTCAGTACGAATTCAACGCAAATGTGTCTATTGGTGTTATGAGAAATACTCTTTATGGGCCATATTTTTTACTTCCACGCGTAAATGCAATTTTATTTCGTAATTTTTCGCTCCTAGACATGAATGAACATGTTACTTTATCATCATCATCGATGAATCGGACGTGTCGGAAGCAATAACTTAAATTAGAGTCCCGGTGAAGAGCCAGTTGCTTAGCCAGCACGGTCGCACGATGTGAATCTAATGGACTATTTTGTTTGGGGTCACCTCAAAGGCACAGGGTATCATACACCAGTATATACCCGTGAGAAACTAATACAGAATAGGTTTCGTGAACTAAATAACAATGAGCCCAAATTGCAGTTGCGATACAATCTATAATTCGTCGGTGTCGCAAGTACATAGAAGCAGGGTGAAGGCATTTCGAACAGTTGCTGTAATATCTTATTGTTAATTTGCTGCATACTTTTTTTGTTTGTTAATTAAATGTTTGATGTTGTTCACTACTCATACTCCTAAATGACCCGACAATTTTGCTAGACGCCAGTTTAAAAATATCACTACATCGCATGCTGTGTAACTAGGTCGACACAAATTTTGGTCAAAAATTCAAAAACAAGTGCAAGGCTCGAAAATAGGTAAAAATTTATTGGTAAATAACTGGCTAAGGGCGCTATAAGATCGAATTGAATCAGTGGCGTAAAAAAAATTCAGAAGGTTAGAAGGATGCGCTGCCCCCCCAAAAAATATCACCCGGTATACTGATTACGCCAAATTAATGGTCATCGCCTGCCAAATTTGGAAGTCGTAACTATTCCCGTTTAAGTAATAGTTACGAGGATATTAACAAAAAATATTGAAAAATTTCAAATTTTTTTTAATCTCTGGTAAGAAAGCGTGTGGACAATAGTTCTTAGGACATCCCTCCTTTATACTAAAACTATAAACTGAAATACTACAATTAAAGCGTTTAAATTTTAATCACACTTTCATCAAAAATAATATAATCTAATAATTTTTTAAGTGGGGTAACATATAAACTTTTACTAATTTTTAATGCTTTATAATTTTGCAAATGTCAAATGTCAAAAGGTGAGTATTCTAAATACTTTTACGAACTATTTTAGTAAACTATAGTTTTACATTTTATGAAAATAATAAAAAAAAATTATTGAATTACTTACAAAATGGAATACGATAGTTACAGGTTGACTAAGGAGCATAACCTAAAATTATTTGTGTGTTTTCAGGGTGAATAGTTGAACCCAAAAAGCTAGGTTTCTTAAACAATATTTTTATCACTTATCATGTGTTACTGCAATCTAGTTGCAATTTTATTTGGTGAAGTAAGTATGACACAAAGTTCACAAAAAAATGGTGTGTCATATTAGTGAACTGCAACTTTTTTAAAAACTGCGGCTTGCCAATAAACTTCTCCCACCAGTCAAAACCTATCTACCATGCCAATAATGTAAAATACTTTTAAGCATATTTTATTTTTTAATTATATACAAAAAAGTGATTTCAAAAAGTATATTAGATGGCGGCTAAACATAACGTTGGAACTGATACATTGATAATTGGTCAGATTTTAATTTTTCTTCGATATTCTCTCTGTACGTAGGTACCCCATTCATAATACTTTTTTCCTCCACGGGTTCTTCTCTGAAAATTAAATTTAAATTCGATTAAGAAATATAAATAGCTAATTGCAAAAAAATTTAATAAGGAACACTTTTATTAACATACCCCCCACAGATCCAGTTCAATGGTACAATCATGTTTAGCCAGAAAGAATATATTTTATTCGATTTAATTATTAATTATGTAATTTTATGTTAAAATAGACAAATAAATTTTGACGTTCAAAAATAGAGAAATCGTCTATTTAACTGTCACATTTGTTATATAATAATAGTATATTATTTTATAAGGAGTTAAAGTGGCACTTTTTATGGCGAATCTGTAGGTTTGACGGACGCACGTAGTGAATCCGGCAAATACAGATGCGCCACAAAAAGTCAATTTGCTCCGCATAAAATATACTATTTTTTCTTCAGACGTTTTTAATACTTAAATGTGAAATAAGGAAAAATAATTAGGTTGAGAAATTGAAGAATAGTTAGATTTACTTCGTTGAAAATAATGCATTAAACAAGTTGAAAATTGTGAAGATTCTCCGTGTTATTGTAAGTATTTTATTAAACTTTTTGTTTCTATTTGTGTAAATTAAACTATTACATTGTTTGGAGTATGATGGATTTGGATTACTGAAGCGGCTAATACCGCAATAAATGAGCTATTACCTACAAGATATTAAAAGCTACTCTGAAACCGTAATGTTAGCTTATTATTGGTATCTCAGGGATATGTCGTTACGATGAATTGGTGAAAATGAAGGTAGACGACATTGAGAACCTGAAAACTCTGCTACATATTAAAATTCCAGATACCAAAACAAAAAAAAATTAAATCTTTCCTAAATTTATGTAACAAATATGTTGCTTTATGTCCACGAGATGTGAATGATCGCCGA
>JARFJB010002113.1:280000-312500 GCA_036346205.1 Vesta saturnalis
CGAATTGAATACCATTCGTGCGAAGGAAATTATTGTATAATTTTTCAAATATGTCTAACACTTTTGTGTGATAAATCTCACAAAGATTTCCTTGCAGTTGTGGTTTACATATATAAGGAACGTAGCAGTTGGTGTGTTACTACTTACCCAGTGAAATTGTTTTCATTGCGCTCCATGACCTACCTAGTCCTATCTCTTTTTCTTGCAGTTTCAATGCCCGTAACGAAGAGTGTCTTTCTTAATTCACCGCCCGCGGTGACAAAAACTGGGGAAATTATTACAAATAATCTAAACTCGCTTATAACAAAATAAATATAACTGAAAATATTTTGCAATGTACTTCAGAAGCGAATGCTTCCACACCTTCACTCACCATCAGTTTGATACACGTTCAGTTACAGTTCGAACAAGTTTAACCGTTTACGTAATTTTGTTAATTGTAATAATCTACATATAAATGTAACCAATAAAAACTAAATTTCATTTGTTCGTTCTAAATTTTAATCCGAGTAAAATTAAATAGTAAGTACATATCAGTGAGTAAAGTACTACCTTTAATCGTTTACGCTCGAAAAACAGACACTCAAGGATTTTAGTTCTACTTCTATGGTATATACAATATTTTTTGCACAGAAGGAATTGACAATTAAATGTATAAAATAACGACATTTAAGGTTGTGTTCATTTATATTTTTGTATCAGAGACGGCATTGTTGTTTTATAAAAAATATCCATTGACTCTCATTTTACCTACTCAGTCATTTTACAAAATTAATGACTACTAAAATAATTTTAATCGTAATCAATTTCTAAAAATGTATAAAAAATATAACTGTAAAAAACAAGCGTGGATGACAACAATTATATAAGTCGGTGTATAAATGAAACAAACAATAAGCAGTACAGTAAAAATGAATAATTAATAAGTAAATGATAATTTCCCGTTTGAAGTTGTATTTTGGTTCGTTTGTTTTGGAGTGACGCTTGCTGCACTCGCACAAAGCGCATGCGCAAAGCGTTACGAAAAGGACAGGAGTGACCCTTGGGCGCTCTCACGCCTCACGGACTTTCTATGCGCGTTCCAGTATAAGTACAGTTCAGTGTGGTACCTGACAGATCTTCCAACTTCAATTCTTTTTATTCAGTGTTGCAAACTTGTTTTATAATATTATTTAAATAAATGCTAACATATACAGAATATAAGTAGGTCAACGGTAGGTTATTTTTGGACCACAGCGTATAGATGGCGTACACATTAACATTTAATAACAAACATTTAAACGCTTCTGGATATAAAAAATATTGTAGTGCAGGTAGGTACATACCTGTGTATATATTTGCCCTACTAACAATTACATCATAAAATTATTCATGTCATGAAATGAGCCGAATGTCATCGCCACCTGTGAGTCGTGGTGCAACAGTAAACCACCGTTGGCCTACTTTTAATATATACACTAACTTTAGTGGAACATAAAAGTCACTTTTTCAAATTTTTTAGCATGTTTTTCTTATTTTTAAATGAATTAAGATTTCTTATGTCTCATGTGACATGCCAAAAACCTTCGTTGCACATTTTGTGCAGGTTTTAACTTTTTTTTTAATTATCATTAGAAAGGCAACCGAAATAGTGTATGGTAAATTCTTAAAGGGGCCTATGTCACAATGCCCACTGACCACAAGGCTTACTACCTTTTAAAACTTCAGTCTAGTCACATCTGTTTTTAAATTTGACCATAAACTCTACTTTGGCCACAAGGTCCACTTTTAAATTTGGTCACGACCTCCACTCTGATCGTAACCTCCACCAGTAACTATAACCACATCCATCCTGCTTCCAACCTCCGCTGGCGCCTGCTTCGTCATATAGTCCACTACGTTGATCGTAACTATCTTTTTACTGATCATAACCTCCACCATTAAGTATGACCACAATATCCATCCTACTTCCAACCTCCGCCGACGCCTGTTCGTAACCTCCACTATTTTTTTACTGATTACAACGCTTACTTTTAAAGTTGCTACAACCTCTACGAAGGTCACAACCTTCTTCGATACCTGTTAGTCACAACTCCACCGCCGTTTATCATAACTTCCACACTTTCTGTTTACGCTTACAACGCCCACTTTAAAATTGGTCACAACTTCCGCTCTATCGGTCTACCGGCGTTTTCGTAGCACAAGGCGGATGGGCGTTGGCCACAACGTCCACCGATTTATTTGGTTATGGTTCTAGAACTATGAAAAGTACTAGCATATCAAATCAAATACCACATATTGAATTACGTAACATGTTTTTATACAATTTTTTTATATCTAAGTTATAGTTTCAATAAACGTAAACATGCGAACTAAATAAAATTAAACCAATAACCATGTTAAGCGTGTAATCTATTGCATAACTATCTAAAGATTAAGTTGAAAAACTGGTTATCCATCCTAGTTTATTTAATAACACCGGTTTTTAGTCTTAGCATTAGTTAAGATTGCTTCCCTTAAACGATTTTATTCATAAAAAAGTACATAGTCGATTTTTAAATTTTGAATTAATGTTAAGAGTAAATGGGCTTTCATCACTTCCTTCTTAGGGTAATTCGACATGCAGCATTTTCTAGGAATTCTATCTAAAGAAGATTACTAGATATGTACCACAACATTACCACATTAATTTAACAAAATTAAATTGGACCCACCTTATTGTCAGAAGTTTCTAAATTAATAATTTATTTACAATTACCGAAAAACAAGTAAAAACAGAACTGAAGGGAAACTTGGCAGACAAATTTCAATGTACTAACACGAGCTTGTAAAAACGGTCACGCGCCGTCTTCTTTAAAACTTCTGTTTTGTGTTCATTGCTCACAACGCAATATAAAATATGATAGCGTCACCAAACAAATTTTTGAAAATATGTTTAATGAATTACTAACGTCGGCAAAAACAAATGTATGTATCGCATATTCAGTACTATTTTTGCGAGTATTGAAGGTTGCTCATTCTGCTCATCTTGCAAAATTATCTTTTCTGGCCTAGAGATACCATATCAATTTGTATTACTACGCCAGTAACGATACTATTACGTATAGGAGCGAGAACATTTGTATGGTCACGCTATCATATTTTAAGTCATGTTGGCAGTACTGACACTCACCGGCTCTAATTTATAAGACAACTGCCAACAAATGTTCATGTATAAAAAATCAGTAGTGCCACATTAAAATGTCGACTTTTGTCAACCTAGGACAGAGCAATCAGTTTCTGGACGATTTTGCACAATGGAAGTTAGTTTTGCCGTACGGAAGCACAAAATTAATTATATTTTTTAGGCAATCGACATGGCCGTGGAGTTAACTTTCACTTTTACGAAAAACTTGACAACTCTAACTGCTTGATTATTTATGTATTAGCCACAATAAAGTAACATATTATACACGACATAAAAGTCACTCCTATTATTTAATAGACATCATGCTGTTCTAAAAATGAGGAAATAGAGTTCCTATCGCTTCGCCCAATCTTCACTTTACCCAAGTTTTAAATACTTTCACAGAAACCGTAGTATATTCAGTTTGCACGAAACGAAACTTCGATCACTTCTACAATAACGTTCTGTTTGTCTAAATCTTTAAAAGAGTGAATATGTAAAGCATCTCGAACCTTTCTTAACTAACCTCGATTACCTTTTCGCAACAGTAATTAAACTACTGGCAGAAATGAATGTTTAGTCAGCGTACCTGAAAAGAAGAAATACTAAAATCTACTCTAACTTATCGTTATTAACCCTACTTCATTCTCGCAACAGTAAACTATTGATTGGGCGAAATAAACATCCGCAAAATTAAAAACAATGCAACACTAAATAATAGGTTATAATCCTTATAGCCGCAGAGAAACCTAGTAATATTTAAGGTTTAGCACGCAGATTAAAAGCATATAGAATAAATTAGAGTATTTCACTTAACATTTTTACATTACATTTTACATTAGATGCCACGTCAATGCTAGTGTTGTCATTAATACGTGCATTGGATCACAATATCATGCAAGTTGTGCAATTTAAGCAGTTCAACTTTTCTTGAGAAAGCTTCAGTCGTTTTAGATTTACAGGTTATCTAAGGACCTTTAAGATACCCTGTATATAAATACATATGTATTGCTACAATATAAATCAATGTAATTAAATGATGTATGAAGTCCACAATAAACTGTGGAAGCGACTAAGCTGAGAAGTGACCGTTTTTCAAAGTCATAGGAACAATAAAAGCTGGATTGCTTTTACTTGCTTGAACTTTAAAGTGCTCTACAACATTAAAAATTCTCTTAACACTTTCACTGCTGTACACATAAACATACGTTCTGAAAAAGCGGAAAATCAGCGCTATTCACGTAAATGTACGTGCCGGACTGCTCACGTATTTATATGCGCTGCACACACACACGCACGCACGCACGCTCGCACGCACGCACGCACGCTCGCACGCACGCACGCACGCACGCACGCACGGACGCACTCACACACGCACGCACCCCACACACACACACACACACACACACACACACACACACACACACACACACACACACACGCACACACGCACACACGCACACACGCACACACGCACACACGCACACACGCACACACGCACACACGCACACACGCACACACGCACACGCGCACACACGCACACGCACACGCACACACGCGCACACGCGCACACGCGCACACGCGCACCCGCGCGCACGCGCACACGCGCGCACGCGCACACGTGCACACGCGCACACGCGCGCGCGCACGCGCGCACACGCGCACACGCGCAAACGCGCGCGCGCAAACGCGCACACACGCACACACGCACACACGCACACACGACACACGCCACACGACACACGACAACGCACACGCGCACACGCGCACACGCGCACACGCACACGCACACACGCACACACGCACACGCACACGCACACACGCACACACAGCCACACGCACACACGCACACACGCACACACGCGCACACGCGCACACGCGCACGCGCACACAGCGCAGCGCACACGCACACACGCAACGACACACACGCAACGCACACACGCACACGCACACACGCACACACGCACACACGCACACACGCACACCGCACAGCACAGCACGCACACCGACACACGCACACGCAGCACACGCACACGCACGACACGCACACGACGCACACAGCACACGCACACACGCACACGACACCGCACACGCACACACGCACACGCACACACGCACACACGCACACACGCACAGCACAGCACACGCACACACGCACACGCACGCACACACGCCACACGCACCACGCACACACGCACACGACACAGCGCACACGCACACACGCACACGACACACGCACACGCACCACGCACACGCACACACACGCACACGCACACCACACCGCACACGCACCGCACACCGCACCGCACGCACACACGACACACGCACACACGCACACACGCACACACGCACACACGCACACACGCACACACGCACACACGCACACACGCACACACGCACACACGCACACACGCACACACGCACACACGCACACACGCACACACTCACACACGCACACACGCACACACGCACACACACACAGATTTTATTACCTTTTTTAGAGAACAGACACATGTTGCTCGGACAGTCGGCACACAGACTGCATGCGAATTGCAAGTTTGACGCGCACTGGAAGCAAAATGGCCGGGTGCGTGGGACTTTGTAATGAAGAAGTCGCAGTCCTCACAACTGTCGAGTCCGATGACGAAAGAATATGACGACCCAGCTGATCTAGATGATGAAACCGGAGACTACAAACAGCGACAATTCTGGTGAATCCAAGACCGCGCAACCAGTTCCGAATGCCGGCGACGACGGGAGTGACGATGATTCAGAGCCACAAGTAAGAAAACGTCGTAAAACTCTCCAGTCACCTTTGGCATGGCCTTCTGAAAAATTTACTCCAACTGTACACTCGTTTGACAACAGAAATTTTGGTTTTCATGAACCGAATCATTTTCCAGTTGACGCTTCCGAACTCGACTATTTTCAATGTTTCTTTTGTCCTGAATTAGTGGAACAAATAGCAACTGAAACAAATAGATACATACTATACATACGTTACCAAAACACAAAATGTTCCTCCGTATTCAAGATTATGAAAATGATACTGATACCACTGTAGGCATGGCGATGCTAATTTCAAGGAACAAAAAATTGAAAATCAATGAATGTTGGTCTAATGATCTTCTGCTGCATACCCCAATATTCTCAAAGATAATGAGCAGATGACAGATACTTGTTATTACTGAGAATGCTCCACTTCTGCGACAACAATAAACATCAGAAAGGAGTTCGGATTTTCAAGATAGAGACCATTTTATCGATTCTGAAACGTAGATTTCCTTAGCTATTCAGTCTATTCAAAAATTTATTCATCGACGAGTCATTGGTGCTTTGGAAAGGAAGACTCTCCTTCAACCAATGTATTTGAACCAAACTTCATCGATTTGGAGTCAAATTTTTTGTACTGTGTGACGTCGAAACAGATTATATTTTGAAAATTATTGTGTACACTGGATCCAGCACTATGTCTGATGCCTTGTTTTGAGATATATCATACAAAGAAAGTTTTCTAATTGAATACATTGATTTTTTCTTTTGAACTTTAATTCAAACACATACGTTCACATACAATATACAATATGTAATGAGTAAGTATATTCATAAATTGCAATACGTATATGAAATATGTGTCTGTGCTGTGAACGTGTATATACGACACGCTAGATATGATCTCAATACTGATATATATATATATATATATATATATATATATATATATATATATATATATATATATATATGTTTCTATTTAGATTTCCACAAGTATTCATGTTTAAATAAGACAATTTTCTTTAAACTTGTGTAAATAAACGTAAAATTAATTCAACGTTTCGGGAACGTCCTTTGTTCCCTTTGTCAAGAATTTTTTTTTTTTTTTTTTCTTGACAAAGGAACAAAGGACGTTCCCTGAAACGTTGAATTAATTTTTACGTTTATTTACACAAGTTTTAAAGAAAATTGTCTATATAAATATATATATATATATATATATATATATATATATATATATATATATATATATATATTTACGTATTTGCTCAAAGTAATTCAGCACAGAGGATGCGCTCTTGTTACGATAATTAAGCAGCGAAAGGGCTAAAATTCTTTGTTTCCGTGTTATCATCGAGAAACTTAAAGGCAGCAAAAATGTATGTCTTTTTGGGTAATGCGCCTGAAACTTCACTCAGGAAATGGTGCAAATCCAATTTACTGTTAGTCGGGATGGCCCAGGTCTACTTTGACTAGGATTTGAACTCATTTTGTAAGTTTAATACATGTTAATGTATACACGCTAAAAATTTTAACAAATACACAACGTAGGATTGGTAAATAATCAGTTTATACTTAGTAGAGACGCCTTTGGAATGTATTGACTAGGAACCCTTTGAAACTAATCCTAAATATACAGCTTCTTAAAGGTTTGGATTTTGTTACCTTAAAAATAAAGATTCCTTCGTATTGACTGTAAAGTGAAATAATCCAATGGTTCTTAAAGTAGCTAAGCTGGCAAAACTGTGGCATGTAACTGTTAGTATCACATTTGTAATTTATACCACTGTAATGTTATACTATCCTCGCCAGGAGTGTTAACCGCTACATCATCACATGCAATCATATGGTATAATACGAAAAACATGAGTTGCAATTATTTTCGTTATAATAGATTCTGATTAAATTTCTAAACTTCTGTTTCAATTTTTTGTGCAAGCCATGCTTTAATACCTAGAAGAATCAAATAATTTCTGAATTTATTTCATCCATCGACGAAAGCCGGATTTATATTTGTTCTTTAGTACAAGAAATGATTAATTGGTATTATTTATTTCTACGCATTTTGCGGATATAAGAGGATAGTAAAAGCGTTCAACCATCACCACAGCTGTCTTGTAATTTACAACTACCTACTTTAAAGAAAGTACCTTAAATATCTCGATATCTAAACTTTGGTTACAAACAAGTTTACCCCGGAATTTCTACTTTGTTAACCTCGTGAAGAGGTTCGACCTCCACTTCGACTTCGACTTCGACTTTCACTTCTACATTTATTTCTACAATTACTTTACTCTGGGGACAACTCAGATAACCATAAATGTATTTTTACTCGTTCAATAACTACATACACAATTGGATAGATTGCTAACTACTTCTCACTTTTGGTGAAATATCACATTAACTGGAAAGTGCCTTAATTAATAATACTGAATATCACAAAGATCTGTAACTAACTCCAACAACAGGAGTAATTCCACAGCTAAGTTAAACTATAATTATATGCCTTTGTGTGTGAATGCAAATACACTTTTAAATTCTGTAAATATACAGCTTGCCTTACCTTGTCATAGGTTCACATAAAATAATTTCACTTTAAAATTTAATATAGTTATCCGCATTAGTTTTAAAACAAAGTCAATATTACACCATTTCAATTTATTCTTAGATATTATTTCTTTTTGTAAACATAGGTTATCCACAGGTAAATGCATTAATTGTCGAGCTGTATGTACTATTGTTGTGTTATTAACCATACAATGTTTAAATGTTCTTCTCATTGGGAGACTAATGTATAATTGGCTGCTATCGTTTTACTAATTTATTATTTAGTTTTTATTATTGTACATTGTACAATTTATTTAAATGTTTTGTCGAGTGGCCTGTGCATTTTAATTAGCAATGGCAATGTTATAAATATAATTCTTCTTGCTTTACTAAAAAGATATAAACTCAAACTTCATTAACTTGGGATCATCCTAATTTAATTTAACTTGACCTGTATGTTTCATGCTTCATTTCATTGTTTTTTTTATTATAATTAGTGAATCACTGTAGATACTACATTTTTAATTTAAACAACGGATGATTGCAACGTCCAGTTATTTTTGGGGATTACATTATTGGAATAAAAATTTTTTATACTAGTTTGTCGATTACTACTATTTATATAAAATTTGTGTATATATAACCTTTCTTTTACAGGGAACTTATCGAACTGCCTACATCATTGTATAATTACTTCTCTGTGCTGAGAGTTACCTTTCCGGTTTCGAGTATTGAGGAAAGGGCTCTTTTTTTTGTATTTCATTTGAAAACTCGTGGCGTCCAAATTTCTGTCTTTCGTTCTACATATATAGCTTTCTTTCCTTTCTCTCTCTTACCTCAATGTTCCCCACGCATCCACGTGCCCCATAGTTGCTAGTCGAGGTGCCCTTCTCCTTCATATTCCTATTTCCTTTTTTTTGCATACGTGCTGAACAGCGGTGAACGTTACAAATTATTCGTTACAAAATTAATCACTAGATAACATTAAATATTACCAATTGTAACCAGGGGTTCCAAATTCTAAAAATGTGTGTTAAGTAAGAGTGACCATCACATGAATATTAAATGATTTACTTTAGGAAAATAACATAATGAGAAAAAAGTTAAATAAGAAGATAATAGGAACAGCAGTGAACAAATGCTTAAATAATGTAACATCCGAAATAATGGATGTTACACACCCCCTTATCAAAATTGAGACCTCGGCAGAGGACACGAAAGGTAGGAGGAAACAGAAAAGGAAGTGAGAAGTTTGAGTATACATTTAGGACAAAAGCCCTAAAAACCATGAAGTCCAACCACGTTCCATTCCCAACCCTATATATGAATATAAAAACCAAAATCCCATGTATTAACCCAACCCCCAAAGCAATCAGAGAAGCTCAACCCAAACGTAAGAGTAAAAAGAGAGAGAGAAGTTAAATGCGGAGCGATATCGACGTATCTACCACCGGATACTCACATCAAGCACACAACTCAAGCAATCCACGAAAGAACAACCTGACTCCAAACTCCCACTGAGTCCTTCAGCATTCGGCCGGTACTAAGAGAAAATAAAGAGCAAAAACAAAAATAAAAGTAAAAGGATAGCACATCGTGAAGTGATACTTCCAAAAAAAAAAGAAAAACAGGAGACAACAAAAAAAAGGATTATTACTACAGCTAGGAAAGCAAAGTGGATAAGGATGAGGTGATTTGAGTAGGGTGATTGTCTTCGTCCCATTCATACTAGTAACAAATAATCATGTGGTATACACGACACCTAACGATACCCAAGAGGAAAGTAAGAAGAGAAAAATGAAAGGAAACCCAACCCACAGGAAAATTATCCCACTCTCAGCCGAACTTAAGGGCCGGCGGCCTAAAAACCAAACCCTGAAGAAATCCATCCCAACCCAGAACAAAATAAAGCCCAAAATTTTGTCCCCTTGGCCGAAAAAGTGAAATAAGGGATCCATTATAGACCCCAACTCAACCGTATGACACCATAAACTAGCACTGATGAAGTGACATAGGTGCTATAAAGAGTTAATCGGAGGAAAAGGGCAAGTCTCCTAAGATCCCCTGAGAAAATTTGTGTGGAGGACTCCTGGAGAAATTGAGACAGTAGGAAAGAAGGGACCGAATGTTGAGGTCCCGGAAGACGAAGGAGAGGTCTCCGTAAAAGTAGCCCGCCCTACTACGCCTAACCAACCGCCCAAAGGATAATGTGTAGAATAAGGAACTAAAAAAAAGTTTGTAAAAGTAGTAAATCTAAGACAATATACCAAAATAAGCACTAATCAGCATCTATAGACAAATATTTTGAGATATGTAGGTATTTAGGTCTCTTTCGTCTACGAGATAGCGTAAAGATAGATTATTTGTAGTATGAAGGTTTGCAACATCTACAGAAACGTCAGAATCTGACACAGAGGAATAGGTAGAATGATCAGGTTTTAGGTCCTTGACATGATAAGCGCCAAGCGAATGTCCATAATCATCCTGTAATTCATAAGTCCAAGGAGAAACAATGGCTTTGATCCGATAGAGGCCAGTAAATTTAGGAGCTAGTTTAGCATTAAAATGCCGTGCAGCATCTGACAAAACAAAATTTTGTCGCCATACCTTATCATTCAAATTAAATTTTAACGCTGTTCGCGACACATACCCTTTCTATAATCGTTTGACAATGTTTGAGCGAATACCTTCAAATTGACGAGTGAATTTTCCATCGTGCGGAGCCCGTTCAGGATCCGACAAAGTAATATCGTGAGGAACAGAAGGACCATGTAGATCTCCAAAAAGCGAATAATCACGTCCAAAGAGAGCGAAATAGCAGACCTAATGGCACAACCTATTTTTGCTAAATTTTCGTCCCATTTGTGCTGGTTTTGAGTAATATAAGAAGAGATCATGGTTTTCAATACTCTATTGATTCTTTCAGCAGGGTTGGTCCTAGGATGATATTTGGCATTAAACAAGATCAAGGTACGATATTCTGAACAAAGCTTAGCAAATTCCTTGCCACGAAATTGTACACCATTATCGCTAATAATGTACTGTGGACTGTAGACGAGAAAAATATTATCTTCGATTAGGCGGCAAACAGTAGAAGCAGTAGCTTGACGCATAGGAAAGAAAAAGGCGAATTTAGTGAAGCAATCGGCCACTACCAATACGTAAGCATATCACTTTGAAAATCGAGGCAAAGGACCCACTATGTCAGTACACAACACTTGCCAAGGCCTAGTAGGTTTGGCTCGAGGAGCAAGAAAAGTAGGTGGAGCACACTGTTTTACTTTATGAGCAGAGCAAACAGTACACTGACGCACGTAACGAGCAACATCTGACCTAAGAGCAGGCCAATAGTAATGTTGAGACACCCTAGCAGCAGTCTTATTTACACCATGGATGCCAGAAGTAGGAGAGTCGTGATTTCCCCCGAGAATACGTCGTCGTTATTCTTTAGGAACTACAATACTCCAGTCGACTGAATCTGATCCTGCGAAAGGAGATATGTTCATACGTTTTTAGAGACGATCGTCTTTTACGAACCACGAAGGAAATTTATTGGGCGAAGAAGAAACCCGAGTAACAATTTTGAGGTACCAAGGATCTTGGGCCGTTAAAGTAATCAAAGAAGAAGTAACATCAACACTATCCACTAAAGAAACCGAACGAGAAAGCAAGTCAGGGACCACATGTTCTTTGCTTTTTCGATGAATGATAGTGAAGTTGTATTGTTGTAACCATAATGCCCATGGAGCTAAACGGCCAGAATGGTTAGATAATTTATTTAACCAAACGAGAGAGTGGTGGTCGGTGATCACGTTAAAAGAACTTCCCTCGACATAGGCCTCTACTTTTCAATAGCCCATAGTACAGCCAAGCATTCCTTTTCCGTCGTAGAGTAATTGCGCTCTGCCTTTGATAAAGACCGACTGATACAACTTATTACTTTTTCACCAACATCAGAGGTTTAACTGAGAACTGCCCCAATTCCGAAATTGGAGGCATCACTTTGAATAATAAATAGACATGCGAGAATCGGAGAAGATACTAATTGTTCCTTGAGTGAATTAAAAGCGGTTTCACAATCGGATAACCTGTTGAACGAAGCATTCTTCTAGGTAAGAGCAGTCAGCGGAGCTACAAGAAAAGAAAGATTAGGGATAAACCGACGATACCAGGAAGCAACACCAATTACACGACGAACATCAGAGACAGTAGAAGGGGTAGGAAGAGAAAGAATAGGAAAGACCTTATCTGACTCTACCAGAAGACCGTCCTTATTCACAACGTAGCCTAAACACTTCAAATCAGGAAGACAGAAATGGCACTTGTGTTGATGTAAAGTCAAGCCCGCGGTAGACAAACGCTGAAAAACTTGAGCAAGTACTTCTACGTGGTCCTCAAAAGTAGGAGTCGCAATAATTATATTACCAAGATATGCAAAACAAAATGGCTCTAAATCTGCCCCTAGCACATGATAAATTGGACGTTGAAAAGTTTCGGGTGAATTATGCAACCCAAAAGGCATTCTAGTAAACTGGTACAATCCACGACCAGTTATAGTGAAATCAGTGATCGGTCTCGAGTCAGTAGTAAGAGGAATCTGCCAATAGGCTGAACGAATATCCAAGCTAGACAAATAGCGTGCGTCTCGAAGATGATCTAAAATTGTACTAATATAAGGAAGTGGATAAGCATCCTTTTTCGTAACAGCATTAACCTTTTGATAATCGATACAAAATCGATAAGACCCTTCCTTTGTTTTTGACAAGAACGACCGGACTAGAGCAAGGGCTAGTGGAAGGTTCCACAACTCCTAACTCCAAAAAAGTGTCCAACTCTTCATCAACGATTTTCTTGACAGTGGGAGAAAGAGGATAGTAACGCTGCTTTATTGGTTCAGCAGTCGTAGAGATCTTATGTGCATCTAAAGTACTGCATCCCAAAGACAAATCCATATGAGTAAAAGCATCCCCTAATAGAGATTTCAGCAGGAGAAATAGCAGAAAAAGGAGTAATATGTTCCAAAGAAATAGAAGCCAGTTCAGTATCGCTACTAAAAGACCAATGACCTGTTCTAAAGTCTGTTACGATGTTTATCAATTTCCAGAAATCTATCCTTAAAATAAATGTCTGAGATACTTCAGGTATCACCAATGTGTCTCCAAGTACAGTTTTAGTTTCAACAGTAATAGGGAGAAGAACGCTACCTAAGATGGTTCACTTAACTCCATTACCTAACGTACAGGAAGTAATCGAACCCACAGATTATGAAACTCCCAAGCGACAGATTATATCCCAATATCCCATCCTGAGTATCCCAAAATTGAACGAGAAGCACCAGAATCGAACAAACCCCCAAGTGAATAGCCAAAGACACTAACATTAAGATAAGGACGTTCATCATTACGAACACTAGCAAACACCAAATCTAAGAGAAAACGTTGTTAGTCAGAGATACCAGCAAATGGAGAATCCAAGATTAGAGAAGATACAGAATCTTCACCTAAGTTAGAAAATCCTAACGTAAATTTCCCTAATTCTTATTAACGAAATCAGGACAAGAAGGTTTGGTAACTCCTGGTTTACCACAACCATAACAGTATTTACGTGTGAAAGAGGACAGCGAGGAGATATATGTCCTACATTAGAACAATTCCAAGAACGGAGAGTAGAAGAAGGCTTAGAAGAACTAGTGGAGCAAGCTGTGGCTCTACAAGTGTATGTTTAGGCCCAATATTCGAGATGGTAGAAGAATCGGACGAGCAACTCACATAAACTAAACTAGGTTCGAGTAAATTAGCAGCTTTCTTAGAAGGTGGAGGTTTAAATGAATCAATAGAAAATTTATTTTCTTCAAGAAGTTTGGCTAAAGCCAATAATTGTGCCAAACTGGTTGTTCTCCGGTAGTGAGATAGACAAGCGTTGAAATAAATTTTGCATGACAGCAACGTAGATGGTCATAGTTTCTGAAGAACCCATAGGCGATGTTTAATTTCTTCTACTAAACGTTCATCATAGTCGTAAGGTAGAAATTCAGCTTTTAGTAAGGACACCAAATCCTTCCAAGAGTTTAATTCTTACGTGTACGAAACAATAACAAGGCTTTTCCCGTTAAGATTTCAGGAGCACCAGCAAAGAGCATTGCATGCGAGAGACCACGAGAGATACTCAATTCTACTACACATGTAAGAAAATCCAGCACTGAAGGGGTACTATCTCCTGAAAATTTTAATCCCAGTTTAGAAGTAGAAGAGAATTTAGAAGTCGAAGCGAGTACTGGAAGTGACGTAGAGGCAGGTGGTAATTCCGATAAGGCGTCTGAATTAGAATCAGAAATCAAGTCAGGTTCAGCATCATCTAAGTTCGTACTAGTGACACGAGAACTAGAAGAAGGCAATTGCGAAAATTCAGTGAAAGTAACAAGATTCGATATCTTAATCTTAGACTAGACATCAGTCTTCAGACTTTCAAAGGAGGAGTAAGAAATGATTTTTCTTTTTAATTTCATCTTCTGAAGTGGCTTTCATGAGTTCAGCACGCCATTGTGCATGGAGAAACAAAGTAGGAAAACGTGGAAAGGAAGAAAGAGAGCTATCACCCGTAAACGTAGATAAAAATTCAGTAAGCTCACAATGAGCTATAGTCAAAGCAGCAGCATCTTCTTCGAATGGTATACGGTCATCGATAATACAGAAAGATTTGTTACAGTCAAATTTCAGAGCATTGCGAACAGTTTTACGAAGGAGTTCAACACTCACATCACTAGGTAATCCCCTGGAAATCAATTCATATTGCAGTTTAAACAAGCGATTTACATCCTTCTTCCAAATGATCGACGTGATGATGTATGACAAGAATTAGGTAGTACAAATGTAAAGGCAATATATACACGACAAAGAAAGTGAGTTTAAATTAAACCTGAGACAGCAAAAAAACAATCTAAAGCAAATACTACGTAATCGAAACCAATACCTCAATGTTAAAGTAAGAATTTATTGCAGCAGGGCCCCACGTTGGGTGCCAGAGATTGTAACGTGCACAGCTGTTGAGCACGTATGCAAAAAAAAAGGAAATAGGAATAGTAAGAAGAAGGGCACCTTGACTAGCAGCTAGAGGGCACTTGGATGCTTGGAGAACATTGAGGTCCAAGATAGAAAGGAAAGAAAGGTATAAATGTCGAACGAAGGATAGAAATTTGGACGCCACGAGTTTTTAAGTAAAATACAAAAAAAGAGCCCCTTCCTCAAAACTCGAAACAGGAAAGGTAACCCACAACACGGAGAAGTGAGTGCACAATGAGACAGGTAGTTCGATAGGTTCCCTGTAAAAGAAAAGTTATACATATACATATTATATATAAATAGTAATAATCGATAAACTAGTACCAAAAACTTTTATTCCAATAATGTAATCCCCAAAAATAACTGAATGTTGCAATTATCCTTTGTTTGTTTAAATTAAAAAGGTAGTACCTACAGTAATTCACTGTAATTATAATTAAAAAAAATGAAATGAAGCATGAAACATACAGGTCAAGTTAAATTAAATTAGGATGATCCCAAGCTAATGAAGTTTGAGTTTATAGTATCTTTTTAGTAAAGCAAGAAGAATCATATTTATAGCATCAAGATTGCCATTGCTAATTAAAATGCACAGGCCACCCGACAAAACATTTAAATATATTGTACAATGTACAATAATAAAACCAAATAATAAATTAGTGGATAACCTACGTTTACAAAAAGAAATAATATGTATGAATAAATTCAAATGGTGTAATATTGACTTTGTTTTAAAACTAATGCAGATAACTATCTTAAATTTTAAAGTGAAGTTATTTTATGTGAACCTATGACAAGGTAAGGCAAGCTGAACAGAACTTAAAATAGAACAGAATTTTAAAGTGTACTTGCATTCCCACACAAAGGCATATAATTATAGTTTAACTTAGCTGTGGAATTATTCCTGTTGTTGGAGTTAGTTACAGATCTTCGTGATATTCAGTACTATTAATTAAGACACTTTCCAGTCAATGTGACATTTCACCAAAAGTGAGAAGCAGTTTGCAATCTGTCCAATTGTGTATGTAGTTATTGAACGAGTAAAAATACATTTATGGTTATCTGAGTTATCCCCAGATTAAAGTAATAGTAGAAATAAACGTAGATGTGAAAGCCGAAGTCGAAGTGTAGGTTGAACTTCTTCACGAGGTTCACAAAGTAGAAATTCCGAGATAAACATATGTTTCTAACCAAAGTTTAGATATCGAGATATTTAAAGTATTTTCTCTGTGGTGATGGTTGAATGCTTTTAATAACCTTTTATGTCCGCAAAATGCCTAGAAATAAATAATACCAATTAATCATTTCTTATACTAAAGAACAAATATAAATCAGACTGTCGTCGATGGATGAAATAAATTCAGAAATCACTTAATTCTTATAGGTATTAAAGCATGGCTTGCAGCAATTTGAAAACAGGAAGAAGAAACGTTCTTTTTAAGAACTCACTGAATAACATTCAGTTACCAACTGTAACCAGTGATCCAAATTCTAAAAACGTGTGTTAAGTAAGAGTGACCATCACAGTTTTGAATATTAAATGATTTACTTCAGGAAAATAACATAATGAGAACAAGGTGAAATAAGAAGATAAGAGGAACAGCAGTGAACAAATGCTTAAATAATGTAACATCCGAAATAATGGATGTTACACATCCGAAATCGTAGCATTTAAGGCTGCAGAATTCCAAAATACAAATACTTATTTATTATGAATTATTCTGTAACAATTTTAACTGATTTAAAGTGTGTAATAAATGATGATTAAAAGACAAACAAGTGGAGGTTATGTAAAATAATTTTCACGAGTCAGAGCAGTTGCGTCACTTGTATTAATACTGCCAGAGGACTCCGATGTTGTCAGATTGTGAAAATAACAGTATGACAACTGCCAATCTAAGCTTCAGGGGTTATGTTTATTTTATCACAATAATAAAATTTAAGTTACGTTATGTCAAATGTTTAGTGTCCGAAAACACCGGACATAATTGCCAACCTAAATCAGTGCTATCTACATCCACTCATGCACAACAGGCGGGATCTAAAGGTGGTAACTAACAAAGTTAGTTATGACGCAACTGCTCTGACTCGTGAAAATTGGTATAATATTAGTCAAATGAGAATTAAATTCATATGCATATAAAACAAATTGATTTCGTGTTTATAGATTCACTATTTCTACTACATTTGCTTATTCAATACCGTATATCTATTTCGTGAAATTCACTACGAATATTCACCATCTTTCTTTAATTGATAAATTAATTACGTAGCGGTAACACTCCTGACGAGAATAATACTTAACAAATAATTACCATATAGAAAATACAACATGAATGAAGAGAATTCCTAATATGCAGTTTTTCCAATTTTTACCCACTCTCATTAGTAGATACTACCAAAAAGAACTTTTTAACGTCACCTCACAAGGCACGAAAGCGAATAAAAACTTTTAACACTCTCCCTCGTCTACCTCCATCGCCCGATTTTGCCCATTAACGAGATTTCGGCAATAGTTGAGCGTTGGTGCAAACAAGTATTATTGGATCTAGTCGAATTTCTTTTAACTTATTAGTCCTAATAATAATAATTCTACAAAGTAAGTTTAGCGAACATAAAAATGTTTCCTTTGTTTTGACGATTAAAAGCCGGTAATGATGAGTGGTCAGAATGGAGGATGTGATTAAAATGAAAAATGACGAGAAAAATAATCCGTGGAGGTTACCGTCAGAGAATGTGAGTGATGTAACAAGCATTTGTCGGAATAAGTTATGGGTAATTTTAAAAAGGGGAATTGTTATAACAAAAAGGTAGTGTAGGATATCACCAACTTCAGTGAACGATATGGCCTGTAGATTTCGGTGAGTGCTGCAAACAATGTAGAGCTTGTAAACAAACCAGTAGTGGAGGTTGCAACCAGAGTGGGGCAGCCACAACCAAAATTAAAGTGGATAGTAGGCGTTGTGACCAGTGGAAGTTGTGATCAAGTTCTTCTCAAAGCAAGTAAATATCTTATAGAACGCTCAATCAACAATTTCAATGTAAACAAATGATTTTCAAATTGTACTCGGATTATAATTTTCATAAATCTGAGAAATAACATGCCTATGTAGACTGTGTTACAGATAAAAAGCTGCTTGCACTTCCGAATACGTGATAAAACCACGACTGTCACAATGACAGTGTTCCAATCCTAAACACTCTGAAATTGCCAAAGTAATGGTAAGCGTTTAATTTTAAATCAGCTAAGGGAACTTTTATTTAAAGTATACCAATAGTTGAACTTAGGTATATTTCTTTTATATAAAAACATTTTACCTTCCAACCTATAGAAGTTTATACAAGTAATATTTTTTCACTATCGCAAAAAGTCGGCCATAATATCGGTGCGAGTGAGCAAGCGAGACTGCGTGAGTGTGTGCGTGTGCTTGTCCCGCGTGTGCGGGCAGCTTTCGAATATTTTTTTCAACTTACAACGTATATGTCTATTAACTTCTATCTGACATGAAGATTTAAACGTCCATGTGACATTGTTTTAAATCTGTATATAAACACAAGACGTTTCACAGGTATCCTAAACAAATTCTTTATCTCATTTACTTTTTCCACTTTATGGGTTGGAAGGACGCATGCTGTTCCACACCACAAATTTTATAGATTGCCAGATTTATTATTAGATTACAGCTGTGTTATATTCAAGTTTGTATTCTATTTGTTTAATTTAATTAAGTCTACTAATATGTAACGTCTAAACGACTAGGTTTGGTACCGAACCTCCTGATGGAAACAAGAATATTGAATTGAATATATAGTCTGTAGCACGTGATGTATGAATGTTTTTAAAATACATTCTTATTGATTTTTTAATTAGTATAAATGCATCCATGCAAATCAAAACTGACGTCATGGAAAGGTCACCTGCACACCGTTCTCACTACCTCGACGAATCGTTTGACAACGATTTCAAATTAGTGGAGTTGATCGGCCTATTTCCACAGTTTATGCTTTTTGAGCGCGACGTTTCGGAAGCGGACTCTGCTTCCGTCATCAGGCTTAGTCCTGAGAAGGACTGTTTTCGCACTTGAGTCGAATTCATTTGTTATATCTAATTTTTCTCAAGCACTTGACTACTCTCAGATTCGAACTTGGTACCTTTCACTTACTAGTCTGACACCTTTACCGCTGAGCCACTGAGTAATCCAATATATATTTGTTAGATTATATATATATATATATATTATATATATATATATATATATATATATATATATATATATATATATATAACTATTTTCGTGGTTGCGCAGAAGTTTATTGCGAATGTTGCGCCGTAACCTCTTGCGCAGGTGTATTGCGCTTAAGCTCTTCGCGCATTATTGGAATCCATATGGGTTTCATTTCTACACTAGCTTGGCTTATTGGATTTTCTGCTAGTGCGATGAATGTGGCTTCTTTGAGTTTCCGACGAGTTGTATTCTCGTCCTTTGCCACTATCTGTATGTTATCCCATTGGATGCGGTGGTCTTCGTTCCAGACATGCTCAGCGATTCTTGATCTTTCTGTTTCGCCCTTGCGGACGTTGTTCTTGTGTTCCTGAGTTCTCACTTTGAGTGGTCTACTACTCTCTCCTATGTATGCTCTGCCGCATTCGCATGGTAGGTTGTATACACAGTTCTTGGAATTCTGATCTTCATTGTATGGTTTGGTTTTGGTTAGTATTCCCCTGAGCGTTCTGGTCGATTTGAAGGCAGTGCGTATCTTGTATTTGCTGCCTATCCTTCGTATTTTGTCTGAGGTACCTTGTATATATGGTATTATCGCTGTATATTTAGGTTCTTCTTTTTTCTCGGTTACCCTTTCCCTGTTAAGGTTAGGTGTTAGATCGGGGTAGCCATTTTCTTTGAGTGTTCTAGCGATATTTTCTTTTTCTCTGTTCAGGTCCTCTTGTTTTGAGCATATTGTTTTTGCTCTATCGTACAAGCATTTTGCTACGCCTAACTTCACGTTTTTGTGGTGATTGGAGTTGTATTGTAGGTACCTCCCCGTGTGGGTAGGTTTCCTGTATACACTTGTCGTGAAAGTGTTGTCATTCCTGTGTACAAGTACATCCAGGAATGGCAGTTTTTGTTCCGACTCCAATTCCATTGTGAATTTGATGGTGGGTGCGCGGCTATTTAGATGATCTAGGAATTCATCTAGCTTATGCTTGCCGTGTTGCCAAACTACGAAGGTATCGTCCACGTATCTAAGCCATATCCTTGGTTTCTCTGTAAATTCGGATATCGCTTGGTCTTCAAAGTCTTCCATATATATATTGCTCACTATGGGTGATAGTGGGGAACCCATAGCCATCCCAAACTCTTGTTGGTAGAACTTGCCTTCTACCTGGAAATATGTAGTTCTAATGCATATTGTCAGAAGTTCCATTATTGTGTTTACCGAGAGTTGCGTGCGTTCGTCTAACGTTTCATCCTTTTCCAGCTTGTCCCTTATGATAGTTAGTGCCTTATCGGTAGGCACATTTGTGAATAGACTCACAATGTCGAAGCTTACCAGTATTTCTTCGTGGTTTGGTTGGAAGTTTCTGATGGTTTCCACGAAGTGCTGCGTATTCTTAACCATAGATTCGGTTTTTCCCGATAAGGGTGTGATGATACCTAGCAGATAGTGTGCTAATGGGTGACAAGGTGAATTTCTCGAGCTCACAATTGGTCTCAGAGGAATTCCTTCCTTGTGGATCTTTGGTAGGCCGTACAGATGCGGAGGTTTGCTGTAGTGTGGGGTAAGTCTAATTATCTGGTAATCGGAGAACTCCCCCTTATGTTTTGCCAGCGTCAGGTATATCCGTCTTTCGATTGATGGTGTGGGGTCTTTCGGTATTTGTTTGTACTCGCCCCGTCTAGTAGTTCTTGGACCTTACTGTTGTAAGTGTCCATATCCATTACCACAGTCGCGTTTCCTTTGTCTGCCGGGAGAACTTTGATCGTTGGGTCATTCTTAAGGGAAATGACCGCTCTCCTTTCTAGGTTAGAGAGGTTAGGTTTAGTTCGCCTAGATGAATCCAGGACTGATCAAACCTTACTTCTGTATTCTTCGGCTTCTTCAGGATCTAATTTCATAGCTGTCGCTTCTACTGCGGTTATTAAATCTACTTTCGGAATATACCTCGGTGTTATCGCATAGTTCAAGCCTTTGTCCAGAACCTTCATTTCGTTGTCGTTCAACTGTCGTTTAGAGATGTTTATGACAGTGTTTTTTCGATTGATGTTAGTTGGTTCTTTCTTCTCCTTCATTAGCTTTTCGAGTTTATTCTGCTGAATTTCCTTGTGAATTGCCTTGGTCTTCGAATATTTACTTCTGGTAGCCGTATTTATCCTATCAAAGTCTTGCTCGTTCACTCGATTTCGAATGGTTTCTCTAATCTCGTTGGATTGGTGTTCGAGCTGGTACTTTCTGAAACGGTGATGTTTGATTCGTTCCTTGACTAACGCTTCGCTAGCTCTCTTTGCGATTAGTAATATTTTTCGGCTGTGTATCGGAGTTTTGATGTTAAGCCCAGTGGGTATTAAGTTGTTACCACGGGCTTTGCAGAGGAAGGTTAGATGGTTCTCCTCTAGTGCTAGCTTGTTCATTGATGTTTCAAGCTTTTTGAAAAGTTGTTTGACTTCGGGGCCGTACCGAGTTACTAATTCTGTATTATAAGTGTTTTGTAACTGTGGTTTCCTATTAGTGGAGTTGATCGGCCTATTTCCACAGTTTATGCTTTTTGAGCGACTAGACTTACCCCACACTACAGCAAACCTCCGCATCTGTACGGCCTACCAAAGATCCACAAGGAAGGAATTCCTCTGAGACCAATTGTGAGCTCGAGAAATTCACCTTGTCACCCATTAGCACACTATCTGCTAGGTATCATCACACCCTTATCGGGAAAAACCGAATCTATGGTTAAGAATACGCAGCACTTCGTGGAAACCATCAGAAACTTCCAACCAAACCACGAAGAAATACTGGTAAGCTTCGACATTGTGAGTCTATTCACAAATGTGCCTACCGATAAGGCACTAACTATCATAAGGGACAAGCTGGAAAAGGATGAAACGTTAGACGAACGCACGCAACTCTCGGTAAACACAATAATGGAACTTCTGACAATATGCATTAGAACTACATATTTCCAGGTAGAAGGCAAGTTCTACCAACAAGAGTTTGGGATGGCTATGGGTTCCCCACTATCACCCATAGTGAGCAATATATATATGGAAGACTTTGAAGACCAAGCGATATCCGAATTCACAGAGAAACCAAGGATATGGCCTAGATACGTGGACGATACCTTCGTAGTTTGGCAACACGGCAAGCATAAGCTAGATGAATTCCTAGATCATCTAAATAGCCGCGCACCCACCATCAAATTCACAATGGAATTGGAGTCGGAATAAAACTGCCATTCCTGGATGTACTTGTACACAGGAATGACAACACTTTCACGACAAGTGTATACAGGAAACCTGCCCACACGGGAGGTACCTACACTACAACTCCAATCACCACAAAACGTGAAGTTAGGCGTAGCATAATGCTTGTACGATAGAGCAAAAACAATATGCTCAAAACAAGAGGACCTGAACAGAGAAAAGAAAATATCGCTAGAACACTCAAAGAAAATGGCTACCCTGATCTAACACCTAACCTTAACAGGGAAAGGGTAACCGAAAAGAAGAACCTAAATATACAGCGATAATACCATATATACAAGGTACCTCAGACAAAATACGAAGGATAGGCAGCAAATACAAGATACGCACTGCCTTCAAATCGACCAGAACGCTCAGGGAATACTAACCAAAACCAAACCATACAATGAAGATCAGAATTCCAAGAACTGTGTATACAACCTACCATGCGAATGCGGCAGAGCATACATAGGAGAGAGCAGTAGACCACTCAAAGTGAGAACTCAGGAACACAAGAACAACGTCCGCAAGGGCGAAACAGAAAGATCAAGAATCGCTGAACATGTTTGGAACGAAGACCACCGCATCCAATGGGATAACATACAGATAGTGGCAAAGGACGAGAATACAACTCGTCGGAAACTCAAAGAAGCCACATTCATCGCACTAGCAGAAAATCCAATAAGCCAAGCTAGTGTAGAAATGAAACCCATATGGATTCCAATAATGCGCGAAGAGCTTAAGCGCAATACACCTGCGCAAGAGGTTACGGCGCAACATTCGCAATAAACTTCTGCGCAACCACGAAAATAGTTTAATATATATATATATATATATATATATATATATATATATATATATATAAGTTCTAACAAATATATATTGGATTACTCAGTGGCTCAGCGGTAAAGGTGTCAGACTAGTAAGTGAAAGGTACCAAGTTCGAATCTGAGAGTAGTCAAGTGCTTGAGAAAAATTAGATATAACAAATGAATTCGACTCAAGTGCGAAAACAGTCCTTCTCAGGACTAAGCCTGATGACGGAAGCAGAGTCCGCTTCCGAAACGTCGCGCTCAAAAAGCATAAACTGTGGAAATAGGCCGATCAACTCCACTAATAGGAAACCACAGTTACAAAACACTTATAATACAGAACGATTTCAAAGCTCAGCTCGAGCAAAACCTTGAGGAGTTCCAAATCCAAAACCATAGACAGCAGGAACTATCTGACAACGACCACCAACCCCTTCTTTAGTCCCATTTTACCCAATCAAATATTACAAACTTTTAGACAAGGGAGAAATTCAACTCCAAGTCAAGATGGACTTAACCGTCTAATACTTAAGAATCTACCACAAAACGCCATTAGGTAGTTATCCTAAACATGCAACCGTACCTTGCCCTATTCTATTTCCCGACAGAATGGAAGTCCGCTTCAACCGTCATGTTACCCAAACCTAGATATGATCCTTCCCAACCTTGATCCTACAGACCGATTTTCCTTATAAGTTGTATGGGCAAATTACTAGAGACCATCCTGTCGCAAAGGCATAAAGATCATCTCGAAGCCAACGACATCATACCAAATAACCAGTTCGGCTTCAGAACAAACCGTTCTTGACAAGACCCTCCTCGTGAAAATATTTACGGAATCTTCCAAAGCCCTGAACCACGGTGACTGTTGCCTCGCAGTTTTCTTTGACATCAAACAGGTATTCGACAACGTATGGCGCACCGGGACGAATACACAAACTACGGCAGTTAGGCTTCCCGGCCGCATTCGTCCGACTCCTTCTCTCATATCTAACAGGCAGATGTGTGAAGGTACGAATAGGTTCCACTACTTCCCCGACATTTCATTCGACCGCCGTCGTTCCGCAGGAATCGTCACTGTGACTTATTTTATACACTATCTACGCTTACGAAATTCCCCAAAGTACCAACCAGCACATAACTATAGCCCAATTTGCCGACGACACTGCTCTATGGGCGACCAGTAGGGGCAGTGACGGGGTAAATAGACTAATAACTTACCCACTCCTCTAACTGGGCCAACCGGTGGAGATTAACAATCAACCCAAACAAAACACAAATAATACTGTTTAGACATCCTAAATTATCCAACTTCGCTACACAATCCTTCGACATCAACTTGACCCTACGCGGACAAAGACTACAACTACAAGACACAATCGTATACCTAGGCATCACGTTCTCCCGAACCCTACACTGCAACCTGATTCTAGCAGCGCTCTCAATAAGATACGCAACCGCGCATCACTATTGAAAATGCTGCGAGGAAACGTTAGAGGTTGTCACCCCAAAATCCTACAACACACATACAAAACTTACATCCGACCATTGATCGACTACCGCACTCCATTGTACGCAAGCCTTAAAACCAACTCCAATCCCTCACTTGTGAAAGGACAATACTACGCACCATACACAAACCACACCACAGACACTCTAACCAATTAACCATACAAACCGCCAACATTCAACTAGTAACCGACAGACTAATAACACTGCAGACCAAATACACAAATCGCAGGGTAAACATTTACACGATCCCCACTAAACAAATCCTATTCTCCAACAAACCCCGACTACCACGAAACCCCAAAACCTAATTTAAACCTAGCACTCCTATTCCAACGAGTAGACAACCTACGAGAGGAGTTCGAAGAGATTCTCGACTACACCCCTTACATCCTAAGATAATACCAATCCTCAAGTGTGAACGATGACGATCGCCGCAACGAAAATGGACAACTCTACCTACCCATCCTATGATATAACCCATTGCACACTAACCTTAAGTATGTAAAATATACATTTTTTTCGCACAAAACAAAAATATCAAAATTATTACCACTTAGAATACATAAATAAAACACAACACAAATACATAAAACGCAGTACTGAAGAGGGAGAAGATCCCTAAACTGTCCGAAGACCAAATATGGAAAGAAACCAAGAAGAAAGAAGAATCCCCAAAGAAAGAAGCAAACGATTTAAAAAAAAATGAATAAAAAAAATGTATATTTGTTTGTTTGTCTTATGAATTCCTACACCATTCATCCGAATGCGATGAAATTTTGGTGAATTGTTGTTCGCACACGTTATTAATTCTTCTACCTGAAAAAATGGGGAAGGGGGGGGGGGGTATGATCGAGAAACCGGAAAATGGGTGAACCAATAGAAGGACCTTTAGGTGCGGAAATAATTGTGCCTTATCCTTTTTTTATCTGAAAAAGGTGGAGGGGGTTAAATATATACCGGTAAAGGGGTGATCCAATTTTAAATAAGTCTCGTGTACAGGGTATCCGTTTTTGGAGTGGCTGCATGGGTGTCTCGCTTATCTTAAGAGATAAGCAATCAATTAAATTAGGGCAAAGTTGCGCATTTTTATGTTGAACAATAATCTTTCGTTTTTAAATTATTGCAAAAAAAAAAAAAAACGTTGGTTTTCGTGTTTTTTTTAAGCCAAATTAGAGCTGTCATCTATTGTTTTTGAATTATTGCAAAAAAAATTAAAATGTTGGGATTCGTTTTTATTTTTTTAAACAAAAACCATTACAGCTAGACGATTTAACTAAAACAGTGTGAAGGCACTTTTTCACAAGGAATCTACCGAGCTGATAGCGTAGTGGTGACACAACCTGCTTAGCATTCGGGAGGTAATGGGTTCGATTCCCGTTACCGTCTACCTTGTATCAGGTTTTTTCAGGGGGTTTTCCTCATACACATATAGCGGCATGGTCGCTGCGTGTATGCACACCATGTGCGGCTACTTAGGCGAATGCTGTGGTAGTATTTTCCACCTCAGAACCCTAACTCCGTTCCTTCCGATCCTATCCTGACCACACCCATCCTTAATCCCACCATTCATATATATATATATATATATATATATATATATATATATATATATATATGTAATGTGTATATGTATGCTGGAAATCCGTGATGTGGCTGAAGGAGCTAGGGAAGTTTGAGCAGCCCGCCCTCCCCATTGGGGAGGGCATGAAATACGTGGTCTTTTCCTTTTTTCCACAAGGAATCTAAATCTGTTATTGTAATTCCCATGGTACCCTAGACGCAAAAGATACAACATCCAACTTTGTTTCTTCTTATGGGCGCCATTTTGGATGTTTGCACTTTTATATCAAGTTTTTTTTCTGAATACAATGATGCATGACACATAATAGTTCTGCCTTAGGGATAACAACGTTTGATTGTTTTAACGAAAAATTTGGCAGTTGCACTATTATTTTGACACAACAAAACAAAGTTTCCAAAGAAAATAATTATTATTACTAAAAGGAAAATATTAAACACAAGAAGAAAAAATGGTAAAAAAATTACAGCAAGTGTTCAAATTAGCCACACTCCACTTCACGGCACCACGCCGCTCGCTTCCTTTGATTAGCTATTGCTCTTCCGATATCGTGTCTAAGAGTGGTAATAATTCTTTCGCGATGTTCATTCAAATCAGCTGATAACGTTTTATAAATTTTATTTTTCATTATCCCCCACAAAAGTAGTCTAGAGGAGAGTGATTGGGCGGTCATGCTGGCTAGTGTGCGTTATCGTTATTAGCAGAGCAATAACGCAATAAGAGCATAAAGTCAGTTAAAAACGTCCTTAAAAAATTGAGGTAACGATCGGCATTTAAATTTTCTTCATAGATAAATGGGCATATTACTGTATCGCCCAAAAATCCAATCCACACATTAAGGCCAAAGCGTATTTGCAGTCGCCGTTCTTGAAACTAATACGGGTTCTCAACTGGTCAGTAATGATCATTGTGCCGATTAACATTCCTGCATTAGTGAAACTTGCGTTCATTAGACCATATGATATTATCAAGGAAATTTTAATTGTTGTGTAGCTGAATTATCAAAAACGTGCAAAAATCTGCACGTTGACCACTGTCCCCTGGATGAAGAACTTGCGAAACATAGATTGGACAAGGCTAATACTTATATTTTTTGAGCGGTCTCCAAAAGACAGAGTGATAAGTCTAGCTGATCTGCAACTTCACTCGTTCAGAGAGAAGAATTGTCTTTACCTAATGAAAAAAATGTACACTTGGTATTAGGTGTTTCTCATAAAAATCATGTGAATTTCCACCGCTTGTAAGATTTCCTGTTCATGTTCATTGGGCCTACCGCCATAATTTTATCTGGATTTATTAAACGAACCATATTCACTCATACATTGAAAAAACCTTAAACTCGGTTGTTGTCGCTGTGGATAACACTGCAAATATGTTTCCATAGTGGCTACTGCATTGTGATGCGAACCATAATAAATTCGCAGCATATCTCTTTTTTCTTCATTGGAAAAAGGTATTTTCGCGGCAAGAACAACACAAATATGAATTACACACTAGAAATGGTGGAACTGTCAATTTTTATTTTTAAAACAATGGACCCTGGTTATCTTTCCAAAGCAAACCTCTCAAAATTGGAAAATTGAAAATTTTGGCGAACTATTATGTGTGATACATCATTGTATTCAGAAAAAAAAAACTTCATATAAAAATGCAAACATCCAAAACCGCGTCCATAAGAAAAAACAAAGTTGGATGTTGCATCTTTTGCGTCTAGGGTGCCATGAAAATTAAGATGACAGATTTAATTCCTTGTGAAAAAGTGCTTTCACAATGTTTTAGTTAAAAACGTCTAGCTTTAATGGTTTTTGCTTAAAAAAATAAAACCGAAATCCAAAATTTTTAATTGTTTTGCAATAATTTAAAAACAAAAGACGACAGCTCTAATTTTCTTTCAGATTATTGTTCAACATAAAAATGCGCGACTTTGCCCTGCTTATCTCTAAAGATAAGCGAGATCCACTCCAGTTTGACAGTTGTCGTTCCAGTTGTTTAATTTAATTAAGTCCATTAATATCTAAAATGATCAGGATTGATACCGAACCACTGAAATTACAAATATTGGTTTTGGTTGAATGTGTATTATGCGGCATGTTGTGTATCAAACTTTTTAAAATACATTCGTGTGATTTTTTTACGCAGGATAAATGCATCTTTAATATCACTCAATTCTTTGTCATTTGGGGAATCCTCTCTCAAAACAAGCAAACTTAACAAATCGCTCGAGTAAGTTTTCGCGATTGTTTCATTTCCTTGATTCGCGATTGAATTGCCATGGCAAAACTATTTCGTGCTGAAAAGCATTTTTTCCGATAAAAAGATCACCACGTATGTATTTTCCTGCGAATAAAATTACGCAGCTTTTGAAGTAATCTTATTACGTATTACTTACCACAACATGTCAATTTGGCACATGAAAAATATAGGTATGTTACAAGTAGAATTGTCAAAAAACCATACTACAAATACGTTTTATCATAATTGTATCTCTTACTTTAAAGTGTTCAAACATTTTCGGTTTTTTATTTCCTGTTAGGGATCGGTATAACCCTTTAACTATGATTTTCGACTATTAAAATGTAACTAGCTATTAGCAGCCAGTTGCATTTTAACCGGCATATCTCGTTACATAATCAGTGAATAAGTCTTTATAACTGTTGCAGTTCGCCGATGGATTATCATTTTGTGCTTATTTATTATTATTTGATTCTGATGTTAATCATATATCTTTTTTTACAGCGTTGTTGGGGGAGTTATCTAGACGAGTGGGATAAAAACAAGTTATTTTATATTTTTATAGACATAATAAAATAATAAATTATAACACACTAATTGCAGCGTTACTGTTATGTGTAAGAGTAAGTATCCCCCAATCGGTCCAATCATTACAGTATAATAAACATTAACAAATGCTATCAACTTTAAAAGAATTATTGAATTTTACAATGATTACAAATGCAAAATCGAAAATAATGCTTTAAATTAATCAATTGTTCAGAATAACATTGTTAAGTACGCAGTGCATAGATATTAAAACAATTTACAATATTAAGTTTTACAGTATATTAGCTACTACAATGAGTTTTGCTAAAAGTACAATTACGTTAACCGAAAGATAATTTAAACATTTTAAATCCCTAATATAATTGACTTTAAAAGGTGTTACGCATTGCGAATTATTTATATAAAACAGAAAGTGAAAATTTAATCCACGAAATAAAACTTTGTTTGTCGCTACCCCCTCTCTAACATAAATAGGGCTCGTATAATTTGTGAACTCATCCTTTGCAATTTAACAATAAGGGGAAGGGCTAGAAACCGACCCTTATATCGAGAAGGGAATCAACTAACCAATAAGAAGTGAACATTTTTAACGTTAAGTCAAAAAGGGGAACTCATTCATGTTTAGGGTAGATCAAAAACAATTTCGAAAACTTTCTACCTTTAAAAGACTTACTGTTGTTTGAAACTTCACATTAATATTATCTGTTAAAGTGGAAAGCAATAACTTTACATATAAGCGACGCGTTGTGAATTTAGTTTTAAGCTTGTTTGTATTCAGCTCTAATTATGATTAGTGTTGTCGGAACTACTATTTCAAATCCTAATATGACTTTGCGTGTTGCTTCATCGACATCTAGTAAGTTTATCACACTGTTTTTTTTTATTTTTATACAAAATAAGTTATACCATCTAGTTGTACTACAGAAAAAGTATGCTTTATTTTGATTGCGATATTTTTTTTCTTGAGGTCGAATTTTGGACATTCCTTGCAAAGTTTGTGGAGATAACTCTTCAGGGAAACATTACAACATATTCGCTTGTGACGGATGTGCTGGATTTTTTAAAAGATCTATACGAAAAAATCGTCAATACGTTTGTAAAGCAAAATCATCAGGAACCTGCATAGTGGATAAAACACATCGGAATCAGTGTAGAGCATGTCGTTTATTAAAGTGTCAAGAAGCAGGAATGAATAAAGATGGTACGTACTCAACTTAGGAAAAGTATCAATATTCATATAACTATTCGAAAAATTTAGCATGGTACCTTTAGTAGTATTTTCTTGAAGTGAGATAATAACGTATAAACTTCATTTTATATTCTGATTAAAATTTATTAGGGTAATTTTCACGATACACCGTGTAGTTAGCTCAACAGTATATTTAATAAAATTAAGTTAAGTTGCAATAAGCTGTACCAACTGCCAAAGTAACGTTTTAATCCAATGTAATTTTTAATTTCTGAAATTTGGCAAAAAGGATCCTGTTAATATTAAATTAGCTACTTTATTTGATGTTGTTTGTATTATGTAATGCCTTTAGATACATGACATACAAAAGTGTCTACAAAATCATTGAAATTAAACGTTTCGAATTAAATTATGGGTGTTACTTAGTAACATTAACAAACTCTTATTACAATTTGATATAATTTAAAATATATTTTGTAATATCAAATATTTAATTTTGCATTTATCAAAAAAAATCAATCAAATAGTAAAAGTCATTTAATTAATACCTCTTAATAAAACAAAAATGGTCGAACTTAATTCTAAATCTTAAATCCGAAGTATATATTGTATAATTTGAATTTCTTAAAGGAGCAATTACGATAATGAAAATGCTTGAAATAACTTTTAAGTTAAAAGTCCTTAAGTGAAACCAGGTGCAAAAATATTTTAGTGTACAATTTATACACTTCTTTTATAAAGTATTTGTTGTTTCAGCGGTTCAACATGAACGTGGCCCTAGAAATTCCACTTTAAGAAGACAGCAACAACAAATGGTTCAATTATTAAACGAAACTGCACCAAAACTCATAAGCGGTCCACCAAATTCCGTACTAGATTTAGCAATACCAAGTTCAAGTACACCGCCAAGATTTCATCCGCCGCTTTCAATAAGTCCAAACACCAGTTTTTTTACTCAACCACCTGTTCCACTTCATAGAGTAAGTACAACATACTTTTTAGAAAATTTACTCTAATCTTTCTTATTGCAGATTCCTTTCGGATTTCATACACCACCACCTCTTACATTAACAGAAACACTAAATCCCAGTCACATATGCGAAGCCGCTGCCCGTTTACTTTTTTTTAATGTAACATGGGCGAAAACAGTATCGACATTTACATCTTTAAATATAGAAGACCAATTAATGCTATTGGAAGAAAGTTGGAAAGAATTATTTATATTAGGAGCTGCACAGTACTTACCACCTTTAGATTTGACACCTTTAATTCAGACCACAAGTTTAGTGAAACGTGAACCAGAAAAATTAGTTTTGCTGGAAAAAGACGTACAAGAATTTCAAAGTGTTTTAAATAGAGTTATACAGTTTCGCGTAGATCCCTATGAGTTTGCTTGCTTACGTGCGATGATGTTATTTAAAACAACGTTTGATAGCGTGTCATCAAATTCTAAACTGTTAAAAGATATAGAAAAAATTGTTGCTGTTCAAGAAAATACGCAATTAATGTTAAATAAGTATGTTTTAACGACTTACCCCTCTCAGCCTTTACGTTTTGGTAAGCTTTTACTTCTTTTGCCCGTTATCCAAACAGTTAAATCAAGTACAATAGAAGAATTATTTTTTAAAAATACAATTGGAAATAT
>JARFJB010002113.1:315000-367500 GCA_036346205.1 Vesta saturnalis
CAGACAAGATGTTTTTGGCTCAAATTTTGTATTTGGACGTTTTCGAACATTTTAAAGCGATTAAGCAAATAAAAACGTTTGAAATTTGTTTAGCAATACTGTACTTCCGATCCGAAGTAGTTGAACCTGTCTGAATTTTGACAAGCACCAAGGGATTACAGATAGAATATAATTCAGACCTATATTTCTTTCCCAAAAGTTATCGTACATTTTAAAAGCAATTGTGAATTTTGTGAAGAAAAATTTTTTTTAAATAAAAATACTTAAGCTAAGATTATCGACTAAAGGCATATTTCCAAATGTGGAGTTTCTATAACGAATTTATTTGAAAATTTCCTTTACTAATGTAAGTGGTGGAAGACCCTTTTACGTGAGCTCAAACTTGAAGAAAGTAACGCTTAACTATTTGTCTTTATTATTGAAATAAAATAATATTTTGCAAGCATGGAAAAGATACTTGCTGAGTTCGCGTCTGTTATATTTAAAGAATATTATCACATTCTCCAGATTATAATTGAACTTGACTTATTATTATCTACTTACAATACATACTACTACTTAATAAAACAATTGTCATAATCCTATCCGCATGTAATATTATAAGAACATGTTCAGGATATCCCATGTGTCCGTTCTCAAACTTGTACATACGGATTTAACATTGGAATGAACGTATTGACTTTAAAATGAATAACTACTGCAATGAAGAAAGAATTTTCATGGTAAAAACCTTTTACAGTGGCGTTAGCTTACGGAGGGTTAGACATTTGTTTGCCGTTAATTTTGATAATAGACCCTCTTTAAATACCACCATTATGTGAAAAAATTTGAAAGATCTGGAAATATTTCTATCGAATCAGAATCTACTATCTAGGGGTGGTAAATAACATTTTTTTGTCGTTAAAGCATCAAAATTAAAAAGAATTATATTGCAGGAAGTCGACAAATAGAATTAGTTGATCACACAGAGAACGTGTTTTGGCGACGGTAAACTTTATTTAGCCCGACAATTAGTTTAAGACAAATTGTTGTTGAAGTAGGTTTATCTAAAACACGGATATCGTATATACTTAGGAACACAAATATCACCCCTACAAGGCTCAGTGTTATCAAGAGGTCATCAATTTCATTCTGTGAAGGAATGTAAGAGCGCGCTAATGCTGATTATCGCTTTTCTATACTTTGTTTTACGAGTGTACTTTTACACTCAATAACGAATCAAATGTTCAAAACACTATTGGGTCCAAGAAAAACCTCGAGTGAATATTAGTACGCGAACTCAGTATCCTCAAAAAACGAATATCTGGGTTCGGAGTTTTAACAATAACATTATTAGTCCGTTTGAAATCGAAGGAAATTTAAATTCAGAAACTCAATTAGGATTATTAGTAATCAAAGTTGGGCCTGCATTAGAAAAAGTTGCAAGTGAAAATCAGGAGATCTGGTTTCAACAAGACGACTGTCCTGCACACGTTGGTTTAGATGTTAGAAATTTTGTAAATGGTTTGTTTCCAAATTGTTGGATAGGTAGATTTGGTGCTATAAATTGGCCTGCCAGATCTCCTGATTTTGCCCCTTACGACTTCTTCTTGTGGGGCCACTTTCAAAGCAAAGTTTATAAAAGGCGCCACTCACATATCAATTCTTTGAAAGAGGCAATAGAAAACGAGTGCCAGTTAATCATCGAAAGACAATTGGCTAAAATTAGAAGAGGTTTTGGTTTTTATAAGTGATTGGGGTATGGTTTGTTTCAAAAGAAGGGTTTGTTTGAATATTTATTGAAATTTTATTTTTCTTAGTCTTTCTTTAGATTTTACAATAAAGCTTTAAACTCTAATTTTATAATTTAGTATTTTAAACTACATAATTGCGTCTTTTGTCTTAATTAGTTTAAATTTTTTGATTCACACCATTTAACTTTTTTGATAATTCATAGCATTTGACACAAATTGGCAAACAAGGCATATCTTATTTAAAAAACGCCCATTAGTTATTTAGTGTTTTAAACTAAATATCTCATCTTTAGTCTTGTAATTATTAATAATAATTATTATTCGTTCATAACAAAAATTATAATAATTAAATATTAGTCAAGTTGCATTGATACGTGTGAATCCTTACGATATTGCAGGCTCACATTCCATTAATATAAGTAATTTGATTGTAATCTCATTAAATTTAGAATTTACATCAGTTCTACATACATAAAGACAAAATTTACATCGACTGGGGCTTGAATATAGATAGCGCAGTTGGTTAGGGCGGTACTCTAGCAAAGTACAAGTTGTAAGTTCAAATCCTACTCGAGGTACACTTTTTATTTATGTATTTAGCAAAAATTAAGAATAATTTGTAATCAGTACCTTTGAATGAATGTGCAATGACTTTACCTTTTGGCTTATATCATTAGATTTTCTGTTGGTTGAATTGGCGAGCAGTTAATCTGCAAACACGTTCATTGCAATGTTAAATCCCTGTGTTCGGGTTTGAGACCGAACATCCTGTATACCTTCTAACACATACATATACATATGTTGGTATAGAACGGTACGCAATCGACTTTTTTTCACTAACGCTAAATCGACTTACAGGCTCATTCCACCAGGTTTGGCCAAGTTTTGCCAAGATAAACCATGAACTCTGTGGGTGTGTGAGTGTGCGTGAGTGCGGCGTGCGTGAGTGCGGCGTGCGTGGGTGCGTACTTGCTTGCGTGTGTGTGCATGCGTGCGTGCGGGTGTGAGCGCGTGCGTATCTTCGTTATTGTGTGTGCGTGCGCGCGCGCGTGTGTGTGAGTAGTACTGAGACACCTTCCGCCGCCATCTTGGATTTTGACGTCAAAAGCACGTGGGAGACCATATTTTCAACCCTTATTTTATGGTTTCTTTTCGAGTGAAGCAAGAGATACGAGAAAGGCGCCAGAGAGAGAGAGAGGGGCGAGAGAAACAAGAAGAACATGAGAGAGAAAAGACGGGACGTTTAAACTAATGGAATTACCACATTTAATGGAATTCTTTTGCTAAGATAGATGTTGTGGGGCATGTGAAAGATTTAGAAAATACGAAAAATGTAAATTTCCTTCAACAAGACATGGATAAAATTAACGAAGCTTCTATGTAGAAATTAAACGTATTATAAAGTCTAGAGACTGTAGGAAATTGGAGCGATTATCCGAGGGAACAGAATTAGTTATAATAGGTAATAAACCGATAACCACAAGAAATAAATTACATAACGTGTTACATTTCGACGATCTGGGTACGTTGTGTATATCTAATTATTGGTTAGAAAGAGAATTGGAAGAACAAAGTATAGATTTAAATTATAAAATTAAAATTAAATTGGATGTACTAAAGCATATATAAAGCATAAAGAGAGAATTGTAATTTGTGTGTAAAAATGTTACCTATTTTTTGTGTAAAAGTGTTGTAAAACTTGTTTATTTGATTTTATTTAAATTATATTGGAGGAATGGGTGTAAGTACTCAACAATGTTCGGATAGGATAGGTTATCTTCGGGTGTCGAGGAGTGGGGTCGCACTAACTATAGCACGGTTAATGCGATTCGTACCTATATGAAAACATCGCATCGTAAAATTTTACCTGTGTATATAGTCTCCAGCGAGTAAGCATTATTATTATAATGTAATCTCCTGTTTATGAACCAACATCAGAGATTTTAGGGATTTGTTAGTAAACTACTACAATATAACTGTTCAAGCTGATAATGAAATAATGGAATAATGAAAACGGAAAGAGGATGAGATGAATGTATCTCACACACATGATGATGATGATTCACAGAAGAAGACCGATGAGTTAGAGGGAAAGGACGAATCTCAAGACCATGATGATAGTGACGAATTACAGTCGAAAAAGAAGAAGACTGATATCAATATAATTAAATTAAATAAATAAATGATGTATTGTTTTAAACATATTTTTTAAACGTTAAGTTTTCTTTCAATTTTTTATTAATAATCTTGTTTTCGGAATGGACTTTCGGGTTTGTTTATAATTTGTATATTTGAGAAGCCAGTTTCTATCAATCTTATTGGATTTAATACAAAAAACAAAAGCGTTGGAAATTAAACGTGGCTTTCGTCTCTCCCATCCCCGCGTTTCTCTTGTCCCTTTCATCTCTCACGTCTGTCGTGTCCGCTTGGCTGGAAGTTTGAGCTTGTTTGTGGCGCCATCTAGTGGTGTATGAGCTAACAAACGTTTTTCTGTAAAAGAGATTGATCATGGCTCCACGTAGCTGTATATATTCAAAACTATATACAGTTCCTAGGAACTTGCGCTGGAGTCTTCGCCCCTTGTCGCGGACCCTTGACATAAAATTCTCAAAAGGTCTGTGTAAATAAAACATATAAGCAAGCAAGACCGCGTATTCAACGCGTGTTTAAATTTCATGTTAACAAATAACATTCTGATGTGTACCAACCAGCTCTTAATTACACATTTATTTTTAAAGTAATGAGTTGAATTATATTTGTTATTGCACTGTATACTGTGAGCATTTTCAATAACGACTAGGACGTTCGGTCTTGTTTTATAAAAATCTAAGGTTTTTTAAAAAGACAACCTTTTTTTTTGATAGAAATCATTTTCAGATACATCTTGAATTTATTTATTTATTTATTTAGTTAAATGGATATAATTAAAACATTCTTATGTATCTGGTTTGATTGATTGATTGTTTTGAAGGTTGTTTCCTCAAAACAGAATTATGTTTTACCAAACTTGAAAATGCAATGGTAAATTGTAGGCACCCCTTTTTATATCAAAATGATCATTAATAGAAATGTGATAATTTTAATAACACTCATGGTAATAAAAATTTAAAAACTCTAATAAAAATAATATGGGAAAATACACGGTCAATTTAAACCGTATGTTGCACACGTAATTATTACATTCCAAACGTTTAATGATTTTTTTTATAACTGTTAATGAGTGCGTTTCAATAAACAATTTGTGTGTCCGTATGTACAATATGAATATTTTTCAAATCGCTTTGAAAAAATTACTTTTACTGATAGAGAACCAGTTCTATATCAACTATGCATAAGTAAAAAACATAGAAAGTGATTTAGTTTGATTGGACGAGTAACACAAAGCAGTGACCATCACTCGTAAACCAATTCTCCAAAACGTTCTTTAAGTACAGAGCTGGTAAGTGTGCTTTTAACCTTTTTATTTATTTTATTTACTTGTACAGATTTTTAATTACAGTTATAACAAGCAGCTAATTTATACGTAACAACAAGTTTCTTTAAAAAATATATTAAGGCGTACAATATAAAAACATTTTAATGGTCGGATGGGTATAAAACATATTTCAATACATTAGGACCAACAGGTAAAGCAACCAGTTTTTAATATTTGTTTAGAAAACAATATTGTAATAACTGTTATATAATTAACTTAATAAAAAATTTTTGTTTCATTAGAGAATAACCTGAATGTCAGTAATTTTTTTTATAACTCACTGGTTTTTTTTTAATTATGACATTAACAATAAAAGTAAGTGTTCTATAATTAAATTTTACTGTCATTCAAATTCCGCGATGCATGATCAATCCCTATCATAAGTGCTGTCTTACAAGAACCTCCTTATTAGAAATACAATGTATAAATAAATTTCTCGTATAGGTAAAAGATCACCCGAACGTACCCAATAGCATATGACTATTTAAACAATAGGACCGATAATTTTAATAATAATAATATCTTATTAGGGTAATTATGCAATTTCCAACATTGTATGCGTGTGCGTTTGCCTAACCTCCAGGGGTACTGCTCTTAATACAACTAAAAGGACCTTAATTAGGGTTAAAGATGACCATCAAAAATAACCCTAAGACCAACTCCAGGTCCAAGACCTAGCCCCAGCTCCAAGACCAAGTCCAAGACCAACCTCTACATCTGCCCCTCACGTGAGCAAGTATAAAAAATTGTTGTCAAAAAGACTCTAATTAAGGTTGAAAATTCTATTAAGAGTTGACCCTCGAAAAAAAACCGTAGGGGTAGAAAAAACGCGTCCTACACGTGGGGCGACCATAAAATAGGGATGAAAATACACGTCCTACACGTGGACGAGTAAATAACAAAAATAATTAGGGATAAAAAGAAACCATAGGGGTGGAAAATACGGTCTCACACGTGGTTGTGTAAAAACAAAAATAATTAGAGGTTGAAAAAGGCCTCCGAAAAGAAACCATAAAATAAGGGTTGAAAATATGGTCTCCCACGTGGGGCATTCCTGTGACGTCAAAATCTAAGATGGCGGCGAAAGGTGCCTCACTACTACTAGTGTGTGTATGTATGTGTATGTGTGTGTGTGTGTTTGTGTGTGTGTGTCTATGTGTGCGTGTGTGCGTGTGTGTGTGTGTGTGTGTGTGTGTGTGTGTGTGTGTGTGTGTTGTGTGCGTGCGTGCGTGCGTGCGTGCGTGTGTGTGTTGTGTGTAGCGTGGTGTTGTGTGGCATTTGTCCTTGGCCGTGTGTAGATTTATATTAGCATCCACGATAACTCCAGAACAACAAAGCGAACGTACTTACAATTTCGTATTTAAGCTTGTTTTCATTTCTCCTTGAGCTGACTAGATTTAAAGAAAAAGTTCACCGGAGAAGGAGGTTTATTAGGAATTTTTGTCGAACATTTCTGAAACATCTGCATATTATAAAGATATAAAAATACCTACATGTAGATCATAAACGTATTAATTAATTATCTTCCATACAATTCTTTAGTACACGTAATTTAACAACAAAAAAATTCCTAAGGTAGAATTAAGTGTTATATTTTGTTCAATATCTGAAGAACGATCAACCTTATGGGAAAATGTGCTAAATATATTTAAAAGAAAATTAATTTTACATAATTTTTCTTTATAAAGTCATTTAATGTATAGCCAAGCAACTCTAAACATTAATTAATTAAAATTGAAAATGGTTAAACTGTATTATTGATATATGAAAATATAAACTTTCACGATTATCACACATAATAAAATCTTTTTTTGGGTGTTTTAATGGTGTATTTTAAATTATACAATCTAAACGTTTCGATAACACTTACAGTTATCTTCATCAGTAGTAATATGTATTAAAATTGTTAAAGGTGTTGAAAACAATTTTGTCAAAGTTGAAAAATTAAAACATAAACATCAGCCAGCGATTAGCATAACAGATTGACAAACGTATAAAGCCCACTATAGAATTAAATTTTAGTGAAGTAACTAGGTCATTAAAAATGAAAGATTGTTAAACTGTCTTAAAGATGACAAATCAGAACAACCTCTAACGGTCGAAGGCTAACAATGAAAAATGTCAGCCAAAACACACATTTAACAAAATTTAATCAAGTTATGATGTAAGTGCGAAGTTGTGGAAAATTTGAAAATGATAGAAGCATTCACAAATATAAACATGACATCAAATAAAATAGTCCAGTTAAATCTAACAATCTTTGTCAATAATTGCAAATGTTATTAAAATGCAAAGCAAAATGATGAACGTTTTTTGTAATTTTTTAATTTTAATCTTAATTTCAACTACTTATGTTAAATTATAGCGTTGTGGTAATTTAACATATAATTGGTAAAGCATTTGCTTCAAGGTCTAGGAAAAACACAACAAAAAACCTAGACATACCAAAACTCAAAATTAAAATGAAAATCAAGACGTATCATTATGGCCTTTTTTAATTATAAGGTGCAAAATCCTATTTAAACGGAGGTTTTCTTCTTGTCTATTAAAATTATTACGGTGTTTATATATATATATATATATATATATATATATATATATATATATATATATATATATATATATATATATATATATATACTTACTTGTAAACGAACATAATAATGAGTTTGTTTTGACAATATTTCCATATTGTCAGATCGGATGTCATGATTTAGATTATTTAAGGCATGGTCAGCCACCGCAGACTTCTTTGGTTGACCTAATCTTCGAAATCTTTTAACTATGGCTCATCATCGCAATGTCAAAGTTAAGCCTTTCACTACGGCCACTTTCACTTTTTAATGACTAGTAGTCCCATTCGTCAAAGATCTTGAAATTGCGGTTATTGAAAAATTACAATTTTCTTGTTAAACAAGAAACAATATAATTCAAGAGCTAACCATCCTGCAATTTAATTTAGAGGTTATCAATACAAACATGGAAACAAAGAAACTAGCAAATACACAAACGCAGATACAAGTTATGAAACGTCGAAACAGGCAAACTCCAAAGAAATCACACAAGAAGCAGATGTTTAAAAACCAAATATGCAGACATACGAATATATAAGTACGCGCAAACGAAGAAACTAACCCATAAATACTGCGTTCGGAACAGCGAACATTAAAAAAATCGCTTAAGCGTTTTAAAAAAGAGCATTCGGTCAGCCTCTACCAGTATGGTTATCACGATTACAGGTAGAGCGCCTGAGAGTTACTATGTTCCCACGCTGCCGAGTAACATAAAATTCCCACCGTTGGAAGGAGCACCGTAAACGAGCAACGCGCTGTTGGACCTACCCTGGGATCCCCTTGCAGCCAGGACACCAACAGCAAGAGAAGAAAGAAGACAGAAGAAATTAAGACCGGCCACCGCAATCGTAGAAGCGACGATACCGATGCAAGACGCAGCAGTCGGGCCCTTTCTGATACCACGGATCGCCCGGAAACCATAGAAACCACCGTTACCAGGGAGAGGGTGCCGCCGTTGATCCTTCGCGAGAAGGAGAACTGGGTCATCTTCTCTCGAGTATTGATTGACGAGGGATCGCCTTCACCCGAGCGAAGGCAATCGGCGATGGATTCGGCATAGCCTGCCACATCCAAGGACCGTGACAGGCTAATGTGGTATATGGATAGGCGGGTACTCCGTACCATACTTTTCAGGCCAATTGTGAACGGGGTCTAGGACAATTCGCCGTCGCCGGTTCGCCTTCTCCGATTCGCCGTCGCCAATTCGCCGTCGGGACAGTTGGCCGTCGGTCAAATTCGCCGTAGGGACGATTCGCCGTACAAATCGTTGCTTTTTGATGTGCTATTATATTTCTCGTATGATAATGGACACCCTTACTTTAAATAGATTTTCTATGAGTTGGTAATGAGTGTCTCCTTAAAATTGTGTTTTTATGAGTTTATAATGAGGGTCTTTACTTTAAATAGACTTTCTATGACATTCTTTATTTTAAATAAATGGGTTTTCCGCAATTTACCTCAAATAATCCTTTGATAATTAACGTAATCTTAATTTAACAATAATTACATCTCGATATTGCTATAAATACAAAAGCATAGAACAAAAACATTTAGTTGTACCGATTCTTTGAGTTAATCAGGTGGTTGAAAGTTGTCATAATGGATAATGAAATTTTGTCGAAAAGAGGAAGGGAGAAATTTGTAGAAAGCGGTTTTATTTATGTGTTTGACACAATTAGTAAAAGTGACGTTGGTGTTAATTAATTTTGTGTGTTGGCATACCTAAGAACAAATTAATTTTATAAATTCGTCTAAAACATCCCCCGACGGCGAATCGTCCCTACGGCGAATTTGACCGACGGCCAACTGTCCCGACGACGAATTGGCGACGGCGAACCGGCGACGGCGAATAGTCCCAAACTCTTGTGAACGTACGTTCAAGGTGGTTCTACAGGGAGTACCTGTAGAAGTCTCCGCGACCGACGTTTGAAAAGACCTACAAGAACGCGATATTAGTCATATTCCCTGTTTCAGGATGAACAAGCAAGAAAGACTGATTCCGCTTCTGCTGGTGACGCTCCCAACAGAATAGGACGTAAGGAAGGTCCGGCAGGTAGAGTACATGGCTCGGTTTCGTGTCTCCAGCGAAGACCTGAGACGGAAATCCAGCATCGGACAGTGTCACCGGTGCCAGGGATTGTGTCACGCACAGCGAGAATGAGCAAGCACCGAATGCGTTTAGAGCCGTAGTCGAAAAATCTCCCGCTCCACCCGCTTTAGGGCTCGACGCCATTCTGCGCTTCCTCGGAGGCTTAGATTTGGTGAGGGTCCTACCTGTAATCCGCTAGGTGGCAGTAGTACTACCGACTGACCTGTGGGGAGTGATCCTTACGCACGGTCAGGAAGTGTGTTCCCTTTTTGGGTAAACACTCTCCGGAACGGTGAACAGATGGGATGCCTCGGATATATACCATTATCGCATAACTATTACCTGTCCTAAACCTAACCTCCTCAAGATACAGCACCGCTATCCTTGTGCAGGCAACAATGACGGCTAAACTCATAGGTTTTTCTTTCTATTTCAGAAATTCGAAGCAGCAGCACCACATACATCATTCGAGAGACAACGGGACAGTCCACTCAGCATCAATACCACAGCTACAACTCCCACACAACGATCATCTTTTTTTGAACCAAGAACTTCACAACACGATGACAACAGGCATAACAACATCATGCAACCCAACAATCACCAACCTACGCGCTGAAGAGGGTAAAGACTCCTGAGACTCGCACTTTCAACACAAACACTATACTTTGTACATTATATTTAATTTAAGTGTAATATGTATTGTATTATATATCTAGGAATTGTTAATTATCCAAATTTTAATAAACTTTGTTGAATTGAATTGAACGTACAAACAGTTCAAACGTGCAAATTAAACCAATAAGCTAGTCAACACGCAAACAAATACATACACAATACATACCAAACACGCAGACACACCAGACATATAAACCAATAAAACAAACTAAACATGTCAATCAAGACAAAAAACAAGCAAACAAACACGCATTCCAACTACGCATGCAATTTTATAGAATTTTACCTATATTATATCTATCTTAGAGGTACAAATCTGTGAAAGTCAGATTACAGCCTAACTAACAAGTATTTGATTGTACACAACGTACAGCATCGGTTAACAAATTATAAACATAAAAAACATATCTTTTTTAAATAATAATATTTAATCTATTAAAGATTTGGTTATTAATTTATATAAATAATATGATATTCCTTAGTAGAGTTTTAAAATCACATTATCGCTGGCTTGTTCTATGTATTTTCATATTTTATAAATTTTGTGGACATTAATATTTCATATTTGCTTTTCTACTTCAAATGAGGAGAATCGCTGCAATTTCTATTGAATAGTTTAGGGTTTGTAAACTTTGCTTCTAATACACGATTTTTTCCCAAAAATAGGAAAGTACTCCAATTATATACGTTAGTAGAAGTAGTAAAAGTTTTCATTTTCATACACATAAAAATGTACAAGGTGATTTGTAAGTGTATGTGCAAGACACTAAAAATATTTTTGAGAACCCGTTCATGTACTGAATTAGAACCTGAAATGATAATTCTTTGGTGTAAAGTATCCGACAACCAAAAAAATGTATATTAAGTTAGCAGTCCAACTAAATATCGTGGTCTTTTTAATCTTGATGAATGGCAGGATCTTTAAAAACAAGTCTACGCCAACATAAGGTTCTTTTGAAAGGATCTTGAATCTAAGGTCTTCTGCCATATTAAGGGGCAGCACCAAAATGAGGTCCTTTTGACAGAATATATAATTCCGTTTCTACATCAAAGATCCTTTGATAGCTTACGACTCCAGGACCAACGTAAGGTACTGTTGACAGGACCTGGTACGTGGTATTTACATTTTGAAATAATATGCATTAACGCATTCTTGAAATCGGCCTTACATATAAAGTCCTCTTGGTATGATCACCGCAACATCGGTAATCCTTTTGGAAGGATACTACCCCAATATATAAGATCATTTTGATAGATTCTTGTCTCAACATCTAAGAGGTGTTTGGTAGGAAGGAGATAGATAGCCGCGTTCTGCAGTAGTTAGGCAGCTACTCTCCTATAGACGTTTTTGGCTATTGTGTACTTTAAAGCAAACAATTATCATGCCACGTTCCAATTACACATTCTAATTGCACAACAATCGGATTCTTAAACACCTTTTAATACCTTGTACAAACAGTTACTACACACCTTGTACATTTTTATGTTTTTAGTTAGTTAACCACCTACAAGAAGTATATAAAAATATTTTTTTACAGTTTCAAACAGGTTGTTGTACTTTAACCGACCTAGCGAGCAGGCAATACCATTAAAACACACGTGGACGCATGCGTCCACGCACGCGCCGCGCATACGCACGCACACGAACACGTACACGTACACGAATACGCACACGCACACGCACATGCACACGCACGCGCACACGCACACGTACGCACGCACGCACGCGCACGCACACAACGCGCGCACACACATGGACACGATCTCACGTGCGCACACACGCGTAGGCGCGCACGCGCAGGCACGCACGCACGCACACGTACAAACACATCCACGCACACGCACACACGCACGCGCACATGCTCACGCACGGGCACACGCACACGTCACGCATATGCACACGCACCCACACGCACTCACACACACACACTCACACACACACACACACACACGCACACGCACACGCACGCAAACGCGCACTAGCAAGCGCACGCGCAGTAGCAAGCGCATGCACCCACCCGCACACACACGCACACCGGCACACACGGACACACACACACACGCACACATTCACACACGCATACACGCATACACGCATACACGCATACATGCACAGACGCACACACGCACCCACGCACCCACGCACGCAGACACGCACACACGCACACACGCACACACACGCACACACACAGTCACACACGCGCGCGCGCGCGCGCACACACACACACACACACACACACACACACACACACACACACACATTATGGCGAAACTCTGCCAAACGTTGCAAAATGAGCTAGTAAGTCGATTTTAGTTAAAAAATGTTGATTGCATACACACACGCGCGCACGCACACGCACACACGTACCCCCCCACCCCCGTACCCGCGTACTCGCACACGCACGCTCACACACACCTAGGATTTTTATTATCAGGATTTGTATCATTCACGAAAATGTATAATTTCGACTTATTGCAAAATATTGGAACAACATATTTCGACTATAAAAATCAGACCATTTATGTATTATATAAGTTCTTAGGGGTAACGTATTCCTGAGCAATTTAATAAATTTGGTATATACAGGGTGTACATGGACAGATTTGGATTTTTCATTTAAATGTTTTGAGGCCCATAGCTATATGTTATTATATCTTTTAGTTGCTAAATATGCCTATTTATCATCGACGAAACAACTTTCTAATTTTTTACTTTTCTACTTTTCCGAGTTCAGAGGTTTGAACAGTCATCTTTGTCGGGTATATGTCAAAAAATTTCTAATTAATACACAAAATGTGTAGGCCTGTATTGTAACATCTCATATAAAGCGTTTTAAGTGCAAATGATAAAATAAACATGTTTCTAATAATAAATAATAAATGTGAATACCTGTATATAAGTTATATTTCAATTAATGAAAATACCAAAACCAACTTAAAAGTTGCCGCTTGTCTGTATACAGTAGCAGTGTTAAACAAACAATGTACAACTACCCGAAAAGGAAATTTTTGGCAAATTTAAAAGATTTAAGCTTAAAGGCATTGTATTTCAAATGTCAGGTAAGGAAAGGCAGAAAAGCCAGTACTAATGAGCATTGTTCGAATGATAAAGAGATGCGGAACTTCTGATCATAACCAGACAAAACACTTCATCCCCGTATTAACTTCCCTAAATAGGTACCTTTTACAAAGTTGGAACAATAGCGCAGGTAAATTTTTGACATTAATTCCAACCAAAATTACGTATTAATCTAAAATTCATAAAAAAATAGTTATTTAATGTTTAAGTGAATAAATAAATTTAAATTTATTGAATTTTTAAATATTTTGACACTATTCAGTCACATTGAGCCAAGTTTGTTTGTTAGAATTTGCTTAACATGCTCAGCAGGGGATTTAATTTTTACAAACCGAAAAGGTAAAGTATGCCCAATTTTACACTCCGTTAGCTACAAGAAGGTATGTTAAAAAGTTATCAAAGAAACCGTAAAATTTGTTCTGCTCTACCTGTCCATTAGTGTATTTTGTAATTTGACGTAGCCAAAATAAGGTTGATTCTTATTCTTTGAAATGCCCGTAGACCGTAGTATAGGTTCATAAATACAGAGCAAATCGAAAAATCAAATGTAGAGTATCATCGTAACATAATTTAGAATAGTTTTATGTAAAAGGGAGAGGATCCAAATAAATGATTTAGATTTTAAATTATGTCATAATCCAACGGAGGGGATTAAAAACCAACCATATGCAACCTCTGCAAATGAGTGACAACCGCCGTTCTAAAAGTATAATAATCCGCTAGTGGTGGACAAAGTTTAAATAGATTTAAGGCAAACAATAGATACGAAATATTCTATATTTGTTTGGCAAATTTCAGTCACACACACGTAGTAATAGTAATTCATATATTCAAGTTTTATTTTATGCCATAATATAAGTAACCTTACATTTTTAAAATGGTGAATTTATAGTAATAGTTACGTATTACAGTTATACATATAATTCAAGCAAGGAATTCTAGTGCATTATATGTCTAAAAAAAATTTATACAATTCCTTTACCTTTCGCTATTCTTGGAAAACAATAAAAATTTATGAAATGTCATTAATTATTCTTAAACTGTGGAATATGTCACTGGTACTTGTTCAATACATAACCAGTGATGTGTAACTTATATCACTAATACAACATCACTTAAATCGGCGATGCCAACCAGAAAAATAAAACTCGCAAATTAGTACAGCAAAAGCTGTGAAAAAGATGCGGGGGGGGGGCCACAAAATATGTCTTCTTACCTATTTCGGAAACTGTATTTAGATGAAAAGTAATAACTAATAAAATTGAAAACATTTACTATATGTAAACCACTCACTCTTCACAACAAATCAGTAACAAATTAAAACAAAGCAAACGAAGGGTTCTCATAATATAGCTACATTAAAGAGTTTTAATACTAGAGGTTATTATGTTAAAGGGGTTGTGGTTTAGTTTGTCGCATTGTGGTATGCCAAGTGCTTTAGTTTGTTTGAAGGCAACAAAGCAGAAAATTCGTTCCGTATGCACCCTGCAATCAAAGTCTACGTAGTCAATTGTTTAGCGATATCGTAATGGCTCTTATCAAAACCACTTGCACGACAGCTGATGTAACCTAACGTTACAATGGTAAAGTATTGATATTCCGACGAGATTCAAGATTTTAATTAGTCTGTGAACATTTCCGAACATTAAGTTACATGACCCTGTGCACAAATACGTTTTTATAAATATTTTCGCCCATTTAATGAACCTACATTTAATGCAGGTATGTCGGCAAATCCAGATAAAAAACATAACTTGAGTGAGTTTTGCGATGTTCGCCTCACAGCGTGAATTTATTGTATTAAACAGAGTTGAGTATTGCTACTTGAACATCTCGACAATGTTATAAGTCCTTATATTTTCAGGAAACGGAAGGGCCCGCATTATTTGTTCGGTTATATAGGATGTTCCCGTGGGATTTGCGCATATTGATACAGGTTACCTATTGAAGTACTATAACAGGTAATACTTTGAATTACGGCAATGAACAAAAAAATATTTGTTGTGTAAAAAAATATAGTAATAGTAATTGAAGTTCACGAAATGAGAATAAAAATTATTTAAATTAACATTAGAAAATAAAAATAAGCTTGTATATTCTTATGTAATTCAGGTGAGTTATATTCACTTACCGCGCTCAAGCAGTACTGTGCAAATTTAGCAAGTGAATATACGTGCTAAACGATTGTTCCTATCTATATATGTTTAGAATACAGAATTTGTTTGTTTAATGCGACAATTTGTTGACATTATTATATCTATAAGTTGTATTAGTTAGCAAAAGACATAGAAATAAAAATACCGTTTTTTGGGGCAAACCCATAGTTTAAAGCAAATTTTACAAGCTAACGTTCAATAGCATTTGAAGGTAAGTCGTGAAAGTTTTCATTTTCATAAATGTGTATAAGAAATCCACATCTTCCATAAAAACCTTACATTTATACGATTCTTTTCTGTATAAGCATACATAATATACAGGGTGTCTTCGAATTCCTAGGATTATATGTTAACTATTAATCAGAAAAGTGTTAAGTAAATGGTTTCTAGTTTTTGAGTCATTGCAAATAACTAGTTTTCCTTGATTTCTTAATTGTGCTGAAACGGACCAACATACTTTTGATATGCTACTTTACAGTGACGGTTTTCTTAAAGTATAAATAATTTATAACACAAATTTTTATAGGTTTTAGGCTTTAAGACCTAGAACTTTTACTATCAGCAAGATTTTTAAATGACAATTATTATATACAATATGACTCTTGCACTTTTAACGTAGACGTAATCGTAATGAGCAGAATAATTATTATTTAAACGTTTAAAAATTCTTTATTATGGTTTAAAACAGGATTGGCCGTTCAAGTTATAACGAAACAGTGCCTACTGGAAGGTTTCCAATAATACCCAGCCAAAAATTGATTGAAAATTACCGCCCAAAAAGTTTTCGTCACTCCACACATGTCGGCTATCAAAATTAGTAATGTCGTTCGTCATGAAACATGATTCATTGGTAAATAGAATTTTTTGAAGAAAATCGCTCCCTCCAAACGATTAATCAGACATTCGAAAATAGCAATCGGCGAAGGTGGTCTTCTTCCAAATGCTGACCGGAACGAAGTTGCTGTTGCTTCAATAATTTAAATTTATAACCAAAGTCAAATCGCTTGGCCAGACTGCGTACTACTTTCCTTTTTGCATTCGTTATTATAGTATCCAAAATTCCAAAATTCCTTTTTCATTCTTAATATCACTCGCACGCACCCACTCGCTTACTGACCCAGCCGCCAACCCACACACAGGCACGCACGTACGTACCCTTGAACGCACGCACGCACGCACACACACACACACACACACACACACACACACAACACACACACACACACAGACACATCACACACACACACACACACACACACACACACACACACACACACACACACACACACACACACACACACACACACACACACACACACACACACACACACACACACACACACACACACACACACACACACACACACACACACACACACACACACAACACCACGACACACACGACAGACGCAGCACGCAGACGCAGACGCAACGCAACGCAGACGCAGACGCAGACGCAGACGCAGACGCAGACGCAGACGCACGACGCAGACGCAGCCACGCAGACGCAGACGCAGACGCAGAACGCAGACGCAGACGCAGACGCAGACGCAGACGCAGACGCAGACGCAGACGCGACGCAGACGCAGACGCAGCACGCAGACGCAGCGAACGCAACGCACACGCACACGCACACGACACCACACGCACACACACCACACACACACACACACACACACACACACACACACACACACACACACACACACACACACACACACACACACACACACACACACACACACACACACATACATTTACACCCACGCACACGCACGCCTGCACGCATACGCACGCGCACACACATACAGATACAGACACACTGCTTAAAAGTAGTCATATAGTTCATATACTAAATGTCTCGGATACCTCCACGCTCATCCTTTAGAATCTTAGAAGTTTAGCGTTTGAGGTGAAATTACAGTCCACTTCTTTATCAAAAAAATTGATTTTATTGTGCTGCTACCCTCATTGATTTCGCCTTGAATCTGGTTATTCGTGGTTTGTGATAAATATAAATTTAATGCCATACTAATTTACGCCGTATTTTTCTTAAAATGGAAATAGCATCTTCTGTATCGAATCCAAATCTAGTTAGAGGGCTATCACTGCTAGAGAGGTAATAAAACAGTGTTTATCATAAACATAAATAACTATAAATAACAGACCGATGAACGATGAAAAACTTTTTCAATAATTTTAACTAATTCCTGCGTTTTTGTTGTGCTGATTCCGAAAATAATAGTAGAAGGGAGTAACTTGTGCTTTCACTTTTGACCTTAATGGCCACGTGGGGGATGTAATTTGACCTTGGGTTTAACCTTGGAGTTGACCCCGTCTACTGCACGCCCACGTGCGTAACGTATTTGATCTTGGGCCTGACATTGGAGTTGACGTTGAACCTGCGCCTGGAGTTGACCTTGTGCTATCCAAGTTCAGAATCTACTTTAGTCAAGTTCAGAACCGAATCTACTCCATGACTGTGTTTTTTGCACGTAACTGGGCCATGGAAATTTCCAGTGACTTAATTTGGCCTTGGAAAAGATACTATAAATATGAACATTTGAGTTTAGTTAATTTAGTTCTATCTGATGAACATATCGTCAAGAATTTTTAACAGTTAATCAAATTTTGGGTTTCTTTCGTGATGGATTATTATTAACCGACGAACTGCTGGTAAAGGGATACAATATAATTAATTACAGGGTAGTATTCGAAAACGATACAATCGATTCGCTAATAGTTCACAATGATTTTGTGGAGGCCTTGCGGAGAGCCCGTGGAATTTCAGCAAGGTTTGTCTGATATGAATATGTTTGATGGATCGGTGCTCCTAGGAACATGGGTCTACGTTTTCATCTTGAATGGTTATATTGTAATAGTTTATTAACACGCCGGTAAAATCTCTGATGTTCCCTGATGTTGGTTTATAAACAGAAGAATACATTATAATAATAATGCTCATTCGATGAAAATTACACTTTAAATACATACAAAGAATAATATACAATCTTTATCACTTTTATTACATAGATATGAGATTATTTTTAAATTAGTTGTTTTCAGTACGACCCCAGAATCACTACATGTGCCTTCAAACCTTCCTCGTTCTCAGAAGCTGTACTGTATTCATCTTTTTGGATTTATCTTGATCCAATTTCGAATCAGTAGTACGTCTTCTAATGTGCAAACAGGATCTTCAATATTGTGAAATGTCTGGGTCCTCATCTTTAAGCTAGATTTCGCGTCTGTATTATTTTACATACAAGGTCTGTCTTTCTTATGAGAAATACCTTTGTCAAAAAGGGCCTTAGGTTTTATAATCAAGTTAAGTATGCTGACCGCTTATTAGAATAGTATTTTTTAATTTTCGAGTTATTACCGGTAAGGGGTTGTCATATAGGTAAAATTATGCGACGCGAGGCTTTCAGCGAAGTCTATTCCGGCGAACCCCACTTCTCGAGCCCCGAAGATAACCGATCCTCTCCTAAGCTTGCCGAGTGCTTACACCCATTCCTTCAATATAATTTAGTTATAATTTAAATAAAAACAAGCGCAGGTGTCTAGATGTTGTCGGCCTTGGGGACTGGATAGAATACAAGATATGCAATCTTGGTCTCATACTAGCAAAATACTGGGATAGGGTGGTGGAACTGGCGGAAATTTTGCTACGATTCAAATCAAATCAATCAATCTGAAGAACCACGAAACAAAAATTTTATTAAGTCAATCTCATCATTATCGAAAGGTGGACTGTTCTTGGAAATGGAAATGTGTTCACGTTCTTTGCGCGTGACAAAAAATCCACTAATTAGATTATACTTATTTTAAAAGCAGATTTGTTGTTTATGACGCACAAGTACAAGGACAAGCACAGTCACAGACAGACCCAAAATTTGATTAGCTGTTACAAATTCCATGACGCTGATATGTTCTTCAGATAGAACTAAATCAACTAAACTCAAATGTACGCATTTATAGTATCTTTTCCAAGGCCAAATTAAGTCATTGGAAATTCCCATGGCCAAATTACGTGGAAAAACACAGTCACGGAGTAGATTAGGTACTGAACTTCATTAAATTAGATGTGATTCTGAACTTGGTTAGCCCAAGGTCAACTCCAAGGGCAGGTCCAAGGTCAACTCTAATGTGAGGCTCCTAGATCAGGCTCAAGGTCAAAATACGCCGCCCACGTGGGCGGGCAGTGAAACCCAAGGTCAAATTACGTCCCCACGTGGCCCTCAAGGTCAAAAGTAAATAATTAAATATAATAATAATTAAAAAGTAGTATCGCCCGCCAATTTCTAACATTTTAATATTAAATAAAAATAAATGTTATTACTCAAATTGTATAAAAACTATTTTTAATCATTTAAATATTGTAAGTTGGCAATGTATTCTAGTGTTATAAAGTTGGCAATAAAATAAAATGTTATAATAAATTACATTCCAGTTAATATAACCTCGCATTGCAGTGTTTAACCTGTGTTTTTTTATTGACATTTTAACATGGCTAATCGTGATTGTAAAAACTTGCCTAGCGCTTTTTGTTATATATGTGGCGCCTTTATAATTTAACAACATCAAAGGAGCATTACCGACTTTGTAAAAAAGATTTTGCAGATGTTGGTGTAGAAATCAGTAATCAAGGCAAATGTTGGGTTCCTCACAAAATATGTAATGTTTGTGTCGAGAATCTTAAAAAATCGTATAAGATAAAGAGAAGAACGCTTTTAAATTTGCCGTACTCATGGTAAGGAGAGAGAAAAAAATCATTCAAACGATTGTTATTTTTGCAGCACACACGTTTCTGGATAAAACTCTAAAAATAAGAAAGTATTGTATTTCCTAACCTCACTTCAGCTAATCGTCCGGTAGGACATGGACCGGGATTTCCTGTACTTGTGCCACCTGAGTCTACTGATGACTTTTTACAGTCCAGTCCCAAATTTAATGATATTCAACCAAGTGATGATGGATTCCTATGTTCTCCAGAATATTTAAAGTCAAAGTTGTTTAAGCAAGCTGAGTTAAATGATTTAGTCAGAGATTTGGGTTTGACTAAGGAAAAAGCAGAATTGCTTGGTTCTTGACTAAAAGAAAAAAAATTATTGGAATCTGGAACATCTATTTACCATTATAGAATAAGAGAATATGTATTTGTTAAAGAGATGAACAGTTTGCTCAATTTTTTAGGCAAGAAGAGGGTTTGGTTTACTGCCATGATATTGACAGTCTAATGAATGAATTTGGCAGTGAGTACAAGAAGGAAGATTGGAGACTTATAAAACGAGTTTAAAACATGTATTATTAATGGAAATACTTGTGCTGTTGCTCATTCAGTCCATATGAAGGAAACTTACGAAAATCTTAATATAATTTTACAGAAGATTAACTATACACCCTATGATTGGATGCTCCGTGGAGATTTAAAAGTTGTTTCCTTGCTCCTTGGTCAATAAAAGGGATTTACAAAGTTTCCATGTTTTATATGTGAGTGTATTAGCAGACCAAGGGATCAACATTGGTCCAACATACAATGGCTCGTAAGAAAAACTTTGACACCCGGCGAAAAGAGTATTTTGCATAAAGCATTAGTAGATCCCAAAAAGATTCTTCTGCCACAATTTGTAAAAGATTCGCCTAAAGATGGTGATTGTTTTAAACATTTCAGTAGAAAATTTCCGCATTTATTAGAAGCTAAACTGAAAGAAGGGATTATCGTTAGGCTTATTCGTAGATTGATGTTCGATTCCAACTATGAAGATGAGTGAAGATGAGTACAAAGGAAAACGATATCGTTTGAAGAAGTTATGGCTAAGTTTTTGGCAATGTGAAAGCCTCTTACCATAAACTTATCGTAGCTAATATGATAGACAAGTTCAAAACTCTTGGTTGTCTCATCAGCCTTAAAGTCCACTTCTTGCACAACGATCTTGACTTTTTTCCTGAAAACTTAGGTGAAGAGCAAGGGGACCCGTTTCATCAAGACATAAAAGAGATGGAGAAAGGTTACCAGAGATGGTGGAATATCAACATGATGGGTGGTTACTGTTGGTCACTTCACAGAGAACAACAAAATGCATCACATTGGAGAAAAAGCAATGCGAGACACTGTACAGAGAAAAGGGAGAGGAAATACAAAAAAATAAGCACCTAATATAGGCATTTTAGTAATTTAATGTTATTGTAAGTAAAAATTGTAACTTAAATAAAAAAACTATGATTTTTAATTTTTATACATCAAATTTCCCTATTTTTTGAAATACATAATCGATTCCATATTGTCAGAGAATTGTGGGTGATGAAAAAGAACTAATACCAAATACGGTTTCAGCACCAAAAAATAAAATAATACAAAAATTTAAGTAAATTGGTTTAAAAAGGTTTCACAAACATTTTTTTTTGTTAGCCTGTGTAATCAAACACTCCGTCGAGCTTAAATAAGGGAAACTACGGACGAGATTCTTTAAAAGAATAATTTTTTGACGCCAGATGGATTACTATTGGATTCCATTGTTTTATATCAATCCCAATTTTTCCTTGTAAATTTCGACCACATAGTTAAAAATCTTTATATAACATTAAATTAAAAATCTAAAATACCCCCGGCACAAAAATTCTATTTTTAAAACCTCTAAAATGTAAAAAAAAAATTCTTCAATCAGAGCCAAGAACAGTATCGATTTAGTCACCATGTAAACAAATAAAAATACATCAAAACCATTAATATAAAGTAAAAAAATCCCTTCGGCAACTAGAAAAGAGCTGATGATCTTCAAACGGCTGAAAATATTTGCCTGAATCATAGGTAAGAACACTCTCGATCAATTCACCTTTCAAACAAAAAAAAACTAAATCAAAATCGGTTCCTCCGTTTGGGAGCTGGGATGTCATAAAGGGATACACAGATACACACGTTAAGCTTATAAAAATCCTCTTTTTTCGTCGGGGATTAAAAATATTATTTTAAAGGCGCGTAGTCTAAATATATAATATAATAAATAAACTTTGCAATCAAAAACTACCTCTGCAGGATACAATTCAATTCACTGCATATAGTTAATGGTAACAAGATGGGGTGTGAATTAAATATAAATAGATCTCAACGATATAGGTCTGGGAAATCTGGATTTTGTTCACTACATGGCGAGTTTGACAACTATTACTTTAATCTCATCTTGTTACTATTGGTCATGAGTGAAGGACAATGAAGTACATTTTTGGAATGTCCTCGAAAAAAGTGTTCGAGTGGCTCCCATATTAATATGCGGTGTCCCATCAAAATTTGTTCTTAATCTTTGACCTAGTAGGGGTCGTTTTGAGCCGTTTTTTGTAACCAACCGTCCAAAACCAGTAATTTTTCCCCTAAAAAAAAAAATTGGGGCAAAATAAGTGGCACCCCCCCCCCCCTTTATTGTATATAAAATATTAAAAATTTGTAAACACTATCTTTTATGACCTAATCAAAGGTATTTGTGACCGTTTCAAAAATAATAAAAAAAAGGATTTTTGGGGCCACTTTTACAGGGCCATATCTTCTTAATCAGGCATTTTCGGACACATGTTTATTAACCAAACTAACGTTATTTTTTAATATTCTGTTTACCCTAGAAATTAGCGGAATGTTTTTTGAAACACCCGTATAGAGGTTACATTAGCCTTCTTCCAAACTCATGGAAAGAAAAATTTAGTTACACATAAGTTTATGACGTGAGTTATGATGCTTAATAGATTTAGTGTATAAGCTTTAGTAACAAAAGTATTAATTCCATCAGCGCCACCTTTACTATAATATTATTAATTATACTGAGTACGTTGCTCTGTGAATCAGACTCAAATTCAAACTTTTTAACACCCGAAATAGAGATTGCTATTGTAATAAACCAGGATTTCTTGAAATTTCATTTTGATGCTTGAAATTAGAAAATTTTGGTTGAACTCGCTATTTGCCAGTACTATATTTTGCAGTTTAATGGCTTTGTAGTTAGAATCTTTTTATTATAAATGTTAAGCAATTTTAATGCTGGTCAAATAAATTGTTCTGTTACGTATCACATTGTAAAGAACGTAAGCTTTCTTTCTGATAGCTACAGATGTGTAATTACGTATTTGCTTATAATGGATCGAGTTAATTTAAATTTAGGTATAGCTTTCTTTTTAAAAGAGACCAATAATTTAATATTAGACGATAACCAAGAGGCTGGGGGCTTAGTAAACCTAGATACTTTAAAAGGTCCATGTATGTCCAGTACCATATTCAAAATACTATTTATAAAGTCGACTGTAATATCCATATCAGTTTATCATAGATATTTTTCCATGGAACAAAACAAAGAAAAATATAAAATTCACTATGATTGAAGCAACTGAAGTTTCTATGGCGTTTAACAAAAGTATGTTGTTTGCTAATACTCTCATGATTGTCGGTTTTCCATAAAACCATTTCATAATCAGATATTTCAGACACATCAATTATACCACAAACTGTTAAACAGGTCAAATTATTAGTTGTTAATATTATATCTAACAAGGAGGCTTTAGTAATAGTTACGCGAGTAGGTGCATTGATAGATTGTTTCAAACCCAGAGTATTTATGACAGAAGTAAACTGCAAAAGCGCTGAATTACTAGTTAATTGATCAATATTAAAATCTCCTGGACATATTACCTCATACGATAGCGACAAAACATTTTCAAAATTATTTAGAAAATGCAGAACATTTTCGTGAGTTGATCGTTGAACACCAATGTTATATTCAGTTTATTCAGCACAATTGTTACTAACATGTATTCATGAATAGCTTAGCTATTAATAATTCTGTGCTGCAAATTAGGCGTAATAAACAAGCCCACACCACCACCACGTGGTGAACGATCGTTCCTCATGAAGTTGTATCCCTCAATATTTACTGGTGCAGTTGATATAGAATCATTAAGCCATATGTCAGTCACAGCATATATATTCAGGTTCAGAGATAACACATGCGAAGCTTAACATGTTACATTTTGGTAGCAGCGAGCGATCATTCAAGTGAGCAATTTTATTATGATCATTATCGGCACACAATCTAAAAAAAAATTAAAAAAATCAAAACCAATCAAAAAGAGTAATAAAATAGGCAAAGGAATTCAATTAAACTAAACAGCGTATTTCATTTATGCGTAAAAGATAGAGAACTAACAAAAATTAATGTATGGTACTCCATAAATCGCAACTGCACAATTTATACAATTACTTTGCATGTGTTCACATATCAATAATAATATTCAATTTGCACTCATTGCTAATTTTGTATATGTTATCTCTTGATTAGACAAAAATGCTACCATCAGATGACCATACTTGCTTGTTTGCAAATTTGTACGCTTCCAAGTTAAGTCTTCTTTCTTTAATTTGTATCTTCGTCCCTTTTAACGTTTTATTTTGAAAAATTACTGAGCGATTTTATAGTTTGTAAATTATACAATGATAGACCTACATTTTTCAGCGCCTGTGCGATGGATTCTGCCAATATACTCAAGATTTAAATCAATACGCCTTTTTTCTCAGGTAAAATTTAAAACAATTTCTTGGTATCGTTCAGCATTGTCAATAAATTGCTTTAACATACTATTTTCAGCTTACAAAAACTATATTTCATTTGTTTTGTCTAGTATTTTTTTAATTGCAGTATTTTTTCAGTTTGTTGATCCAAATTTATAGAGATATACTGTAGTAGGGTGTTTGTAATTGCGTCAGTGAGACTATTTTCCAGGCATAATTGAACATATTATTGATAAAATCCTTAATCATATCTTTATTAGTATGTGTATCTGGGATAATTACAGTTTTGTATCACAATATATGGAACACAAAAAAGGATGATATAGGCAGCAATGCAATGTACGTGCGATAAGCTCGAGCACATAACACGGAAGCATTTGTGAGGCAGTTTTCCAGCATTTGTACTTTTGTAAAGTGTCAATAGGGTACTGGTGCCCGTATGATGCAATAACATGCAATGCAAGTGCAACCGCCACAACAAAAACTATTACGTCGGTGCAGAACCTTGAGAGCTATATTGCAAATAGACACCTTTGACTACATATACTGCGTGGATAACGCATTACGAATACATGTTCTACAAAAAGAAATAGAAAAAAGGATGTACCACAGTACAACATGATTCTGCGTATGCTGAGAGTATAAAGTGCATATACTCAAAAAAGGTATGCTTCAATTTTAATAATTACACACTAACCCTTTTACATTTAATTTTCCTTTTTAACGTTCACAATGGTGTCTGCGAAGTTGTAACCACAACTTACTCCAATTGAAATTTTTTACTTTGTGCTATATTGTGCTTCTATTGTGCTATAATGTGCCGAAGGAAATAAACATTGTGCTGTGCCCAGTTTCCCGCAATTTGAATTTTCCATTACAGGATTGCAACTTCGTACCGTAACATCAACATCAACCAAATTGATCAAACTAAATTGTGCTGCGCTGAGCTAGTGGTGTGGTGCGTTTTGTAAGTAAAACAGATTAAGTGCGTCCCCTTTTTTAAAGACCGCATTTCTGGTCCTCTGGTTACAGCTTGATCCTGTAACGAAATCGATCGAACGAAGTTGTGTTGTATTGTGCTAGAGGTGTGCTGCGTTGTGCTGATAGCAAAACAGATTACGTGCACCCATATTTGCATAAATCGAATTTTTCGTCCACCGGTTACAAGTTCGTTCTGTAACATCAACATTAACTAATTCAATGAAACTCAGTTGTGCTGCGTTGTGCTAGTGGTGTGCTGTGTTGTACTGGTAAGTAAAACATGTTAAGTTATACCATTTTTCCATAAAGCGAATTTTTCGTAATCGGGTTGCAACATCGTACTGCAACATCAAAATTAACCTAACTAACTAAACGAAGCTGTGCTGCATTGCACTAGTGGTGTGCGGCGTTATAAAGATAAGCAAACCATATTAAGTGTGCCTATTTTTCCATAAATCAAGTTTTACGATCTCGGGTTACAACTGCTTGCCGTAATTGTGCTGAATCCTGAATGGTGTTAGCTGTGAGGTATGTTGTGCTAATGGTCACAAAATATTAGACGCATGTCTCTACTCATAATTTGATATGTTGTGCAACTTCGCGCAGTAACATAAACATCAACAATTTATGTTGCATTTTACTATCAACGTGTTGTAAGGCGATAATATGCAAAGTCCATTAGGTACTCCGTTGTGATTTTGATAAAATTTTGCTTAACTCTGCTTCTTCTTTTTAACAGTAAACCGTTACCTAAAACGGATTTGTAATGCATGGCAACACAAGTGCGCCTTGATGTCGTGATACGATGAGTCGATGCGGTCTCATTTCATTAGGATTTACATTATTACTACCACATGATCAAATTAAATTGCATTTATGCATCATAGTGTTGTCAATAAAAAAAATGGGGGAGCTTAATCACGTTAATAACTATAACTAATCCTAACAAATTAGTTTTAATCACAATTCATCAAACTGATCAAACTGTTTTGTGTAGGTACATGGTATCTGGTAATTCAAAAATTGCTACTATAAGTGGTTAAGATGCTTCCAAATTGAAACTGTTAAATAATGTACATTCAACAATAGGAAATAGTATTTTAATAACTATAATGACTGAACTAAGCATTCACAATTTATGCAAAGTCCGAATTGTAAAGAAAAGAAACATGTTGCGTGCCTTCAGAGGCAATATAAGGATTTAACTCTTAAGTCGCCCATTCTACAGTTTTATGGATTTGTTGTTGGAAAAGCCAATAAAAAATATACACTACAAATTTTAACTTAACATTTGTGCAATATTTTTGGTAATAAACAAGCCCCTCCTTTAGTTCAAAAGGAACAAACCTTGTAGCAACAATACCTTTTGCAGTTTGGTGGAAAGTTATTAGTGTAAAATTTGATAATACACGAAAGGTAAGTGAATTTGTAATATTATGGGTAGACATCATAATAAGTGTTTCAAACTGCTACTATAACAATCTAAGTCTAAACCAAGTTGTGGTGTGCGCTAATTAATAAAACAATTGTTTGGAATTGATTCAAAATTCAGAATTTACTGGAGACGAAAGAAGCGGTTACTACAGTTACAATAAATAAGAATCTACGTGTCTTTCATCATTATATCGTACTAGTAAAAATCACATTTCAAGAGTTTAAAATTGTAAAATATTATTTTCATGAGCTGGTCTATGTACGAAACACCCTTTACATTGACAAGATTTTCGCCTTTGATTTTACACGTATTAGCAAAAGTGTGTAATCTATAGCAACCTTAAGATCGCGAATATCAACGTTATTAAAACAGTACATTGGCAACATTTTTGATGCAGACATTTTCTAAATTATAATTGTTTTGATGGTAATCTAATTCCCTCTCATTAATGATAGTTGTGTTGCAGAATTCGAACCTAATTAGAGGAGTGCTTTCTGAGCTGGTGTAAAATTAAAATGGAGTAAACGCGTTGACTTAATTTTTGGCAACATCCGGGCCACCATAAAATAAAGACAATTGTCTCCACCTCCTGGAAGTTGAAATTCATGTGATGCTAATTAACGTAAGAATTAGAATTATTCTAGTCCCTCTATCAGATGCACAACTGAAAAACATGTTTTACCTTTCTTTTTGTATTGTTGTCCCATCGAATCTCTCTACAATACATAGCTTTTCATGTTTAACGTACTGTTACACTTTCAGGGCAGTAGTCAATATGCCAATTAGTTAGTGTTGACTTGTAAGTAGAAGTGATAAAAGATAAAGAATTATATGCAAAGGGGAAATTGGTAAGCCCAAAAGATGGAATATGGGAAAAAATATCTTAAGAATTAGGTGGAAAAATGTCACCAAAGTATATTTATACCTTTGTGCTGCAAAATAGGCACAATATTCTTAACCAATACCTAGAAACAAAACATCTAAAGAGGTTAAAACATCTGAATCTGTTTGTAAAGCACAGAATAATGCAATATGTGAAGATTTTACGTTCAATATAAAAATTACAAAAGAGAAGTGGAAACCTATTCACTCTGAACCAATCATGTACACTCAAAAAAGTGGTTCTGAAAGAGAATACACGGTTTTTAAAAGAGGTCGTTCGACATCAATTACATTCGAAGCGATTTTGAGTAATAAATAATTATTATGCTCCTGGTGTTTCAGTTGTGGCAGAATTGCTCATAGTACTTCGGCTAAATCATATTGCGTTATTAGGGAAACATGTTCGGATTGTAACGCGAACCATCCGAAGAAAGAGACGTAACCTTAAAATTTTTTTTAAAGGTTTCAATCCCCAGATACATCACAAAACAAAAAGGCACTTACTTGGCAAAGACAGATTTGATGCCGCTGCTAGACTTAGTGACACGAGCACATACCGTTCAGAGTGGAGACGAAAAGAAGCGGACCATTTCATTGCAAACGTGGGAGCCGTCGAACCTCCACATTTATATTCAAACACTGTTGTAGCAAAAGCAAAACAAGAGTTTGAACGAAGTAAATGCAATCCTTTCACATTAAAACCTGTACAAAACTTATTATATGTAAAATATCGACCACAATGGATAGATAGTATCTATAGCATGTCTTTAGACCCCTTTTGGGTGCATTATTGGGTAAAGGAACAATCGTTTGCATATACCAAACGGAGAATTATCTCTTCATATTTACCTTTATAAACGTGTCTTACTGCATTTGGTAGCTTTCCTGCATTACAAATATTATCAAGCAAACAAAATACAAATGCTATAAGGTATTTTCTAACAGAGATCCTACGTGCCGGTGCTCCACATCTTAAGAATGTCGAATGCGATTTCTCTTTGGCATTGCTGGGTGCTGTTTCTCAGTCACTTTCTGGTTGTGAAAGTTTAACTTCATATTTAAAAACGTGTTATCCAATTTTGAATGGAAATCTTCAACCATTACCTAACGTATATATATATATATATATATATATATATATATATATATATATATATATATATATATATATATATATATATATATATATATATATGTATATTAAAATTGATATAATTCACTTTGTAAAGATAGTTTCGAGATCATCAAGCTTGAAAACCACCATGCCAAAAGTAAAAGAGTTCTATATACGAATCATGGTCTTTACTTATAAAACTGAATCATGCCGATGATAGAAAAACTCTTTTTAAATACAATAACACTGTGTTCTAATGAAACAGTCGGATCAAATGAAGCAACAGGTGAATCCACTCCTTCCGAAAAAAGTCCAAAATTTCTGGAAGAACTTATTAAATATGGAAATTATACCTTCAAAAATATGATGATAAGCAGCAGATGCAACAAGAGCACGATCTATTTGACGATCTCGATGATGATATCGTTTTGGATGAAAGCGTTGACGGTTGGATATCTGGCATGTACGTAAGGCCTAAGACTAGACGACTGGAAAATAATATTATTGAAAATAAATTAAATCTGAAACTGTAATATTTCCAAAGCAAGATTCAAACTGCAATAAATAATATTTCATTCAACAACAATTAAACCACACTATTGCACATCGTAGAAGATGTATATATAAATTACTTAGTCAGTAGTTTTTATTTTTGCGCTTGTTCTACGCCGCTAGGTTCAGTATACAGTGTGTCCGTAAGTAGAAGATGAATTCAACAAAAATTAAAACGGGAGTTTTTGAAAAAAACTCTCAGACCTGCCGATTTTTATTTTAGCTTAGACTTCTTTTACGTGAACCTGAAATACACAGGGCATATCAAGAAACAGATATGACGTCATCGTTACTCTTTCAATGCAAATCTCTATTTTTATTGCAGAATTAGACACACGACAAGGTAAATATTGATGGTGGTTGCATACGGTTACATATCTGTTCCTTGACTTACCCTGTATATTTCACGTTCACGTAATACAACTCTAAATGAATACAAAATCGACGGGTCCAATCGTTTTTTCAAAAACTCCCGTTTTAATTTTTATTGAATTTATTTGCTACTTTATGGATGCACTGTATATTTCGTATGTTGATGCACTACCTAATATACTTATATATCTCTTACAGTATTGCTGGACGAAAGTCAAAACGCTCTATCAATCCACGGAGACCAGGTAAATCTCCACGTATCAAACATGATTTAATTCACATTATGAAATATATACCTACATTGACGCAAGTGATGACGCCACTTTTTGGATGTTGAAGTACCATTGCTTCCTCGTCAGATGTCCAAAGCGATTTTGCTAAATTAAAAGGGTCTATATTTAAAAACCAGTTTAAACTAATGCGTCTCGATAAATTTGTTTTAACACATTTGGAGTCCTTTGGAGGGCATATTAAACTAACTTTGGCAGCCAACATCAACCAAGATTACACACTAGACAAAAAGGGAAAATTGTGGAACCAAAAATGTGTACAATTGGACATATTCGTGGAGAGACTAGTGGACAAGAGGTGGGAGCAGTAAGCCATCACAAAAAAAGTAATAATCAATCAATAATGATTAGCTGTTCATTGACTTGAGCTTTTGTTCCGATACACATAATTTAAAAAATCAAAACATCTTGTATAAGGTACAAACTTGAAGATTTTCGTCAAACTATATCTATCGATGATAATCAATACTATATACTAAAGGCAAGAATAGTATTTGTTCCGCATGAAGGATCTACTTGACACTATCTTTTTGTTACAGTAACCGCAAAACGGAAGTATGGGATTCTTACGGTAATTCAAAAGCACTGAAGTCATTCCCCACATATGTTAAGAACTAAATCTTATATGTGCATAGGTAAACTTGTACAGCGTCCAACATTTTTAATTTAAATATGTAATTAGGTTAGGCAGTTATATATGTTTTATAAAATATTGTTGTTTTCTGTTTAGATCAAATACGGATTTACATGTAAATAGTATTATTATTATAGTTTGGGTAACAAAAAATATTAAACTAGATTTCGATAAATATTATTTTTCCTTCCTCACGTTCATACGAGTAGCAGGTAAAGCTGTTTTGTTCGAGATTGAGTTTTATTATAGGTACTCATACATAGTATCAAATGCACTTATAGAAGAAGTAAAGATCCTTTGAAAGTGTAGTTGTCTTTTACGCCCTATACCTTTTTTCACACATTACTCAAAATAAAATACCGGCCACTACAATAACCCATTATTACTGTATTATAAGTGTTTTGTAACTGTGGTTTCCCATTAGTGGAGTTGATCGGCCTATTTCCACAGTTTATGCTTTGTATTATAAGTGTTTTGTAACTGTGGTTTCCTATTAGTGGAGTTAAACGGGCCTATTTTCACAGTTTATACTTTCGCATTATAAGTGTTTTGTAACTGTGGTTTCCTATTAGTGGAGTTGATCGGCATATTTCCACAGTTTATGCTTAAAGTTTAAGCATAAACTGTGGAAATAGGCCGATCAACTCTACTAATCCATTATTAGTTTAGCAGAACAGTACCATCGTCCCGAACAACGCCAATTTTTCAAAAATACGGGTAACTCGACTGTCTGCCTAACCACATTTCAAAAAATGCATTAATTTGGTCCCATTTAAAACAATTGAAATATCGTAAATTTTCATCAAATATTTTGACACATTTTGTCACATGTTAATGTTGCAATATTCAGTCTAGGACAAGTAAGCACCGCCGACTCATCGCGGCCGTTTCATCGCGACCATTTGATCGCCGGCCAAATCATCGCCGAGGCTGATCGAGAAATGGTGCAACAATCGTGCGTAAAGAATGGATTTATGATGTCGTAGTATTCACTCTTTAACTTTTGTGTTTTGCATCAATATAAAAATTCGACAGAAACAAATTAATATTAACTATCATTATGGATTCAACTTAGGATTAAAGTTCCAAGGCTACGATACTTACCTATGTTCATAGTATATTCAAAATTAAAATTTAAATAAATTCATAATCGGTATCGGTATTTATACAAGCAAGTAAAGAGAGTAACAATTTCGTGAATTTATCGAAAACAAAATCGGCGATGAGTTGGCCGGCGATGAGATGGCCGCGATGAATAGGCCGCGATGAGTCGGCGGCGCTGACTTGTCCCATTCCCCGTACGAAGGTTGTTCAATGAAAATAGGCTTAGAAACTGTGCGCTATTTTTTATTCAATAATTTCAAAAGAAATCTCCACTAAGATTGTTTAACTAATCTATAAATTCCCCACTGATAATATATTTTCGGCTGTTTGCGAATCGTTCCTTAACAGCAATCTCTAACTCTGGGTCCGAATTGAATCGACGTCCTTTTAGCGACATTTTAATAGACCAAACACATGGTAATCACACGGTGATAAGTTGGCACTGTAAGGCGGATGTTCCAAGATTTTCCACTTCTTACGCCCAAGTAGATTTTGAACTGTGTGAGTCGCGTGGAGTTGAGCATGTCAGGCAGAAGAATGACACCACGTGTGAGCTTTCCGGGATGTTTAGTCTTGATGATGACACAAGCGTTTTAAGGTATCTAAATATCGTTCGGCGTTAAAGTAAGGATGATATCCTTTAAAATCCAAGAGCAGCACACCCTTGTAATAAGGAAATATGGTCACCATTACATTAAAAAAATAACCACATTACATTGGGCGGATTTTCAATCCCCAGTAACAGTGCTTAGAAAAAACAAAAATATTCTTGGCATATGCATCACTAATACTTAAATAAAAAGAAACTTAAATAAATTCTGTTGCTATGCCAACGAAGTCACCGATACCTCGTTCAAAAGTGTTTCCATTGAACAATCCTAGTATATTCCGAATATATCTGGTATATTTCACATCTGTTGCTGATCAGATAATGATATCGGGTACGATTGCGCTGGTACATTATAAAAAATGTTAAGTAACTCAAAAACGGCTTACTTAGCTGTAGGAAATGTTAGGCAAAATTGTAATAGCATCTATCAGCTATTACCACAACGCAGCACACCACCAGCACACTGTAGCACAACTTCGTTTCATCAAATTAGTTAATGTTGATGTTACAGAACGAAGTTGTAAACCGGGGACGAAAAATTCGATTTATGAAAAAATATGTGTATGTAATCTGTGTTGCTTATCAGCACAACGCAGCACACCCCTAGCATAATGCAGCACAACTTCGTTTCATCAAATTAGTTAATGTTGATGTTACAGAAGGGGACGAAAAATTCGATTTATTGAAAAATAAGCGCATGTAATCTGTTTTGCTTATCAGCACAATGCAGCACACCACTATCACGGTGCACAACAATTTAGTTTGATCAACTTGGTTAATGTTACTGGGAACACATTGTAGCACAAAGTCAAAAAATTCAATTGGAGCAAGTTGTGGTTACAATGATAATAAATGAACCTGCACAATTCAATTTAATATAAACTTTATGTTCATCTCTTTTCTTTTCACGGACTAATCAGAGCTATCTTCCTTGCACAAATTTGAATACGGGGTGTACTCTTCAAACATGAAGATTGTGTATCTACGTAGAATAAGATAGCTCTAAGACCGCTGTCAAATGTTCCATAACATAGCTTAGAATCACATGATTGTGACAGTAGGCTTACTATTTATTGCGTTTGTATATTTTATGAATTTGTTTAGATACATTAATTAATTTTTAAATTTGTCATTAGCAGCGACGACGATAATTAACGATAACGTATACATTTTATATAAATTATCTTGAAAAATACGATTTAAAAAACTCAAAAGCCATACCTATTCGAAAATAAGAAAATTAGTAAAAAAAACTTTGACGTAACCAATGCATACATGAAAACTCTTTTTTAAATCATTTAGAATAATGTACGTTTACTTTTGATACAAAATTGTATTTCTTTATCACCCTGTATTACATTAACATTTAGTTATCAATTAGCTAAGAGCTTTTCAGAAAACGGAAAATTTCATATAATAAGCGTAAAATTCAAAATAACAATTATTAATGAAGTAGGGGTGTACACGTTAGAGTAATAGAAGGCCATGTACTGTCTAGCCGGTACAACTTTAATGGGTTAAACCTTTAAAAATAAAATTTTATATTAAAGGTTAAGCTGAGTTGCATTACCAATTTCATTCACCACATTGTTAATTAATTATATCAACCGCTTTTTTTGTCGGAAATAGTTAACATAATTTATAATTATACCGGATATAGACTTATTATTGGATTAGATGGTATTGGAAAGTAAGTTTTACACAAAACACAAACATTTAAAAAAAATTGTCAGTTTTAATAATTAGATCATTTACATATCTACCTACCCCAGGTGCGAAAAATTAACGTTTAAATATGACCAAAATAAAATCAAACATTTCAATAGCATTGCATTGAAAAAATGTAGGTAAACATACCTTTGTGGTGCGTTTAGGAAACACTTCAATAAATTTATCTGGAAATCATCGGTACTTAATGTTACTTTACAATACTTATAAAGAAAAATATGCTGTAAGTTTACAATTTCTATACCGAGATTAACCATTCTATTCTTCGATTCTTCAAATAAAGTTGACAAGTAAAACTAAAAATCAAACACAGGCCTAAACTCAATTTGTAAAATCTCCCAGAACGATTTTGGTATTTCATTATATTGTATAGATGAAAGGAATTGGATTTTGTTGTCAGATTTAACCTGAGGTCATATTTATACAGAGATAAGATATATTTGCCGTTTTCATTTAATTTAAAAAAGTTAATAAAATTTATGTAAAAGATAGGTTGAATTTAAATAATTAATTTCATTCTTTGTACCCCTTTTAATGAAGACCCAATACATTGTTAGCGATGCGGACATTTTGTAAAATGCGGTCAAAAAGCAGAATGGCTGATTCTAATGATACGTGCTTAGACGATTGCAATCAAAATAACAATAAAATTTAAAAGCGAACAGTCTGATGGTAGGCTCTAGTGACATCCAGGGATAATGTATGGCTTAATAATACAGTGTTGAAAAGGCAGGTCACTTTGTACCAAACTTCATTATTTGATCCTGTCATTGAGGCGCATTACAGTATTATATGACTGTAATGTATTAATGTAACCTATAAACTGTGGGAATATACCGTTTGTGAAAATTAATCGTGATACAGGGGTGATCTTGCACAGCTGCGTGCTACTAAGCCGGGTATTGAATCTGTGTGCATATGTCAGCCTGGTTGTGGATGCCATACGTGATCTTTGCATTGTTAACCGATTTGTTGCGATTTTTCAAATGCTTATTTTGTCAATAAATCTAAAATGTACATTAGAAAACATTTTTGAAATATTTAATTTCAATAATTTTATTTTGCCTATTCCTCGAAGAAATACACAGCTCTCTTCCAAGTTACATCATCCTTTTTGTAGATTGACTGAAGCTTTTATATTTATTTTGCCTACGGTATTAAGGGAAAATTATTGTGGCTGTAAAGCTGGATAAACTGTCATGGTCATTGTGCACCCCTATTTTATTTTATTTTTTTTGCTGCAGTGCTTCATAAAATTTGTGGTGCTATATCTGATTTAAGTTATGTAATTATATGTAAACTACAGGGCTCGCAGAAAGTTGTCACAAAATTATTTAGAAAAATTAAAGTTAACGTACTAAAGTTACTAAAATAATGGAGGCGTGTTAAGATTCTTTCAGTTATGACAGAAGTTGATATTAAATTGCATATCACAAGCAGAACTTTTAGTATATTATCTTTACGTATTTCGACTTCGACCTAACGTCTTGTCTACCACTTGGGAATCTTTTATATAGTTCTTGCATTATTGTACTTTTTAGAATAATTTAATTTCCTGCAGAAAGGATTCGAATTATCATCTATTACAGTAAGGTTAATTACATCACATATAAGGTGTCCAACATTGTTTTAATAGCAACTGTTAGTTTATTTTTAGTTTTTAAAACAAGCTTTTCAATAGTTTTCTCCAATATAAAAGTAAGTTACAGCAATAAATTGAACAAAGAAATATTTTTATTTAAATTAAAAACAAATGTAGAAGATGAAAAATGTCAAGACTAACTTGCGCTAAATAATGATATGAAATAACCATCTCACATAAAATAGTATTCACTGTGGAGTGTAGCGATTTAAATTACAATGCATATAAAAAAGGTTTTTTCAGATGTTTCAATTGTTTTGAAAGTTCTCAAGTTATCAATATTTTTTTAAATGACAACCTATATTTTTTACTTTTTATTGCGCTAGAGTTTTTTAATCTCTTTTCAACCATATAAAATTTTGAATAGGTTACACAGAAAAAACTCAAGAAAAACAGTCTTACACTTAAAAAAATTGATGAATTAAATTAATAGACTAATCCTAGTTATCGAAATTTTAATAACAAACAAAAACTTTTTAGACTTCCACAGGTGAATTAAATCTTCAAACTGATGATCCTGCACCGTCTGACAATACCCAAGACGGTTATAAAATGCATTCGCTACGTTTTGAAGCATTTGAGGCGTTATTAACCTACACTCATGCCGAATTCTTTCTTGAAGGTCCTCTAAATTGTTAGGTCGATCTTTGCATACCTTGTTTTTTAAGTAGGCCCACAGAAAAAGTCTAATGGCGTTAGATCAGGGGACCTAGTCGGCCATTCCATTGCACCTCTTCTTCTTATCCATCATAGTGTGGAGGAGCACCATCATGTTGCAGTCAAATGTTATTGTTTGGTACGGCGAGGTCATTTTCATTCGGAAATAGTATGGCTAATACAGGTACTAGTTCAAATTGTAAAAGTCTAGGTATCTTTCCCCAATTAAATTAGCGTCGAAAAAGAATAGCCCTAAAATTATGTAACCCACAATTCCTGCCCATACGTTGAGCTTTTGGGGATATTGGGTATGAGCTTCCTGCATCCAGTGTGGATTTTCCCTGGATCAATATCGTAAATTCTGCCTATTGACAGTTCCATGTAAGGAAAAGCTTGCTTCATCCGAAAATATTATACGCCGCAAGAACATTGGATCACGATTGCACATTTCCATCATTTGCTCACAAAATTGTTGCCTAAGGTCAAAGTCGGTCTCTGATAACTCATGGATCATGTTTACCTTATGAGGATGAAATTTTTGTATTTTTAAATGTTTCAGTACCGAAGTATGACTTACATTGTGTTCTAAAGCGGTATTTCGAGTAGTTGAATGCGGATTATCTTGAAATTCCAGTAAAATATTAAGCATCTTCGGTTAATTTTGTCACAGAACGGACAGTCTTACGAAGATCCTTCACAGTATCGTGTTCTTGAAATTCATTTTCTATTCTGCTGACTGTGGATGGGCTTATTTCCTTATTAGGATATTGGTGTCTGAAAAGTCGACATACTTCTTGATGAGTTGTAACTCGATCGCCATACCCAATCATCATTAAAACTTCAATTCTTTGTTGCTCTGTGAGAGATGCCATTTTGGTCAAAGAAGGTTATTAATACGGTAAATACAGGGAATTAAAAACGCACTAAACACATCGCTTGTCAAAGTGAAAACAGGGTTTTTTTTTTTGATATGGAAACCCCGGTAACTAGGATTAGTCTGCTAATTTAATTCATTAATATTTTTAACCGTAAGGCCGTTTTTCTTGAACTTTTTCTTATGTAACCTGTTCAAAATTTTATATCGCTAAAAAGGAGATTAAAAAACTATCGAAATAAAACATATATATAGGTTGTCGTTTAAAAAAAATATTGATCGCGTCACAACTTTCAAAGCAATTGATGGAAACATCTGAAAGAACCTTTTTCATATGCGCTGTAATTTAAATCGCTACACCCCTTATAGTTTTGTCTCTATCGTATAGATTAAAGGAGTTATCGAATGTATCCGCTACTTAATTTCCACACTGTATTATATACCAATATAACCAAGTCGCGAAGCGTCGAGGGAAATAAGAAAGCGAGACAAGAAAGTTCTTTCTACCATGGTTTTCACTAACACAATTTTTGACATATTCATAAATGTTTGACGTTTGCTTTGTCGATATATCACGATCTCATTATTAACTATTAGAAAATAATATTTCATTCATAAATAAGTTACATTTTTAGTGTATATTTTCATTAAGTACTAAAATATCATTCAATAAAAAACATTTACAGATAAATTTATTCAAAACAACACGCGTTTTTATAAAAAGAGATTTTAATCAAGTGGTTAATATTTACAATACCAGTAGTTAAAAATGATGAATGACAACATTGGGACAAAAATACCAATAGGTAAATCGGCCAACAGAAATCGCTGGAAATCATTTACACCAACACCAAATTATAAAATTGGCGTTTTCTCTTAAATCGACATTATCAAGATATGTCCAAAATAGTTTTATTATAAACTACGTAAGCTTAGAAACGTTTTATTTTTTTAGAATATTTCTCTATATTGTTAAATGAGGGGTGGGGAGAGGTAAATATTCACTTGAAACAAATTTCATAATTTCTTTTTAATTAACCGATTTTTATAGACTGGAGGTTTGAGAGAGGCTTCTCGGGTGCTTTTAATAAAATATTAACATTGTCAGTTTTTTTTTTCTAGTCAGTAGATGGCGTTTTGTTACAAAGCCGTAAATTTTTGCAATTTTCTCGAAAATTTTAAATGTAAAAGTATAATTATTTTTAACTCACGAAAAAGAACTTGAAAATACATAGAAATTGGAGAAAACCACAAGTCGATATCTTCTTTCGTTACACAGATATGAAAAAAATAAGTGTAAAAATATATTTTACAAATAACAGAATTAGAGAGCTGGTTTACCTATAATTAATTATTAAAATTTACTAATTATTAAGCTATTAAAACAGAGGAATAAAATTTAATATACTAAATGTCCCTTGAGGGGTGTATCTTTAATTTAGAACGGATAAAAAAGACCGATGTTATAGAGGACTGGTGTGCAACAGCCCTAATACTGAAGAACTACTGGCGCCCCAAATGTACAAATTGTTACCCGTAATGTTTAATATACAACTGCAATCTCTTACGCATAGACAGAATAGCAGTCTAGTAAAAACAAATAGTTTTTAAATGTCAAAAATAACTCAAATCAATAGCCACTTAAAATATTGGTTGCGTCAAAATAATATTAGCTCCATTATAGCTTTTCGTGTTTGATTATCGAACCATTGATTTCAAAATCCCGTTAACAAATAAAATAACTTTTGATATGATTGCTGTATATTTTGAATGCATGAAGTATTCAACTATTGCTGCAAGAGTTTATGCTGCGCGGTATCAAAAAAAACAACTAGACCTTCGTCAGTGTCCGACGATTCCATAAATAAACATGAAACAGGTCTTGGAAAAAAAGTTTTTCGCTATTTAAAACACCAACAACAGACAAACCAATTATTCGCAATTATTCTGAAAAAAGCAAATTTACTGCACTAGGTAATAAATGTAATAAATAGAAAATGAAGGTCCTAATAGTCCTAACGGTCATCTTTCTCAAAACCGGTAATTTATGCACAAGAAGAGAATAAAATGTAACCTAGGCAAATGATAATCATTTCTTAGCGCAGGCATCCGTCGGAAACGTTAGCAGGCTGTGCAAACAAAATTGGAAGCAATACGTCAAAATATTAAAACGTTTTAGTTTCATGTCAGTGTCATTTAATTACTATTTTTCAAAGCTTGTTCTTGATTTTCCCAATCGCATTGATACCATTTCGCGTTATTGTTCGAGTTTTTCGTGTTGTTTGAGTCTTTTTTGTTGTTCGTATTGCGTTGTCTTCTAGTGTAACAAAATGCTTTATACCAACGAGGTACTATTTGACATGATACGTTTTATTTTGAATGCATGAGAAATGCGACAGTAGCGATAAGTGTATATGCGCAGCAATATCCTGATAGACGCCACCCGAATAAAAAAGTTTTTCAGGGGACACACGGAAGAGAGCATCATTAATGTTTTAGCTTATATCCAGTTTAATCCTGACCTAAATACAAGAACTATTGCGCAGGACCTCGAACTACCGTTCAAAACATTCTCAAGGATCACAAGTTACATCCATTTCACTTAGTCCTGCACCAGGCCTTGATTGCTGCGGATTTTGACCGAAGACGAGACTATTGCCACTGGCTATTAGGTATGATGGTAGAAGATTGGCAAGTCCTTTCACGTATATTGTGGACAGATGAAGCCACCTTTCGTAGCAATGGAGGAGTGAATCTTCATAATACGCACTATTGGTCAAGAACGAATCTGCACTGGATGGGAAAAGTCCAGCACCAAGATCGTTGGTCTGCAAATTGTTGGGCGGGAATTCTAGGAGGACGAATGATCGGCCCATTCTTTTTTAATAAGCAACTAAATGATACAATTACCTAAAGTTTTTAAGAGAGGAATTACCGATTTTGCGAGAGGACGTGCCCCTTGAAATTCGACAACAAACGCCGTTCCAACACGATGGCTGTCCAACTCACTTTGCGGCAAATGTTTGAGAATTTTTAGGTGCTAACTACTCTGGTTTTTGCAACCGGGCCCACAACACGGGATAATATGATTGGGCAAATAAGCGACTATATGCAAACCATTTCAGCTGCTAAACTAGAGAGTGCAGTTTGGTCTACGCGGGAAAGGACGCTTAAGTGCATCGAAAACGATGGACGGCAGTTTGAACATTTAGGGCGGCATTGATTAAATTGTGGCAATTAATTTAAATTCGTTTCCCCTGTAAAATATAGTATAGATATTGCATATCCAGCGGCCCAGATTATTAAGTAAGAAGAATGCTTTTAAACGAGACCTAATTTGTCCAATTCCATTAACCCATACCGGACTTATTTCCATTTAAATAAAAACATGTTTGACGTTCCACAACCACTACATTTTATAAGATGCTAAGCAAAAAAGTCAAAAATTTCCTAGTGTTTACAATATTTAAAATATATCTTTACTTGCATATTTTCTGAGAAAGGGATTGTTTTAGGACTGGCCATAACAGTTGCGCCCCATAGCGGCCATCTTTCGGACTTGAAAATAATTTCCATCCGGCCTACTTGTTTTTAATAGACTGCTATTTTGTCAATGCGTGAGAGTGTGCAGATCTGTATTGAACAGTCCGGGTGACAATTTGAACATTTGGGGCGTCATTAGTTCTTCAGTATTAGAGCTGTTGCACACCATTCTTCTACAACATCGGTCCCTTTTTATACGTTCTAAATTAGAGATAGGCCCCCCAGGGGACATTTAGCATATTAAATTTTATTCCTCTGTTTTAATAGCTTACTAATTAATAAATTTTAAAAATATTTTTTTTCATATATGTGTAACGAAAGAAGATATCGACTTGCGGTTTTCACCAATTTCTATATTTTTTCACGCTCTTTTTCGTGAGATGGAAACAATTATACCCATATTTAAAAGTTTCGAGAATACTGCATAAAAATTTACGGCTGTCAAAAAACGCCATATACCGACTCGAAAAAAAAACTAAACCAACAATGTTAATATTTTATTAGAAGCACCCGAGAAGCCTCTCTCAAATGAAACTCAGTAAAAATAGGTTAAGTTAAAAAGAAGTTATGGCGTTTGTTTCTAGTGAACATTTATCTCTCTCCCCTCCCCTCAAGCTTACGTAGTTTCTAATAAAACTATTTTGAACATACCTTGATAACGCCGATTTAAAAGAAAAAGCCGATTTTCTAATTTGGTGTAGGTGTACGCCCCCTAGAGGCCACCGCAGGGAACTTGAAAATAATTTCCAGCGATTTCTCTTGGTCGATTTACCTAATAGTATTTTTGTTTCAATATTGTCAGATTTACAGTTCCCCAGATATATCCGGCGTCCATTCTTAGTTGACCACCCGGTACTTTATTAAAATTCACGCACAACGCTTCTTATTTTCAAATTTCAATAATCCCGTAATATTGTCAATCATCTTTGATTTTAAATATCTCTTCGAACTTTACGTAACATGCCTTCCACTTTAACGGCTCTGTGATTTACGTAAAAAATTGTTAAGGCTTAAATATGTGTAGGTACTTAACAAATACCCTAAACACGCAAGCAAATATACTGAAGAACTAAACATGCATACATCTACTAAAAACAAACACATACGCGAACAGGGAGACTTTAAAGATACCCTAAACTTGCACAACATAGGGAAGAAAATACACAAAAATAACTAAAACATGCCATCTATGAAAATGTAAACTTTCAGGATTATTACACATAGTTAAAATACCTATCTTTCGGGTATTTTAAGTAGTGTATTTTTATATTTATATTTTAAATGTTTCGATAACAATTACAGTTATGGTCCTTAATAAATGATAATATTTTTAAAAATTACTTAAGATGTCAAAAATCTTAAAACGAATTTATGACATACGAAAAATATGAAAACGCATATTTTTCGTATGCCATACATTTGTTTTAACATCTCAAGTAATTATTAAAGATATTACCATTTACTGAAAACAAAAGATAAGTATCTTAAACACCAAAAACTAGTAGCAAATAAGGATACTAGCCAAGAAGTCAACAGCCAAACACGTAAACTCCGCAAATCTGCAAACGTGTAAGCATACGCTTACTCAACGTCTAAACATGTAAACACGCAAACATGCAAACACCAAAAACTAGCCAACAAGCACCCTCTTTGTTGTACCATATTAATGAGCTAATCCACAGCTTGCATCACCATCTTGTTGTACAACTATAACTTACCTTCCGAAACAACTTTCAGTTTCCGATTCATGGGTTTTCCCTAAGGTTAAAAACAACCTTCACGTGCCACGAGTCTAAAATCGCTGTAGGTTAAAAAATGTTTACACTAAGGATACAACAAGGCATGGGTAAACAGAGTTTAGCCAACGAACAAAACAACCAGAAAACATACCAAAGGAACTAAAACATACACACTATCTGGTAGCAAACAGCGCAAGCAGCAAGTAAACATGCAAATGGATAACCCTGAGGCAATAGAAAGTAGCCAATAAACACCAAAATGCCAAATTTTCTCGAAACTAGCAAACAAGTACACCTAACCACCTATACACATATATACAGGTGAACAGTAAATAAATAATAGAATCTCGCAAAAACTCATACCCAAAATATAGGAACTAGCTAACAAGCCTCTGCAAATATCTAAACACCACAAACAATCTAAAAAACGCATTAAAAAACTAAAACACGCAAAGCATCAAACAGGTAAACACTCCAACAACTTAAATCCGAAAATGGTAGCAACAAAGTAAGAACCCAAGCACAAACATAAAAACACACAAATAAATAAACATGTATCGTCTAAAGCAGAGAAACAAGCAAAAAAAACCAAAACACTCCACGGTTGCATAAGGAAAGAAAAAAAAACAAACGAAAGAAGCCAAAATATGAATGTTTAACATTCAAACAAGTACACAAGCACGTAATCGCACACAAGCAAATACAAACACGTGAATAAATACATACAAACTAACAATGTCCAAAATTAAAAAAATATCTGGTTTGGAGCAACACAGGACCTTCCAACGTACAAAGTGGAAATTTAAAAAAATGAACAAGTTTAATAAAAAATTTTTAGGATAATTGTGCATCCCGTTTTTTAATCCGTTAATAACGAGAAAAAGCAACATTGTAAAAACAAAAACAATAATCTGTGCGAAATAGACGTTTAAAACTTTATGTTAGATAGACGTTAATGGACAAGTAGATGCTAACCTAAAAAAAATTCCAAAGCCCCCCGCTTCTATTAAATACCGATAATACAATCGACTTTTAGACTAAGTTTGCTTTATATTAAGAATAGTTATGTAAAAATTAAATTTTCTTTAAAAAATATGTATACACATTGTCACATAAAATTAATCGTTATTAAGATATTGAAGAACACTTAAATTCTACCCTGAAAATTTTTTTACCGCTAAATTACGCATCGTATCAAAGAATTGCATAGAACATAATTAATTGCCTATATGTTGGTATCTTTATAACTTTGAAATATACCGCTGTTTCAGAAATAACTGATACAAATTAAAAAAACTGCTCCTAATAACCCCCCCCCTCTACACCACCGCTGAATTTCTTCCAAAATCTAACCAGCTTCAGGAGGAATGAAAACAAGTTTAAATACAAGATTTAAAGTACGTCCGTGATCTCGTTCTGGAGTTATCCACACACACCCCCGCGCGCGCACGAACGCATGCGCGCAAACACGCACACGCCCACCGACGCACGCAGGTACGCACAGACTAACGTAACACATGTAAGCACACACACACACACGCGCGCGCGCCTAGCCTTAACAGAAGCTGGTTTCATTCTGAAATCAACATCTTTTGCTTGTATATTGAATCTTGGTTTCGTATATAACGTCCTTTTAACAGAGAGTAGTTTTACCAACGTTTTGAACACCTACTTTCGAGAAAACAGTTATCATATCAGATTCTAGTTCTGTACAAGTACATTGATCTGATGATGTTCTACTGATATAGACCAAGATGCTGGACCAATTTGAATAATCCCTTTTGTGTACCAAATGGCTTATCGGGCGCAATCTACGTTTTACTGTTTTATTGAATAAAACGTATCCCACCGATGGGTAACACTAGCATTTCTTTTTTGCAATACTATTAAAGTAACCATTCTCATTACGTAGGCTCAGGGGAAACTCAGGAAACACCAATGCGCACCTAATTTTACTGATTGCGTATTTACTTGTTGGCTAGTTTCTTTTTTTCCGTAGTTGCGTGTTTGTATGCTATTGTACCTATGTTTTCGTTTATTTGAACGCGTCTGCGGTTTGTTGTTTATGCACCCGTTTACATGTTAAGTAGCTGTTTAGTTTATTTGATTTGGCCGTTTCGGTTGTTCCTTATTGCATATACCACCGTTTTTGTTACGTTTTTGCTTGCTGTGGACAAGTTTGGCGTGTTTGGACGTTTGTTAGCTACTTTCTTTGTTTAGGAAAATACATGTTTACTTATTTGTATGTTTGTACGCTTATGAGTATACATGTGTTGGATGCTTACTTGATTATCTTTCATTCATATATTTGCGGATATACGTGTTTGCAACTAGATTTTCGAATGTTTTGGTTTTTTCGTATGTTTTCTTGATTACTTAGGGATTAGGGATGTTTTCAGTAGCTTTTGGGTTAGTTATGTTATGTGCTTGTGTACTTGCTTGCATAAACAGTTGTTTTGATTATTTGATTTGGTCGTTTGATTACTTAATTCATATTTATACCTTTTTTGGTACTATTTGGTACTTATTTCGCGCAAGTCTGGGATGCTTGGGTGTTTTGTGACTTATATTTTGTTTTTAGGGTTGCAAGTTTGCGTGTTTAATTGTTTGCGTGTTTGCACGTTTACAAAGCTTACATGTTTTGTGTTTGAGTGTTTACTTTGTTTGTGCGTTTGATAGTTTTAAAAGAGATTAAGTATGAAACCTTTACCTTTCTTTTTACAAAGTTGTCAATTCTAATTTGTGCCACCATTGCTAACATTGTTATTTTTAGAGATAGAGATGCTATAACATCAGTGAAGTTGTATAATTTTTTCTTTGATTTTAAATCTGCAATCAAAAACACAAAAGAGCATTACTTTTTTGAGATAATCTCAAAAAATTACTTTTTAGCGAAACATCCTGTATATTGTTATTAAATTTTATGCAAAAGTTTTCATGCACACAAAAATTGAAAAATTTGAAACAACTTTGCACACACACCCGCACCCGCACACGCACACACGCGCGCGCGCCAGCTTACGCACACATTATTCGAAACATTATTTTTAAAATCAATAGGAATCTGTTGATCATTTTTATAAATTAACTGTAATAAATAACAAAGTTCTATAACGCGTGAAGAAAACCGGAGCTCATATGCTTCCCTGAGACACACCATCCGTGAGGATCATTATAATTCATAAGCATTCCAGAGCGAACGTCGTAATGCTCGGACCTTTGGTGAAGTATCTTATGCTTGACTGTACTAAATTCCTTTCAGAAATCGAAGCAATTGTGAATTGAAACTTGGTCTCAGAACTACTTTCATATTATAGTAAAATTCTTGTATTTATATAGTAATAGTGATAAAATAATATTGTGTCATTTTGAGCCTGCACAGTCTTTAAAATTAAGTTTTTAGAACTTCCTTCACAAGTAAAAGTTTATGTTTTTGGGTCACCAATTGAGACTAATAGATGACAAACTAATTTGCCGATCGTTACCCGTGACGACCTCTTTATTTTCGTTTAACATCAATGAATTACTTCTCCATTAACCAATAAAAATGAAAGATGATTTTTGACAATTACATAAAAATTGTAAAGATGAAATTTAGTGATAGTGAAACCTAATATTTACATATTGCCTTTATTTCAGTTTTTATAAGAAATTGTAAAAAGAATTGTTACGTGCAGAAACGGGAAGCGATGAGAAAAAAAAGAAAGGGGGAGAGAAGGGTCGCTACTCACCTGCTGATGGCAAGAGATCGCCGGCGTCAGACGGTTCGGACGGGGTCATGAAAATTCCGGTAGATGTAAGAGCGCCAGGAGCCGTTTTCCCAAAAGAGGAAATCACCGTTATCGCAACTCCTGAACAACGATGTCTGCAAGAGGTAAGTAGGTAATCGAAGAAAAGGAGAAACCAATAAGGAAAAAAATAAAGTAGTGGTATAAAACAAAACCTATAATTAAAAATTATTATTAATTTTATTAAATACATAAAAAAAAAGTTTACCTCGAGTAGGATTTGAACCTACGACCTGAACTTTGCTAGAGTACCGCGCTAACCAACTGCGCCATCGAGATTGAATATAATGAAACCTATAATTGTTAAATCAAATAAAAAATTTCCTGTATAAATAGAACGTGTTTCTAAATAGACAATTTTATGCAAGACAAATAAATTGGGAAGTAATGTCCAAAATGAGGTAACTAAGAATTAGATAAAATATAATTGTGCAACCTCTTTTATAAGAAGTCCATTCCGAAAGTAGGCAACATTGTAAAAACAAAAACAAAAATTTATGTCAAACAGACGTTTAAAACTTCATGACAGACAGAGGTTAATAGACATCTAGATGCTAACTTAAATTAAAGAAATGAAATAATTTTAATCTCAATTTATTAGGATAACTATGCTCTTTTGTATACGTTCATATCGAAAACAGGCAACATTGTAAATAATCTATGTCAGAATGACGTATAAAACTTCATGTCACATAGAGATTAGTAGACATAAATACATGTTAACATAAACATTTCAAAGTCGCCCACTTCTATAAAAATACAGCTTCAGCAATTTCAATCATATTTTTAATTTTTACATTTATTTCGCTTTACATTAAAAAACTTTATAAAGAGAATTTTATAAAATTAAATTTTCTTTAAAAAATACGTCTACACTTTTTCTTGTCAAATTAATCGTTATTCAGAGAATGGTAAAATTTTAACTAACACTTAAATTATACATTAGGAATTTTTTTGCCGCTAAATTACGCGTCATATCAAAAAACTGTATAGAACGTAATTAATCGATACGTTTGTGATATATATCTAAGTATTTTTATATCTTTGAAATATGCAGCTGTTTTAGAAATATTTGATAAAAACCAAAAACTGGCCCTAATAAACCCCCCTCACCGCCGCTGGATTTCTCAAAAAATCTAATGAGCTCTAAACCAAATGAAAGGAAGCTTAGATACAAAATTTTAAGTACGTAGGTAGTTTTGTTCTGGAGTTATCGTAGATACTAACATACATCCACACACACAGACATGATGGCCGATCTTGGCGAAACTTGGCCAAAAGTTGTAAAATGAGGTAATAAGTCGATTTAGCGATAGTTAAAAAATAGTCTGTTGCATAACCTGAATATGTTTATGTAGGTTGGAAGGTAAAAATGACAACACGAGCTTAGTAAATTATTTAGCTTACGTAAATGAATAGGAACCTGATTAATTTCGAGAGGCTTTACTATAATTAACACAGGTTTTCTATAACGAAAAGGTTAATATACAAAATGATAACTAAATTTATAATACCTGCTATGACCTAACAAAAATTTTATTGAAGTACTTTAAAAGAAAAAGAAAAAAAAATAAATATTAATCAACTACCAATATGAAATTCAAAAATTTAAAACATTTGGAAGGTATCTAAAACTAAACTATCGTGCGCAGGTTTGTTTGATAAATTAATATGCCACAAATGTTAAAAGATAAAAATGGCCGAAAGCTGAATACAAAACGGTAGTTGTTAAAGAACAATTTACACAAAAATTAATGAAAGATCTAATAAAAAGGTACATAATTTAGTAATAAGGTAATAGACAATTTTTAACAGTTTTAATTATAAAGTGCAAACAAAAAGACAAAGGGAAAGAAGAAGGAGAAAGGGATTTCAGATGAGGTGACAGATAAGTACTAACATGGGTGTGAATAATATGATTAAAATCGTCTGACCTTTTGTCGATTGCTAAAATTTGATACATTACTTGTCCCATTCTTCTGCGAAAGTAACCAAAAATGAAATTTCTATGTAAGTTACACACAAACACGCACGCACGTACGCACGCACGCACGCACGCACGCACGCACGCACGCACGCTCGCACGCACGCTCGCACGCACGCACGCACGCCCGCACGCTCACACACTCAGGCACGCGCGCACGCGCACACGCGCACACGCGCACACGCGCGCACGCGCACACGCGCACACGCGCACACGCGCACACGCGCGCACGCGCACGCGCTCACGCGCTCACGCGCACACGCGCTCACGCGCACACGCGCACCCGCGCACCCGCGCACGCGCGCACGCGCGCACGCGCACACGGGCACACGCGCACACGCGCACACGCGCACACGCGCGCACGCGCACACGCGCACACGCGCACACGCGCACACACGCACACACGCACACACGCACACTCGCACACACGCACACACGCACGCACGCACGCACGCAAACACGCACGCGCGCACGCGCGCACGAACGCACGCGCGCACTCTCACGCACACGCACGCGTACGCACGCGCACGCGCACGCGCACGCACGCACGCACGCACGCACGCACGCGTTTTTCCGCCCGCCGCCTGCCGCCCGCCCGCCACACACACACACACACACACACACACACATACACACACACACACACACACACACACACACACACACACACATCACACACACCACCACCAACACACACACACACCACACAACACCTCCACACACTCACACACACATACACACTCACACATCACACCACACACACACTCCACACTCACACATCACTCACACATACACACCACCACACTCACACTCACACACCCACACTCACAACACACACCCACACACCCCACACACCCACACACCCCACACCCACACACCCACACACCCCACACCCACACACCCACACACCCACACACCCACACACCCACACTCACACACCCACACACACTCACACACCCACACTCCACACTCACACACCACACACCCCACACTCCACACTCACACACCACAACCCACACTCACACCACACCACCCACACCACACCAACACCCACACACCCCACACCACACAAACCCACACCACACACCACACACCCCACACCCACACAACCCCCCCACACCCACACCCCACACCCACAACCCAACCACACCCCACACCCACACACCAACACACCACACCACACACCACCACCACACCACACACCACACCCACACCCCCCACCCACCACCCACACCACACACCCACACCACACCACACCACACGCACACGCACACGCACACGCACACACGCACACGCACACCACCACACGCCACACGCCCACACGCCACACGCACACGCCACACGCACACGCCCACACGCACAGCACACACGCCCACACGCACACGCACACACGCACACACGCACACACGCACACGCCACGCACACGACCACGCACACGCACACACGCCCACACGCACACACGCACCACGCACCACGCACAAACGCACCACGCACCACGCCACACGCACACACACACGCACACACACACACGCACACACGCACACACGCCACGCACACGCACCGCACACCGCACACGCCACGCACGCACGCACGCACGCACACGCACGCCGCACCACGCACACGCACGCACACGCACACGCACGCGCACGCGCACGCACGCACGCACCACGCACGCACCACGCACCACGCACGCACGCACCACGCACACGCCCACGCACCCGCACGACACGCCACGCACGCACCACACACACCACACACACCCACACACCACACACCACACCACACACACCACACACCACACACCCACACCACACACCACACCACACACCACACACTCACACCACACACCACACACTACACACCACCACACTCACCACTCACACACCCACACCACACACTCACACCACACACCCACACGCACACGCACACACACGCACACACGTCACACCACTCCACACACGCACCACACCACGCACACACACCCCACACACGCACACACGCACACACCGCACACCACGCACACACCGCACACACCACACACGCACACACGCACACACGCACACACGCACACACGCACACACGCACACACCACACACTCACACGCACACGCACACCACCACACCACACACCACCACACGCACACACTCACACACGCACACACACGCACACACGCACACACGCACACGCACACACGCACACGCACACACGCAGCACACGCCACACACGCACACACGCACACACGCACACGCACACGCACACACGCACACACGCACACCGCACACACGCACACACGCACACACGCACACACGCACACACGCACACGCACACGCCACGCACCACGCACCACACGCACACACGCACACACGCACACACGCACACACGCACACACGCACACGCACGCACACACGCACACACGCACACACGCACACACGCACACACGCACGCACACGCACGCACACGCACGCACACGCACGCACACGCACGCACACGCACGCACACGCACGCACACGCACGCACGCACGCACGCACGCACACGCACGCACACGCACGCACACGCACGCACACGCACGCACACCGCACACGCACGCACGCACGCACACGCACGCACACGCACGCACACGCACCACGCACGCACACGCACGCACACGCACGCACACGCACGCACACGCACGCACACGCACGCACACGCACGCACACGCACGCACACGCACGCACACGCACACGCACCACGCACGCACGCACGCACGCACACGCACGCACGCACGCGCACGCACGCCACGCACGCGCACCACGCACGCACACGCACGCACACGCACGCACACGCACGCACGCGCACGCAGCACGCACGCCACGCACGCCACCGCACGCCACGCACGCCACGCACGCGCACGCACGCACGCACACGCACGCACGCGCACGCACGCGCACGCACGCGCACGCACGCGCACGCACGCGCACGCACGCACACGCACGCGCACGCACGCACACGCACGCACGCGCACGCACGCCACGCACGCCACGCACGCGCACGCACGCTCACGCCGCTCACGCACGCTCACGCCGCTCACGCACGCTCACGCACGCTCACGCACGCTCACGCACGCTCACGCACGCTCACGCACGCTCACGCACGCTCACGCACGACGCACGCTCACGCACGCTCACGCACGCTCACGCACGCTCACGCACGCTCACGCACGCCACGCACGCTCACGCACGCTCACGCACGCTCACGCACGCT
>JARFJB010002113.1:372500-445000 GCA_036346205.1 Vesta saturnalis
ATAACAATTGCGTGAACGTCAAACTGCTCTCATGTCATAAATTAATTTTGCTTTAGAAGGTAAGAAATAAACTAGGGTAAAAAATAATCGTTTTTAATACAAAAAAATGTTTCTGACACAATTAATAATAAAAAAAATTTTAAATGACAACTGAAAGCATGAAACACAAATGAATCTACAAAAGATGCTTCACATGACGACCATCCGTTTCTATGCACAAATTTATTCGTTTATGTGAAGATTGCCGAATTTATGCAAAAATTTCCCTATTGCTGCTAAATTCGTCGCAGGCATCTTGAATTCTTCTCCAAAGCTGATTGCGTGTTTTTTTATTATTGTGGACCTGAACAGGCTAAATTAGGCCTATGGTGCTAAAGCACTCAGGAACACTTAGGAGGATGGATAGAGGGATAATGAATTGCCAATAGATGCCTGTGAACAGCTACCTTAAATTTTCTCATATCATAAGTGAGAGGAAAACAGGAACTAGGGAGATCATTCCAGAGTTTAGAAGCCGTGTAGGGAAATGTGGATTGCGCCCGTTTGGTACGACAAGTGGAGATTTGTACTGCATACTGATGATGTGAATGAGCGAACCGAGTGTTTCTCGCAAAGATAGCCCGAGATGGTATCAAAGAATATAATTCAGCAGCACAATAGCCGTTGTAATAACGATAATACAAAGAAAGAACTGAAACCATCCTTCTATGCTCAAGGGACTGTATGTGAGAAGTTAAGGACTGGTCATTTATAAGCCTAATCGCTCTCTTTGGAATACGATCAACGATATAGAGAGCGTATTGGGGAGCACTAACCCAGAGGTGAGAATTATATTACAGATAAGGCCGAATTTGGGTCTTATACAGCAGAAGGAGTTGTCGAGAGGTAAAGTACTGCTTAGATCTGTACAAAAAGACTATTTTACGAGCAGCAGTTTTGGTAGCTGACAGAAGATGGTCAACCCATGAGAGATTAGAAGATACAGTCATACCCTACAGAGTAATAGAGTCTGAAAACTGAGAACTGAGCCATTCATCCTTACAACAGGAAGTGATCGATCTTTTTTTACGGACATAAAGCAACACTGAGTTTCGTTAGCATTAAATTTAACTAGATTATTGCTTCCTCATTCGAGAATACGTTGAATGGCTTTGTTGATTAAGTTTGCCATTTTAGCTTTAATTTCTTGATTTGGCATAGAAGGTGGATTATCATTATGAGTAGACTGAGATGAACTACAGTGAAGAGTGCTATCGTCAGCAAAGCAATGGATGGTGTTGGTTTTTGAAGAAATAAGGTCAATTATGTACAGCAGAAAAAGTGTAGGCGCTATAACGGATCCCTGTGGTACGCCCGCGTTAATGCTAACTTCTTTTGAAAAAAAATCCATCAACTACAACACGTATTCGTCTTTTATCAAGGAAACTAAAAACCTACTTGATGAGCGTATCATTTAACCCAAACGAGGTGAGTTTGGCAAGTAAACACTTATGCCAAACTTGGTCAAATGCCTTTGAGATATCTAAAGCGACTACAACTGTTTCACCGGGCTACTCTACTGTATTGTTCCAAACTTGGGTCACATATTGGTGGTCACTAAGGAGTTTGTTAGTTTCTATTGGTTGGGAATAAACCATTGATATTTAGATATCCCCAAACACAAAAATCGCAAGGATTTAAATCCAGAGACCTTGCTGGTCAAGCAACCGGGCCGCCTCTTCCGATCCATCGCCCTCCGTAATTTTTATCTAAAAAAGTATGAACAGTTCTGCTATAGTGAGCCGGACAACCATCACGTAAAAACCACAAGTTCCGCCGAATATTCAGATTAATATCGTCTAATAAATCCGGTAAAGTATTTTGTAGAAAGTTGAGATATTCTTCGCCGTTAAACGATTAGGCAATTCTACAGGTCCAAGCAAATTATGACCAAGAACACCTATCCTGATGTTTACTTTCCCTTATCGCATGAGGGTTTTCATCAACATAGAATTAATAGTGTGCATTGTGCATATTAAAAATTCCATCTTTTGTAAAAGCGGCTTCATCACAAAACAAAATATAAACAAAAAATCTTGGTCTTGATTCTATTTATTTTGCATCCAATTGTAAAAATCAACACGAGGAGGAAAATCACGTACTTCAAGGCCTTGGACTTTTTTGAAATGAAAAGGACACAAACCTTCCTTATGTAGAATGTTCCACACAGAAGGTTTTGACTCATTGGGATACATTGCAACCAACCTTCTTACGCTTATTTCGGAATTGTACTCAATTCCCATTAAAATATCATCCTGATATTCTTCCGTTACATCAGCTGTTTCCCTAATTCTTTGATGAAGAAGTGTAAATGATTTAGGAGCAGGATACCTGAAAATTTATCTGCATATTCTTCGTTACTAAACTAAACCATTCTAACAATATTCAACTGTTTGTATTTACGGTAATGTAACTAAACAATAAAAAATCTTTCACTTAAAACTTATTTGACACTTCTTCAACTAGTATCTATAATACTAGTTATTTTGACGTTTTTTTACGCAATTGTTATTTTGTTGATTTTCCGTAGACATCTTTCATAATTGTAACTAAATTTGTTAGCTAATGTTATAAAAGTATGATTAACACATGAAGAGTTCAAATCGTAACGACTTCAGATAAGAGCATCATTCTTTTATGAAAAAAATCGAAATTTTTTAAATTTTATGTTAAAATTGCGAAATTTTAATCGGCATAATATCAGCTCTAGAATATACAGTTTTCTTTTGTGAAAAGAGTTTGTGGGCACCCTGTATTTTTGCACCACCTTCTGACAACAGATATTGGTGATTTTCGTGGACTAACTACGATATTACTTTTTCCGCTCGTCGTCAAAATTATGTTCGTATTTCCAGTAGAAGAATTGTCGTTCTCTACTTCAGGTCGAGTGTCGATTTTTTCTCAATGAGCAAAATGTATATTTATGTTCTTAATACGCAAATAGCTATTGACTCTCCTAATTCACAATAACTATCTAGTAAGAGCGAAAAATAGTACAAGCATCACAAACGTTAAGGGTTTAAGGAGTCGAAGACAAACCTCCCGAAATGCTCACGTAACTGCCAAATTAATCTAAAAAAACCTTCATAGTATAATATATTTTAATGTATTAAATATCAGATTTCTACTATTACAAGGATATGTCTTAGTGTATAAAGTAAAATAATATAACGTAATAATAAGAACACTAACCCACTTTAAATTAGCTATTTTATTGTTGATCATATGAAGGTTGCCTTAATCGTGACTTGGAATGAAATTGAGATTTTGGCTTAGGTGCAGAATATTCGTAATCATCAGAAACGGGTGACTGGCTAGATTGAGAGGTTTGTTGATGCCTTGGCTGATTTTGTTCATATTTAAGTCCAGGTGCCGTCCTTGTGCCGGCGTTATAATTGTAATTGACTTTTAATCCTGTAGGATCTGTATAGGTGAATCTACCATGAACTTGTCCTCCAGGTTCACCGACTGCTGCATGAGAAATACCGTCTTCAGTGCGATAAAGGAAACCAAATGTACCATCTGTTTGAGGAAGGTTGCGACTATCTTGTATAATTGAAGGATTTACATACGTTCTTTGATTTTGAGTTACAACTACATTATACATTAATGATGTAATAACCTGAAAAAAATTTCCAAAATTAAATTGGTATACAGGTAAGTTATCGCTTACATAAGGAAAAGTAAAAGTGTCTACTAAATATGTATATAAATCGTTTTTAATCAAAGTGTTGATTAATTCTATGTAAAAAAAACATTTAATGAATACTAATTACGATATATAAGCATTAAACACACGCTTCATTGAATATAAATATGTAGTAAACTTTTCCTTACCGAACCCAGCAATATTGTACATTTAAAATATGTGTAGAATGTAGTTTTTCATGGACACTTTCTTAATATTCTTGATTTATATTTTTATCATGGACAAGCAGTTCTATTTTCATATAATTAATTTTATAATCTGCTTTGCAACTGATTTACTTCAAACGATTGCCAAAGTCAAGATCAAAAAACATAGGAAGTAAGCACCTTCATTAATTTGATAACTAAAGCAAAAAATATATTTTAATTAAACTTTAATGCACACATAATAAAAAACATGTAATCCTTGATAGTAAGACTAATTTTTTGCAACAGGAAACTTTATGGTGTACGGCAATTTACTATTTTTTATTAGTTATATGTGGTTTTTGAACCATTCTGTTTTCTAAAATTGATATTTAAACTTTTGTACATTAAAGACAAAGAATTAATATAGTAAGTAAATAAAAGGAAATTATAATTAATTTTTTTGTGCTTGTATTTGAATATTGTATTATACAGTAAATTATGCACGGTATGATACAGATAAAAATAAATAATCAAATCTATGTATTTATACATATCTACATTTGGAACATTGAATGTTTTTTTACTACGCATTTTATTTGTACAAAATTATATACACACACTGACACACACACACACACACACACACACACACACACACACACACACACACACACACACACACACACACACACACACAAACAATAATATATATATATATATATATATATATATATATATATATATATATATATATATATATATATACCAATGAGTGCCGTGTAAATTTTAAAGACCATTGTTATATGAGAATTGTAATTAAATTAAAAAAAGAAAACAAAATTTACTTACGAAGCATAATCCACCTCTAAGTGCCATTTTGAATTTTGACCAGTCACTTTTACACACCTTGTAATGTTTATAATTAAAAAGTTAAACAGAAGTTTCCTGACGTCTACATCTTTTATAAGAGGTCACCTCTCCTTCAATGGTGATTGGTTACTTATAGATAAACTTCCATGATCGTAAATAAAATCAATAAACCCTTACATTCGGAAATATTTTATTTAATATTAGGTAATAAAAGTGTTTTACGAAAGTAAAGAAAAAATGTGTTACACACGCGAATATTATTAGCAATTTGAGGATAACATAATATAAAAACAATGTCCCAATTTTTATTCATTTACCGACACACAATATTGCTTTATTTGTATATATTTTATTTATTATTTATATCCTAAAATCAAGCTAAAAATAGAAGATATTTTGCACACTAGCACACAATAAATTTAACCTGATTACTTGTTCTTAAATTCTTCCTTCTTCAACCAATAATTTTTATTACAAGAAATTATCGTTTAGTTTTTTGTTATAGTTTGATACAAATAAAGTTGCGTATGACTCATTCTTAAAAGTACGCGAACTAAGATTTAGGCTACTTAAGTTTTCATTAAATCAGCAATTTTAGTTAATATTTTTATCGGCAGATGTCTCCACATAAATTTTCATAAAATGTCAAGGAAAGTTGAAAATTAATGAATGAATGAACAACTATAGGTAAATCTAAAAAATACAGTTATTTTATTAGGAATTATAATGTAATAACTAAATTACATCAAACCTTTTTCTTACCATGCCAGCTTCTTTTGTGCGATCCTCGATTGAAAATCCAAGTTTCATCTAAGAATACAGGATTGCATAATTTTTCTTGTTTATATTTGTAATACTCTCTTAAGAATTGTACACGATTGGCAGCAATATGTGATTGTTCCAGTAACCTCTCCTACCAAAGCCAATGAAATGTAAGAGATGTCTTAAACATGATCTACTGAAATTGAAAAATGGACTATTGCTTAATTCTTTTTGTAATGATGCTAGCGTAACATGTATACCTACAAAAAGAGGTATAGTACTAGACATGTTTTGCATGTTTGTATTTACATTTTGAAATGTTTCTATTTACAGCATCCTTCACATAGTCATCATTCGGTAGACTTAGATTTCGTACGTTTTCTCCGCTTAGCTGGTAACTGTGCAGGTTTATTTTCTTTTTGGGCTTCTGTAACCCTTTTTTTATGCACTAACTGTATTTATACTAACCTCCACATGCTTCGGACGTGCGCTAAAAGTAGTCCTTCCAAATATCATATTTTACACAATAATGTACTACATACCAGCATAACAGATTCAAGTGGAACGAGTGCCCTTTGATTGTCACGTTCCCGTTAAAAATAATTAAGCATGTTCATAACTACGAGCTGCGCTTGCGATTTAAGGTGCTTAAATTTTGTAAATTTTATGTGAATTATGTAAAAATGTTACCAAATTACCGGTAGTTCACTGCAAAAGTTGTAGATAGTTTTGAATAAAAACTGTTTTTTTATAAGAAGGTAAGCAAAAACGCATAAACAATAATTTCAAAAAAGAAAAGAGAGAGAGACGTTCAAAAATGTTGGATGCTCATGGTGTATTTGCTGTGACTTTGCAAGACTGAGATAAAAAATGTGCGTCAGCTGACTCGAAAATCTGTTGGGACATTTCACCTGAACCGGACCCAAAAAAAGTGAGGTTCTGAAATTCGTGCAGTTTAGGATTACTTGTACTTCTAAGGAATATGAACGTGTACACCTATTTTTTTTAGGGTTAGTTGTCAAATTATGGTATTCTAAAGAATTGGCCTGATTGTCGGAAGGGTTTCTTCGGAAGATGTTTTCGTATTGAAGTCATTTGTTTGGTTCTTCAATTGAAATTCATCTTTGGTACACTAAAAAAGGTATTGAGAGGTAGACGGTTTGTATCGGACGCTGAAACACAAAACGCCGTCAAGGAGCAGCAGCCACGAGAATTTTATGATCAAGGTATTGTGAGTACCACAACTGGTACAGATTTATATATTTTAATTTATGGTTTAGAAGGTGTGTTTAATGGAAACCATTTAGTAAATATGGGCGACTATTGTATATTTGATAGTAAAAATAGAGTGTGCTTAGATGGATTTTTTGAAAGTAATTGACGGGGTTGTTGACGTTTATGATTAGAATTTGTTTTGATTATAAAATACAATGGACAGGTAATGTTACATAATTATTAACTGTATTCTCTTTCAGGAAATGTTTATAACGTTATAATCCAAATGAAAAGGTAAATTAATTATAATATTATTATAAATTGATTTGAAGACAGAACGTTCTCTTACAAAATGAAGTAAATAATAATTCAAATTTGTATATGAATTGTGTTCCAATACCATGGTAAGAGTGGTTATTTTATCTAATATAAATTAATATCAATGATAACTTGAAAGTTAGTATCTTGATTTCATTTTTGATGTATTTTTTTGACATTTCACGCCTATAATGTAGCATATTGAAAGATGGATGTTCATCTGTAAATGTAGTGGAGACATAAGTCGGGTAGAAGAGCTATAAAGGCCACCTTGGGGAGATGACCGCTGTACCACTAAAGTATGTTTATCGTTGGAATACCGAAATATGTTACCTTTTGGTTCATTAATTGTAAATGCAGGCCTTTAACATGTGACGTTTTTACTTATACTACAATTAGCGAACACTGTAACATGGTGACCACCATTTATAAGATGCAGGCCTGTATTAAATATTACAATATTAGAACATTGATTTATTAAGGTATGAGTAAGGTAAGAGTAGACAATTTAGCTGGTTTCTCTTAATGACTATTAGACGTATGTGAGTTCGCGTATTAACTTTGTTTTTGCATTCGAGTTGTGCAGTCGCCAGCCTGGCCGGGTACATTACAGATTGGTGCCGTGACCAGCATACATGTGCCTTTGTGGATGTCGCTGAGGATTCAATAATGTGTTTGGACTATTACTGTTCGTGGTTGAAGTTACAGGTTTAGTGGTGTCCCGTTTAACTAGTCCGTATGCATCTTTATTGTAGAATTACTCTAGCTTTTGGTAGTTTGACAACGTGGACGAATTATTATAGATGTCGTTGGTGGTAGCTGTTGAAATAGAAACAATATCTATCTTTCTTAATGGAATATCGTTAACATGACTACGAGATTGGGGCGTGTACATCCAGAGGAAGCGGTTGATTGTTAATTGGATTTGAAAAGGGCATAATAAATTTTTTCAAAAAAAAAGTTGCAAATGAACTGCAAACTATGGAACCACACATCAGGATAACTTTAATGCTAGTTTATTGAAGACCATCAGTCACTCTACAATTCAGGAAGTATCTGTAAGCTGCAAGGACGCATAAAAAGTATGTTCGGTGAGATTAGGCTCTGACATTACATGTCAGTATGAAGCCGGTAGCATAAACCCAAAACTGACATTTCAGTAACGTTTAAGGAATGTTTTCATGCAGATAAGGATAACTGTTTGATTAATCGCAAGACACATTGCATTAGCTTTTTGCGGTAGAAGAGACTGAATTCATCAGCTTGCGTAAGATCAATCCTGTGTTGCTTTATAACAATTTAACGATTTTATAAGTTAACCAAACCGGAAGCTTCTGATAGGCTAATGCTATTAAGAACTGGTTTTAGCGATACAGCTAGTGATTAATAACTTTTAAATTTATTTAGTCTGTGGAGTTTCACTCAGTTCTTTTATGAATTACTTTGTCAGCTTTGGTCCGAGAAGAAACCGGTACAGCGTTTTTGGGATAAGAGAAATATATTATGTAGTTGTACGCAGCAAGTAAAGGCTAGTTGGACTAGATCATTTTCTGTGATAGGGAATCAGTGTATAATTAGTCACCTGATTTGTTCTCTGTTTTACTTTCTCATATACGTACGTATAAAGAGAAAGCTACGTAGTCGGTTTAAATTTTTAAACACTGTTTTATGGCCTAAACAATACGAAAAACACATTTTTAGAAAAAAATCTCGTGTCCGATTGTGAGTCTGTCTGTGAGTGTGAGCGATATTTTTTGAAACTTTCGATAAAAAACAAGTTTTTGGAAAAAAAAATTCGTGCCAGTCTATGTGTCTGTGTGTGTCCGGGATATCTTTTGAACCATTAAAGCTATCGATATGAAAAATTCTTTGCCATAAAATCTAGGTCAAGTTCGTTAATGAGCAAATTCCAGGGATTAGAAAATTCATTGCTTCAAATTTTAAAAGGTTAGGTAATTATAAAAACAAACTAATACTTTTTTTTTAGGGTTCAAAATTGTGCATTTTTTAATTTATCAACCGATTTTTTGAAAGTCGGGAATTAATGTTTTTTTTAAGATCGCTAAGTATAAATTCAGAAATTCAAAATGGCGGATCAAAAATGGGGGATTATCGTGTTTAAAATCCAATATGACTAAAATTCAGGTATTGTGGGCTAATGATCAATTTTGCAACTTTTTTAATTTGTAAAACATTACCTAAATAAAACAATTTTAAAAACTGCCAGTGGCGCACTGTTTTTAGGGTGCAAAATTTTTTTGAAAGTCGGGTATTGGAGGTTTTTAAGATCGCTAAGAATAAATCATTTGTCAAAATTAAAAAATTTTAAATGGCGGATCAAAAATGGGGAATTATCGTGTTTAAAAACCGATATGACTCAAATTCATATATCGTGGGTTTTGAAGTTATTTATTTGCATATATGAGAAAGCATTGTGTCAGTTTGTTGTGTTAACTACTTTGTATATTTTTAGAAACGAATTTATTTCCTAGTTACAATTACTTTATTAAATATTATATTAAGTTGCAATTTTAAAACTTAAATCGTCACATTTCTTGACAGCAAATGAGATTCTTATTTTATCCTCAATTACTATGAAATAGCTACACCAATGAGTCTTTACTTTGCTTTTGTGACCAAACAGCTTATTTCAATTCAAATACGCTGTAACTTAACCATAATTATTTGGACACTTTAAACTTAATTATGGGGTTCAAGAGAGAATTCTTACATCGTGTTACCGATGCCGTACTTTTACTTGATGATAGCATGATCTTGTTCCAGTTCTATTAAACATTTTCCAAAACTGTAAAGGGAATGTGCTACTTCCACAGCTACCGTGTGATATTTTCTTACAACAACCGTTGTAGTTTAGCGAAAAGTTTTATAAAGAGGTCTTTTCTGGTGTGACGTTTTCTCCGGAAGTAACGCAATCGACTTCCTCCTCTTCTGAAACATACAACCAACTGTATTTAAGCTGACTGTGGGGAGATCATTAAGACGCATTTATACCAATTCTCTGTTCCTTTAGTTTTGCTTATTATAGTTTTACAGTGATAAGTTACATTTCTGTGTCACGCTGGGAGTTAGACTGAACTTGATACATTCATTTCGGCGTTCTCCTTGGAAAGTTGCTTAACAATGTAATTTACATTATGTGAACGGAATCCGGTTATGCATATCATAAACCGTGTCATAAGTCCCATCAAATCCTTTAGCTAAATGGGCGTCCTTTACGATGCTGGTCGTGTAGAATTTTCCAACTATTAGCTACCATAATTAATCTGTGTAACAGGTGTCAGTATTAGCTCACATCTAGTTCATAATTGGATGGTGTTAATATTTCTTTAATAATTAAGAAGCTTAATTTATACAGAGTGTGAGGTTTCGTGCAAACACAAAGATGAGATATTTCCTAATCAAGATACATTTTCAACTTGTTTTTCTTTATGGAGTAATGATACTCGATTACTGTGGCGATGGATCACAAAGTGAAGTCTAGCAAATTCCATCTCTGCTTTGAATTTGTCAAGGTAGGGGGTGAATTAGGTTTTCTTACGTGTCTTGTTGGTAGTTGGACCAATTACTATTTCTGTGTATAGGTTGGTAAAATACAGCTGTAGTTCTATGCCCTTCCATTACAGTTAGTGTTAGTGTCGTATGATGTTTCATTGAAAACTAAGCAAAAATAGGAACCATCCTCAGACATGGAATCAGTTGTTAGCTTCGATGCATCGCAACCTGTTGGTAAGAAATTTTATGACGATTAATATTGCACAATTTTGGATGTTTGAGGTTGAGGTTATTAGACAGGTGAGTATTGAACGCCAGTTGAAGGTCTTGAACCGCTCGAATAGTTACTAATACGCTTGATGGTTGAAGATTTGTTGAATTATCGCTACACCAGTTGTAGTGATAAAAGGTATTTGGTAAATTTGCCATCTAGTAGGTTCTGTTCCAAAAGGGGCCGTCTGTGATATACCACAGTGTACATTTGGTAGTAAAAATAGGTTGTGCTTAGATGGATATTTTTTGAAAGTAATTGACGGAATTGTTGATTTTTAAGATTAGAATTTACGTTTTGATTATATTATATTGACAGGTAAATGTTACATAATTATTAACTGTATTCTATTTCAGAAAATGTTTACAATGTTATTATCTGAATGATAAATAATTATTGATATTTATATATGAATTTTATTACAATACCATGGTAAGTTATTATTTCATCTAATATAAATTAATATCATTGATAATTTGAAAGTTAACATTACATCACTTGATCTCCTTTTTTGATGTATTTTATTTTGCCATTTCACACCTGTAATGTAGTATATTTTAGATGAATGTTCACCTTTAAATGTAGTGGAGGCATGAGCCGGCTCCCGGGTAGAAGAGCTGTAAAGGCCACCTTGGAGAGATAACCGTTGTAACAGTAAAGTTTGTTTATCGGTGGAATACCGTGTGTGTATATGGTATGAAATATGTTGCAAGTGAGGCCTGCAATCAACGCACAAATTAAACTCACTTGAAAACATTAAATATAAATATATCTAAGATTTATTTGATTCTCAGATCCTGGGGTGAATACGAGTTTCGGGCTTTTCTCTCCAGGGGCTGGAGAGCCTCGAGCGCCACCTTAGGTAACAACACTGTCCAGCTCCTTTTTAGGCCAATAGTGGAACTCCATAATCTCGAAGTGGGACTCGAAATAACCTCAATGGAGGATGTCCTCAGATTTCAAACGGCGATTAAAAATGCTTTTGATATACGAGCTTTCTTTAAATCGATTAAATTTATACGGTTAAGAACCTAAAACAGGCAGTTTTTCAGTAGCAGTCAAATTTCACTGCTACCTGTAAGTTAAATTACTTTCAAACTTAGCAGGTATCTACGAAAATAACGGTTAATTATGTAATTCAACTACTACTTTACACACCTAGTGGTGAAATAATTGGAAATCCGAATTCAACCTGTATTCAGGCAGCGGCGTAGAACTTGTTTTAATTAAAATAAAATTAGTTATTGCAATTTTGGTAATGTAAATATGCTACAATTATTCCTTCTTCAAAACGGAAGAATTGCTATAAAAAAATTACTACTTCGTACACCAAAAAATATTTAATTAACCTTTTCACTGCGCCGAGTATATACGCTCGGAGCAGTGGCCCGTCATCGATTAAAGTCGTCGGGAGCAAAACGAATAACGCTATTACGCAGTTAACTGCATTTATGGGGTACAATGCAGTTTTTAACAAGTCAGCGCTTCGCTTAGCGACAATACTCGACTCGAGCAAGAAACCAATAAAACACGGCATGTGTGAACACTCGCTTTGACCATTGAGATCCTTTCCAACTATTCTCATCTGGAGCAGTGAAAAGGTTAAACAACAGATTAATTAATAATTACGAATCTTTCCGTCAACAAATGCCAATTAGTTTTCATACGGTAATGTTTGAATTCGATTTTTACCTGCCAACCTACATATACATACGTAGATATGAAGGTCATACAATCGAATTTTTGGGTCGGTGGGCGAGTAGCTGCGGGGGTGCGTGAGTTTTGGTGGGGACGGGTGTGCGAGGCAAGGGGTGGAAGGAGTAAGAGTGATTTTCTTTCGGCCGCAATAACTCACAAAATTGAAAATCAATTGTGCTCAAACTTAACACAAGCTAGACCCCAGTAATTTTTGGTAGCGGCGGATCTGCAGGGTAATGGGTGAAAGAGGTAATTTTCTTTCGTTCTTAATAACGCAAAAATTTAAATAGCGATTGCATTTAGGTTTTACATAATTGTTAAAGGCTTAAATGTCTAGATTGCAGTGATATCTGTCGGTGGTAAGACTGCGGGGTAAGGAGAGGGCAAAATTTTATTTTTTTACGCTCGAAATAACTCAAAACATTGAAAAGGGGCTACACTCAATTTTTTTTTTATTAATTGGCATTAACAATCAAAGTAATTACAATGAATTCTATGAGTTAATTGTCTGAAATGAGTACAGTCTTGAAAAGATGATCAGAAAAGATTAATATGTAGTAGGGCACAATCTATATTTATTCTATTTGTCTGTCTCAGAACCGCTGCAATAAATGTAAACGCTTTTTAGCCTTATTAAAGAAATTATTTTTTATAATTTGCAAGACATTACACTGCAAAAAAAGTATATGTGAAATGAAATAATTATGAATATACATTCATTTGTGTGCATTATTACTTCGCTATTAACTTACGAATGCTGAAATACAAGCCGCACCTGGATAACGGATGCGCGATTACCTTCAACTAAATTTCTAAAGAATTGACCTAACTCTAGTTATCCTTATTAGTTGGTTGGCCGATTCGGTACAATACAAAGATTATCGTGCTTATGTATAAAGCTGTAAGGAACTTTATCTATATTTAGGGACGTTTTTGGTTCATTGATGCACATGTGTGTTTTGTATGAAAAGGGAAGTACAAATTATTTCTTAAAGTTGGGACAATATAATATAATTATTAAAAGAGTAAACTTCTCTAAGCGTTAATCAATTTACAACTATTGTTTAGAAAACAAATACTTTCATCTATTTTATTTTCAATCATTAAAACTCTTCTGTACACCCCTAGAAAGGATTTCAAATATGGCAGAATAACAATGGTAGCCGTTGTTATATCTGCTTTTGCCTTTGTGCCTTTGCGACTAAATGTTGGATTATTTCCAACAAACCAAACCTTTTAACATGCCGACGTAGAAATATTTTTAATTATCTCTGAACCAATTACAAAAGTATATAATTGTATGTTTTGAAAAGCGAATGGAAAAATAGTAATGGATAATATTTAAGCCTGAGAAGATTTGTATAAGATATCATTTCCGTTTTATTCAGATCCAGTTTTCTTTCATTTAACTTCTTAGATTCATGACTAAGTAGTTTATAAATAAGATTTCAGGTGCTTTTTTTCCTAAAGGGTAAGTATTGTTTAATACTTATACTTATTTGATTTTCTCAATAAGACAAAAAACCGAATTTAGATACTAGTTAATTTTTCTTTATTTATTGTTTCATCTATTGGTTTACATCTAATAGTAATTCAACGTTCCTCGGTACATATTTCTTATCATTTCGTTAATTCCAAGTCTAGGACTTTCAACATTAACAGAGTGTGTTCTAGCTAACAAGCAATCCATAATATGCCCAAAGCTCAGTGCGATAACATTTAGTACACGAAAGACAGGGCCGTTATCCGGCCGACGACGTCACCACCTCGCTCGAACTTGCTGGGCTAGAGAGTACAAAACTATCATGGTTTTCAGGGTATAATTAATTTGCCTGGTCTGCTTTACAAATATGGTTTGAAAAACTATATATGTAGATAAACAAACATTACGGTGTTATATAAGAAACATTATTTCTAATGTATCAGACCTTCTTTTGCACCTTTGTAAGAAAGTGAGACCCAATCATTTTGAACTCAATGTGTATAGAAAATTTCTTATAGTAAATAACACAAGGTTATTTTTTTGCACTTATTATTTAAATTAAACGTATACATCGTTGTATTATTTTCTATTGTATTCATCAGTTTAAATGTCTACTAGCAATGCAAAAGCAAAACAAGCGTTGGCATTAAATTGAACTGAAATGAATCAAATCAGGATACCAAATGAATATTTGAATTACTACATTAATTACAATAGACTATTTATTGTAAGTTATTTTTTTATTAAATTGAGAACGATAAATTACATTTATTACATTATTTACAAAAAAATTAAAATTTAATTGACTATTTTATTAAGCTTTCTGTGTATGTTCCTTAAGCTATGGTCTTGTGTTGTAAATTACGAAAATTCGTTCGAATAATTGTTCTTAATTTACATATGGCACTGATTCCCTTTTTGCAATTTTCATGGCAAGATTGCGTACAACAGCGGTCCCTTTTCGAATTTGCGTGCCATGGTGCTTTTGGAAGAAAGAATCCCACCTTTTAACTGTCTGCAGCCACACTGAGAATGGTTTAATTAATCCACCGTACAACTGTTGTACCCAAGATGGTATATTTTCAGTCTTAACTGTATACGAAAATTCTTTACAAAGTTCAAAAAAAGTTTTAATTAACAAAGCTGGAGTCAACTTTATAACGGGAGCTTTAGAAAAATCAAAAGTTCGCGCTGCATTATACGAGATTAGATAATTATATATTATTTTTCTTTATAAAGAAATGGTTGGTGTTTATTTGTATTTGAATGGAATTAATATTAGGATCAAAAGGTTGAGTTTATGTCAATAAGTTACCTATATATTCAATTTGAAAATACGCGGCATTTGCATATGCATTGATATGTTGGAAGGGGTAAGACGCTTTCAAAGTAACTGGCAGTTTTTTATTAGAGTTAATGGTTGTCAGTCGATTGATGCCGCAGTATAAGTGACATTGTATAGTCACGCGGCCCTATAAAGTGTGAAAATTACAAAGAAGAATTAGTAATTAATTAGCGGTATAATGGGGTAGAAGTAGAAAACTACCTTCCTTATAAATAATAAAAAATAATAAAAAGTGTAAGTATTGGCAAGTTGGTGATAATATACAGGATTGCACCACAATTTGAGATTCGCATTAAAGGTGACGTATTAAGTGAAGATAACGCGTTTGTGTGTATCAGAGCGGTAATCAATTGTGTTTAAATAGTAAACAATAAATATAAAAGATAGTAATCGATCCAAATTGGTAATCAAAGTATAAAAAATAATAACTCGAAGTGTTAATGATGAGTAATACGATTGGATATTGCAGTTTGTAACGTGAACTGTTTATCGTTGAAATTAAATAATTAAGTTATAACTGGATAGTGTAAATATATCAAGCAATAATTTACAAAAATTAGTAAATTGTGGGAAGAAAATTAGAAGCGTATTCAGCTATAACAAAGGTATGAGAAAAGATAAGGAGAACAGAAGAGAACGGCTCCGGAGTGCCGGCAAAGTGACATCATCGGAAGATCAGTCATCAACCAAATCGAGGCACCTTCACCGATCCAAGGAACGTCAAGTGACGCAACCCGCGTTCAACAAAAATAACAAGTAAATACCTTTTTAGTGTGTGAATAAATAAAATACTTATGTATGATTTCCTCTAAACTTTAAATTTAAACATAATAGTAGAACACAGATACCTTCCGCCATCTTGGATTTTGACGTCACAAGCCCCGACCCCTGGGTCATCTTCCGCTATTTTGGATTTTGACGTCACAAGGCCGCCCACGTGGGAGGCGTATATTTTGAGGTTGGGGTCGGCTTCTTTTCGGGGGCCATTTTCAACCCTTGGGCGGAGTTGAGCCTCTAATTTGGTTGTATTAAGAGTCTTTTTGGCTGTATAACCCTTGGAGATGAGGCAATTGCGCGTACATGCAGTGTTCCGATTGGAGGGATTAAAACTAGGCCACGCCCCACTTTTAACCGATTTGTCGTGCGTGCACCCATCTCTACGGCTTCTGATTGGTCCTTAGCCCCACCACTCAGCCGCTGTGCTCTGATTGGAGGACTAAGTCTCTGCATTCTGATTGGTTATGGCGGGAAATTTGAATTTGTATTCTAATAAGGGGCCCTAATGCTAGCTTGTAAGACACGTGTAGGTCTTCAAAACTTGTTCTCGGGCCTTCGCCCCTGTCGCGGCCCCCTGGTTGGAAATGGTATGGGTCCCTAACCTTATAAGACAAGTGCAGAAACTAGCTCTTGGGTCTTGACCCCTATCGTGGTCCCCTTGGTGCAATTTTATGTGGGTTCTAACCTAATCTTACAGTTGTAGGCCTTCGCCCCCCGTCATAAACAATTTGTATTCTAATAAGGTGGCCCTAGCCTTGTAAGACAGGACTTGTATCAGGGTCTGCGCCCCGGCCCCCTTTGAGTTACAATTGATTTTTAGCGCCATCTAGTGGCGTATAGACTAATGAACATTTTCTGTAATAGAAGTTGCTCATGCACACCTCTCTTTCTCTCTCTCGTTTATCCGTTTCTCTCTCTCTCTCTCTCTCTCTCTCTCTCTCTCTTCGGCTCTTTCTCATACACAAACAAATCAATTAATCAATCAATCTGAAACAAATCATGCTTAATCAAATATCAATCAACCAAAATCAATAAATCTTGTCTTACAGTTTGCGGAAACCAGCTTACAGTTCAAAACTGAATACATTAAAGTCTAAATTAAATATTACGTGAAATAATAAATAATTTCTACCCTAATGTAATGATGCTTTTTATAGAGGCAGATTCTCTTTCTAAACAGTCGCTACCTATACATTCGGAAAATTATGTCTGATTTATTTGCATGTTCAATTACATACACACAAAATTGTTTCATAGAAACGTGTTCATTAACAGTTATAAAAACCTCATTAAAAGGACAGGAAAGTAATAATTACTTATATAGGTATAACACAGAGTTAAATTAAATTAACATGTTTTAAAAATATCAAATTGATATAATGGAAATAAAAGGCAGAAGGTTTAGTGGTTTATTATCATACGCGAATTAACAATAACTACAAGTTTAAAATCTACGAATACGTACCAGCTATTGTAGATCTGATTTTATGTAAGATTTTATGTAAGAGGAGTAATACATTTAAAAAATCTTTATCGACATTTTTGTTAGCAATAGCAAGTAAAACATATATTAAAAAATAGTACGCATATCTTCAGATGTGTTTTTTGTTTCAACTGTTTTAATAATAATCATACGCAGAACTGAAATATTTTTATACAGCTCACTAAACACTTATTCTACTTATATATATAAACTGACTATTGCTTTCCCTTGTTATCTAATTTAGAAAGTAATACACAAAACCTGATTACTGCAACTCGTATTTAGCATTTATATTGTACTTAATATAAATTTACATTCAAAATAAGAAAATGACGATAACATGCTTTATAAAAATATGATTTTCACTTTGATCGTGTAAAAACCAGACTTAATTAGTGTTTTATATTGTGTACAAACAAAAATATCACCTAGGTGTTATAAATAAATAACAGTCTTCAAACTGTGTTTTTATATTGTATATGTACATACAAATTGCTTTAAATAAACGAGTACCTAATTAAGTAAGCAATCAATTAACATTTTTTAGTTTTACAATGTGAGTTTTGTAATAGGATTTATTATAAAGAGGTTGCAAAGTTATCCTCTGTTATATAAATTGTATTCTAATAAAGCACAAAGACTGTAAAGATAATGACAAGTGTTTTATAATAAAAGATTTTATTTAATTAATTTAGCCTGTTAACATGTAATATGAAGTGGTCGGCCTTGGATTTTTTTTTTAAGTTAACATGTATCATATACGTAAAATTGCGCGACGCGAGGATTTCGGCGAAGGCTGTCTCAGCGGTCCCACTACAACCCTCCCCGAGCATTACCGAGATTGTAAGACAGGTGTAGGGTGTCGCAACTTGTTCTCGGATCTTTGCCCCTTGTCGTGATCGTAACTTGTTCGTAGGCCTTCGTGTATTGTCGTGGTACCCTTGCCGGAAAATTTTAATTAGTATTATAATAATAAGGAGCCTAATGCTAACTTGTAAGACAGGTGCAGGGCTGCCCAACTTGCTTTCTGGGCTTTGTCTCTTGTCGAGGCCCCAATGGCGGAAAATTCGTATTTGTATTTGTATTTAAATCTCTGCAGGTTATGGATGGAAATATGAATCTGTATTATAATAAGGGGTATAATGCTAACTTGTAAGACAGATGTAGGGCTTAGCAACTTACTTTCAGGCCCTCGCCCATCGACCAAAAATTTTAATTTGTTTTTGACGCCATCTATGAGGGGAAATCTGAACTTGTATTATAATAATAATGAGGCCTAATGCTAACTTATAAGACGGACGTATGGCTTCGCAACTTACTTACTTCCGGGTCTTAGCCCCTGGCCCCTTGCTGGGAAATTTGAATTTGGATTTGCATGCAAGTGTTTAGATTCTGATTACTTACTGCGAGAAATTTGAACTTGTGTTCTAATAAGGGACCTATTGTTAGCTTATAAGACAAAACATAGGAACCTGTGTTAGGGCCTGCGACCTCCTGTCGTGGCGCTTGTTGAGAAATTAGAATTTGTATCGTCATCTAGTTGTGTATGGGCTAATTAATATTTTCTGTAATAAAGATGGCACTATCTAGCGTTATATTTCTAGGACTAATCAGGGTTTTGTTTGTGGCACCATCTATCAAATGCACGTGTTTATAGTACACCCCAAGGTCAAATTAAACCACTAAAAAGTCGCAAAGCTAACGTCAAGGCCAACTTCAAAGTCTGACCTATGGCTAACTTCAAGGCCGGATGAAGGTGACCTTTTTCTCAAGGTAAAATAGGTATGGTGTAAACAAAATTCATATATAGGTAGAGCTCGCAACTGACAAATATGGAGTAAAAGAAGTGTAATAATTTTAATAACAATTATGCAACCTCTTTTATAATAAATGCGTTATGAAAAATAAAAACCACATTGTAAAAACAAAAAAAAACAGTTATCCTCGGTTGGATGCTATTTAAACCCATGTTAAATAGACTTTTGTTAGCTTTCAAATTCATGGCTGACTGCTTCTATAAACATCAATAACCTTGATACATGTTAACTTAAAAAAAATTCCAAGGTCAACCGCTTCTAAAAAATATACACAACCTTGGTACATGTTAACAGGTTAAATTAATTAAATAAAATCTTTTATTATAAAATACTTGTCATTATCTTTACATGTCTTTGTTATTTATTAGAATACAATGTTTATGACAGAGGATAACTTTGCAACCTCTTTATAATAAATCCTATTACAAAACTCACATTGTAAAACTAAAAAATGTTAATTGATTGCTTACTTAATTAGGTACTACATTAGGTTCTACATATGATTATTATTGGAACAGTTGAAACAAAAAACGCATCTAAATGTATGCGTATTATTTTTTAATATATGTTTTACTTGCTATTGCTAACAAAAATGTCGATTAAGATTTTCAAAATGTATAGGATGACGTCATAAAATCAGATCTAGAATAGCTGGTACATATTCGTGGATCTTAAACTTGTAGCTATTGTTAATTCGCGTATAATAATAAACCATTAAAGCCTTCTGCCTTTTATTTTCATTATATCAATTTCATATTTTTAAAACATGTTAATTTAATTTAACTCTGTGTTATACATAAGTAATTATTACTTTGCAGTCCTTTTAATGAGGTTTTTATAACTGCTAATGAACACGTTTCTATGAAACAATTTTGTGTGTATGTAATTAAACATGCAAATAAAACAGACATAATTTTCCGAATGTATAGGTAGTGACTGTTTAGAAAGAGAATCTGCCTCTATAAAAAGCATCATTGCATTAGGGTAGAAATTATTTACTATTTCACGTAATATTTAATTTAGATTTTAATGTATTTAGTTTTGAACTATAAGCTGGTTTCCGCAAACTGTAAGACATGATTTATTGATTTTGGTTGATTGATTGAGATTGATCTGATTGATTTGATCGAACATGATTTGTTTGAGATTGATTGATTAATTAATTAATTTGATTAATTGATTTATTTGTGTGTGAGAAGGAGCCGAAAGAGAGAGAGAGAGAGAGAGAGAGAGAAACGGATAAACATAAACAAAAGAGAGAGAGAGAAGGAGAGGTGTGGATGATCAACTTCTATTACAGAAAATGTTCATTAGTCTATACGCCACAAGATGGCGCTAAAAATCAATTTTAAGTCAAAGGGGGCCGGGGCGCAGACCCTGATACAAGTCCTGTCTTACAAGGCTAGGGCCACCTTATTAGAATACAAATTTTTTATGACGGGGGGGGGAAGGCCTACAACTGTAAGATTAGGTTAGAACCCACATACAATTGCACCAAGAGGGCCACGATAGGGGCCAAGGCCCAAGAGCTAGTTTCTGCACTTGTCTTATAAGATTAGGGCCTAGGGTCCCATACCATTTCCAACCAGGGGGCCGCGACAGGGGTGAAGACCCGAGAACAAGTTTTGAAGATCTACACGTATCTTACAAGTTAGCATTAGGGCCCCTTATTAGAATACAAATTCAAATTTCCCGCCATTACCAATCAGAATGCAGAGACTTAGTCCTCCAATCAGAGCACAGCGGCTGAGTAGTGGGGCTAAGGACAAATCAGAAGCCATAGAGGTGGGTGCACGCACGATAAATCGGTTAAAAGTGAGGCGTGGCCTAGTTTTAATCCCTCCAATCAGAACACAGCATGTACGCGCAATTGCCTAACCTCCAAGGGGTATACAGCCAAAAATTAGATGCTCAACTCCGACCAAGGGTTGAAAATGGCGACCGAAAGAAGCCGACCCCACCCACAAAATATACGCCTCCCACGTGTGCGGCCTTGTGACGTCAAAATCCAAGACGGCGGAAGGTGTGCCAGGGGTTGGGGCTTGTGACGTCAAAATCCAAGATGGCGGAAGGTGTCTGTGTTCTACTCATCATAGTTAAACCAAAAACAATGCATATAATTCTGATAAAAATTTTGTTTGTTATATGTTAATTTTAAGGAAGTTATTTTAGATTATAGGTTAGATTTTTATATATGTTTGTAAAGAACGTATTGAAGCATTTTCGTTCAGATTTGGAATTTTTATTGCTAAATTAATAATTATTATTAATTTTATTAAATACATAAATAAAAAGTTTACCTCGAGTAGGATTTGAACCTACGACCTGTACTTTGCTAGAGTACCGCACTAACGATCTGCGCCATCGATATTCAAGCCCCAATCGATTAAATTCTAAATATAATGAGATTACAATCGAATTACTTATATTAATGAAATGTGAGCCTGTAATATCGCAAGGATTCATATACGCCAAAGCAACTTGACTAATATTAATTTATTATAAGTTTTGTTATGAACGAAGTTTCAAGGTAAATATTTAATTAAAAATTACAATTAATTTTATTAAACACATAAATAAAAATTTATTATAAATTTTATTATGAACGAATAAGTTCAAAGGTAAATATGTAATTAAAAATTATTATTAATTTTATTAAATACATAAATAAAAAGTTTGCCTGGAGTAGGATTTGAACCTACGAACTGTACTTCACTAGAATACCGCGCTACCAACTGCTCTATCGAAGTACAAGCCCTAATCGATGTAAATTTTCTCTTTATGTATGTAGAACTGATGTAAATTCCACTTACAGAAGAAATTGTTGTAGAAAACGGGGAAACACCATCAGATTCATCCCGAACCGAAACCTAAACAGGGAAGCAGTGGAGTGCTAGAGGAACAGGTGCGACTACTGGAGTCGACGTTATAAACTAAGTTCTAGTTGATTCTGCGCTGTGGAATGCTGCTTACATGGCACCTAAAATTCGTCAGATACTTGTTGAGAAGGGGTCATATCAAATTAAAGAATTCGAATTTCCTCTATTAGCGACTGGTCTAAAAAAGGATATTCTGGGGAAATCTTTCAAGAGTCCTGACAATGCATAAAAGGTTTGCTAAATACAGTGTGGAAAGAATTAGACATACGTTTAAAGGAGAAAAAAACATAGACGCAGAATATCAACGAATTTTGTATATGGAAATTCAGCACTGGAGAGGAGTTCTAAAAAGAGTTACGTCAATAATTAGACTATTGGCGTCACAAAGTTTGACTTTCCGTGGAATAACCGAACATTTATTTCTGTTAAGTAATGGAAATTTTTTAAAATCGGTAGAGCTACTTTCTGAGTTCGATCCAGTTACGGAAGAAAACTTAAGAAAGATTCAACGCGAATCTAATAAATGGTCTGTGACTCACCTAAGCAATAAGATACACGATGAGTTGGAAATAAAACACAGCTGATTCTGACATGTATGGAAAGGTTGAGTTTTAAGTTGAAGTGGCTTAAAGGACAAGGATATGGCAACGGAGTTATTTTTTTTTTCCATTGTTCAAGAACTTTACACATTTGTCACTAGTTCCACAAAGCGTTAGGACGTGTTGACAAAACATCTTTCACAATAAACTGTGAAACTACTGAGTGCTACTAGGTGATCGAGTAGGATAGACGCCTTGAAACCTTTACGATTTGAGCTTTGTGAAATTTATGACGCATTATTCGAAATTATAGAAGATGTCAACAGAGATGCTGAAACCAAACTTAAAGCGACAGCCATAGCAAGAAATATTAAAAACTACAAGTTTATATTCCGTGTAATTCTTTGGCATGATATTTTATTTGAAATAAATGTAGTGTCGAAGCTATTGCAATCTATGACCATAAATTTTTTCAGATTGAATGAGGATGATATCAGGAACCATTCAGGAACCGAAAACATTAAGACAGTGTGGATATGAGCAAATGAAAATTGTTACTAATCAGATAGCAGAGAATCTTGAAAGCAGCACAGATGTTAGGGCTAGGAGAAAAAAACGTCAGTTACATTACGGAGCTGTTGATGAGTGTTTAACAGAGGAGAAGAAAATTAAAATAAACTTTTTTAATTACGTTCTTGGCATTACTAATAATTCTTTGGGTGAACGATTTTCACTTCTTGAGAGCCATAGCAACAACTTTCAGTTCTTATATGACATTTTACAAATCAAAAATGTGGACGACAAAACGTTACAAAACTACTGTGTGAATCTGCAGTCAACACATTTAGCCCAAAATGTTTCAGATTTAAATACCGCTGATCTTCAGGAAGAACTGCAGGATGTATCCCGAAAGCTACCCTTCATCTGCGCAACCCATCGAAGTTTTAAATTATTTACCTAAAAATAACTTAACAACTTTATATCCGAATACGGTTATAGCGCTCAGGATCTTATTAACACTTCCTGTATTTGTGACCAGCGGGGAAAGAAGCTTTTCAAAATTAAAACTTATTAAAAGTTATCTTAGAAATTCATTGTGTCAGATACAGCTTATAAATATGGATATAATTTCAATTGAGAGGACATTAGCTGCCAGTTTAGATTACATAACATTAGTTGAAGAATTTGTCCAACAAAGTAAGAAGGGTGAAACTGTAAAACTATTAATTGTAGATAGCAGTTAGGTTCTTGATAATGTATATGTTTAAAGTTCTTAATAATGTAAATTTTTTTAAATTATTATTAACAGTAGTTCTTTATCATTTTGTAATGTGCTGCCACTTTGATTCTTTAATAGATAAGAAACGGGATGTTATCATCTCCGATGTCATTATAGCTATTAATTCACGGAACATTTAGGAAAATTGTTAGATTGACAAAGCTTAACCGGAATTATGCCAGGATGCGTCCAGTAGAAAACTTTGATGTGAGCAAATTCGCGACCGTATTTTTGGCAATTTCACGTATTTTATTATCTTCCATTTTCGTGTTTTGTGACAGGGTTTGGAAAAATGTTTGTTTAAAAACGGCACAAAGAGGACAAGTTACAAAGAATAGCATCAAAAACGTGTTTCATAATACCTTGAAGCACTCCTTTAGAAAACTCGTGACTAGGCCACTCATTTTTTTAAACTTGAATTCGTGCTTCAAGATCTTATGAAACTTGTTTTTTAATGTACTACTTTAATACAAATAATTTAAGGTTACTTATTTTAATATTACAAGGGCGGCATTTCGAAAACTTGCATCATACTAAAAAAATGCACCGGACGGCCCTGACGAAAGAGGTATACTGGGTAATAAAATAATCTTATGTCCGCGGTTTAATAGTGATAATCAAACGAGTACGAATCTGTCATGTCAATATTTTGATAATTTGAATGTAATTTCATATATTAAAAACTTACTTTTCATTTCGTTTTATTTCAACCTCATTCTTTTGAAAGCTTTTTCGATATCAAACGGATTTATTTTACTTTTGTCTGAAGTTTTTATTTAGGTTACTAATCTACTACTAATTACTACTACTAATTACTAATTTAGGTACTAATCTATGCATAATTGTTTTGAACCTCAAATATAATTACAACTTTATTAAAATTATCGTTTGTTATAAACGTAGTTTATTGCGAAATGTGCCGTTGATGGTAAACACCGCTTGAGCTTAAAAGATATTTTAACATTTTTGAAGGGGGACACAGAAAGGGAAATCGAGTACATTACATTGCATTACATTAAATTACCTGATAATCTGCGTTAGCTGTTGATGAAACATTACAACTTCCAATAATATCTTTTTTAATTTTTCCACCACCGACACTGGATAATGTGTAATTCGGAAAAATGTTCGATTTCTTCCGTACGGTCAGCTCCCTGAAATATTTCAAACAAATACAAATGAAGATGTTAATACAAACCTATCACATGAGCAGCTTGTTCTAGCACGTCCCTTTTTGTATTGCTTTCTGTTTTTTTAAATAAGCATTCTAAGATTTTCTATCTATTTTCAATATTTCAAATGGTAAAGTTATATTTACGTTGTCCCACATTTTTTTGGTCCGTAGATTAACAGATTTTTTTAGTTTCAACCCAACAACCTGAAAATTGGCGTTTTTTGTTTGAATCTCAGGAATTAGTAGTAATATGTTAATGTTGTTGATGTTGAATATGATCTTGAGGGGTAGACTTTACACGAGCAGTATATGTAAAGGTTTTTAGTTAACGTTTGCCATTAAACATTTCAAAATTTACATGCAGTTTTAGTAGCGATATATTTTCTAATTCTATGTAAACTGTTATAAAAATGTTATTCGTGATCATATTTCTTGGGTTAAATATAACGTCTCACGTTAAAAATGTGTAAAAACAATGCAATAGTTACGAAAACTACTATTCTTGGAAAATTTGAATAATAAAAACAGTGTAATAGTAAAAGAATTATGCAAAGTGATTTGATACAAAATGGATATTATAAATATATAAAATTACCAAATGTAGTGTATAACTTTTGAAATATGATATAAGATGGCGGTTATAAATCTAAAATCACACGGACGAAGATGCGACACACCCCGGACGTGGCGTCAAAAGCACCTGGAGATCCGCTTCGCCCCACCTGTGCAGAGGAAAACGATTATTCAGTCATTCATTGAGCAGCCAAAAGCTCAAGAGCCATTGTATGTCTTTATAAATTTTTCAACGGTTATGTACGTATGGGCGTTCTACACCTGATCTCTTTTGATCTTTATTGTCATCAAGTCTTTTAAGTTAGATATGAACTTCATTATAGGCTATTTGATATCTGGTTCATGGGAATGTTTTCTCACAGTCTACAAACGCTATATTGGAAGGAAGACTATTATGAAACATACATACGGACTTTACGAGTTACATACATAGCTAATATACGTTTTTGAATATAACGTAATTTAAGGAAGACATATTAAGTGAAAGTGTTTAATAACTAGTTAATGCATTTTAAAATTAAAATGCGTAAATACGTATTTAAAAAAAACAAAAATTCTTTGAAGCACTGGCACTGATTGTTTAAATTGGTTTAATTTGATATAAATTTAGTTTTTGGAGAACAATAATAAATACGTGCTTAAACTTAAACCATGGTTATGACGGGTACGTCATAACCATGGTTTAAAAATGCATTTAATTTAGTATACTTAATTAATGACTCAAATTAAGTTCGTTGCTTAGCTTTAAATGAAGACTCAATCGTTAAAGGTTTTCGATGTTTTTCCTTTGAAATAAACAAGCAAAATATTTTCATTGTAATGCTTAACTTTCTACATAATTTCAAAAGCAATTCAAAAGCATATTCATAAATACTTTTCAGTAATTAAAGAATTCAAAGCGTTTTCTGCCGCCTATTCTACATTATAATTATGGTAACTTTTATGTTGATTGAGATATTTTTTCTGATTTAACATAAAAATTACCCAACATAAAATTAGCTTGACAAAATTACAAAAACATCAAACAAGCCGTCTAAGCTGTGATGCTTTCAATAGATACACTGCTTACTGAAAATAATTAACATCATAGAAATCTTTAAATTAACTGGTATTTTCCATTTTAGGTAAGGGCAAAGCAGAGGTTAGCTACTTTTTAAATAATAAAATGACGGACCTAGTGGATATAGACATTTTTTAATAATGTAAACCGAAAATTTACTCCAATAAAATACACCTAGTATTAATTGTTAAAACAGTTTTAATTCTCTATTCATTTTCATATAACTAACGAACATAAAAATCGTAGAAATTGGATAATGTGTCTCGTTTTAATTCTTGAAGATGTTAATATTTTTGTATTTGTTACTCAATAGTAAATATACATTAACCTAATTAAACTTAAACTATGTAAGATCTCTTTTACAAGTCAGACCACTATAAATTTAATCTCATAGATATACTAAGAATTTTCAATTTTTACCTTCCAACCTACATATAAAGTTTGATTCAAATAAAGTTGGGTATGACTCTTCGATGTAAAACTCTATAATAAAATTACATATATGTATCTCTCTCTCAACTATATGTATTCGAGAAGGACGGCCACTAAAACATAAACCTGCTGTACATTCATATTAGTGCACATTTGTGCTACATTTATCTAGGTTAATTTAAAAAGAAATTTCATTCAAATCCGATGAGTATTTTTCATTTTACAATACTTTTTGCAAAGCAATGCACAGAGTTTTCAATGGTATTGTCACGAGAATCCCCCTTTCTTTTACCTTCACATAGTATTTAGTGTACTTCCGTGTTTTTGTTTTCTGATGTTGGGACTCACTGGTTTGTGAGCTGTCAGCTGTCCAAGTTATGTTGTTTTCTTTACTTGATTAGTGTTTCAAAACAATACACAATGTTTTGTGATTGTGATGTGGATTGTTAACCAGTAATTTGATTTTAAGATTGTTTTACTGTTCTTGTGTAGCAGTAAAATGCCTAGATCATCTAAATTTTTTAAATGGCATAAGCCTAAATGTGTAGGAAACCGTAAATCTGTGTTTGTACACCAAAATATCAATTACGAAAGCGCCGGTGAAGATGGGCCTAGGTCTACACCATCGCAAAGAGATGCACCCAAGCGAGAATCGTCAATCAAGATAAAAATTGGTGAGAATCTGCATTACTACCAAGATTTTTTAGGTAATGGTGAAATCTATGACTAAGTTAATTTGAAAACCATTCAAGATTTACTGAATAAAATAGCTGTAGACGTACATTGTGGTACGAAACTTGATCTTATTGCCACAAATAGAATAGGCCTGAATTTTTCATTAGAACTGAGATCTAATAGCTGTGAACTGAGTGCAAAGGAGTTGAACAGCCCTGTTGTGTCTACAGGAAAGGCTGATGTAAATATTACGTTAGCCTACGATACTCGCTGTATTGGAGTAGGCGAGCAAGGCGCACAAACATTTTGTGGTGTCATGAACATGGCATCTCCTGCATCATTCAAATACTACAGCAATGTTCTTTGCGATGCGACAAAAGAAGTGTGCTTGGAAGCCATGAAGTCCAGAGCAAAGGAAGCTGTGCATGTAGAAAATAGGGAAAGTGATAATGTTGCTGAAGAAAATAGAGATATTACTATTGCGGTGTACGGCTCATGGCAGAAACATGGGCACACTTCACTAAATGGAGTCGTGACTGCAATTACTGTGTCTACAGGTAATGTTCTGAATGCCCAGATCTTATCAAAGCACTGAATATGTCCAAGAAGATTTCAGTGCTGTGCATGTAGAAAATAGGGAAAGTGATAATGTTGCTGAAGAAAATAGAGATATTACTATTGCGGTGTACGGCTCATGGCAGAAACATGGGCACACTTCACTAAATGGAGTCGTGACTGCAATTACTGTGTCTACAGGTAATGTTCTGAATGCCCAGATCTTATCAAAGCACTGAATATGTCCAAGAAGATTTCAGAGATAACATCAGGCTAACTGTGTGGCCAATTACATGGGGTCGAACGGAGATTGCTGTGGTGGTAGAAATTGTCCAGCGGTTTCAAACGTACCACAATGTTAGGTATAAGAACTATCTTGTTGATGGTGACACAACTTCGTTCTCTACTGTGTCAAAGTTGAAACCTTATGGCCCTGACTTTACAATTGAGAAATTGGAAAGTGTCGGGCATGTCGAGAATGCCCTATCGATTACTCAACTTGAAAAATAAAAAGGGCAAACAAGAACTTTCTGACGGAAAAAAAATGGCGGTAGTGGCAGACTTACCGGGGTTGCAACCAAACAGATTGCAATTTATTATGGTCTAAACTTATGGTATAAATACAGATAGTGCTATAAAAAAGGGGTTACAGAAGCCGAAAAAGAAAATAAACATCCACAGTCATCAGATAAGCGGAGAAAACATACGAAATCTAAGTCCACAGAAGTTGATGACTATGTGAAGGATGCTGTAGAGAGAAAAATTTATGGAATGCATTCAAAATGTATACACACACATGAAAAACATATCTAGTGCTATACCTGTTTTTATTAAGCAATAATCAATTCAGTAGATCAAGTTTAAGACGTCTCTTACATTCCATTACCTTTGGTAGGAGAGGTTTACTGGAACAACTACATATTGCTGCCAATCGTGAACGATTCTTAAGAGAATATTACAAATACAAAGAAGAAAAATTATGCAATCCTGTATTCTTAGATGAAACTTGGATTTACAGTGGAGGATCTCTCAAAAGAAGCTGGTATGATATATCTGAGGAAGGCGTGAAGAAGAAGACAATGGGCGAAGGGAAAAGTTTTGTTGTAATTTAGTCATTACATTATAATTCCTAATAAAATAACTGTATTTTGTAGATTTATAGTTGTTCATGCAGGAAATGAAGTTGGTATTAATTCCGATGCTTCAGATTTGTTTTCTACAAAGTCTCAAAGGGCTGACCATCATGGAAATCTATGTGTGGACTTGTTTACAAAATGGTTTGAAAATAATTTAATTGGAAACTTAAAAGATCCATCATTAATTGTAAAGGACAATGCTGGTTATCATTCCAAACTTCTGGAAAAAAATTCCACATAGTGCATCTAAGTGCGTGCATGGGTGTGTGCGTGCGCGCGTGTGCGTGTGTGCGTGTGCGCGTGTGTGCGTGTGTGCGTGTGTGCGTGTGTGCGTGTGTGCATGTGTGAGTATGTGCCTGTGTGCGTGTGTGCGTGTGTGCGTGTGTGCGTGTGAGCGTGTGTCGTGTGTGGTGTGTGCATGTGTGGTGTGTGTGTGTGCTGTGTGCTTGTGTGCGTTGTGTGTCTGTGTCTGTGCTGTCTGTGTATCTGTGTGTCTGTGTGTCTGTGTATCTGTGTCTGTGTCTGTGTGTCTGTGTCTGTGTGTCTGTGTGCTGTGTGTGTGTGTGTGTGTGTGTGTGTGTGTGTGTGTGTGTGTGTGTGTGTGTTGTGTGTGTGTGTGTGTGTGTGTGTGTGTCTGTGTGTCTGTGTGTCTGTGTGTCTGTGTGTCTGTGTGTCTGTGTGTCTGTGTGTCTGTGTGTCTGTGTGTCTGTGTGTCTGTGTGTCTGTGTGTCTGTGTGTCTGTGTGTCTGTATGTCTGTATGTCTGTATGTCTGTATGTCTGTATGTCTGTATGTCTGTATGTCTGTATGTCTGTATGTCTGTATGTCTGTATGTCTGTATGTCTGTATGTCTGTATGTCTGTATGTCTGTATGTCTGTATGTCTGTGTTCGTCTGTCTATGTGTATGTGCATTTGTGTCTGTGTGCCTATATGTCTGTATGTATGTGTATCTGTGTGTCTGTGTCTGTGTGTCTGTGTACCTGTGTGTCTGTGTGTCTGTGTGTCTGTGTGTCTTTGTGTCTTTGTGTCTGTATGTCTATATGTCTGTGTGTCTGTGTGTCTGTGTGTATGCATATCTGTGTCTGTGTGTCTGTATTTCCGTGTGTCTGTGTGTCTGTGTGTCTGTGTGTCTGTGTGTCTGTGTGTCTGTGTGTCTGTGTGTCTGTGTGTCTGTGTGTCTGTGTGTCTGTGTGTCTGTGTGTCTGTGTGTCTGTGTGTCTGTGTCTGTGTGTCTGTGTGTCTGAGTGTCTGTGTGTCTGTGTGTCTGTGTGTCTGTGTGTCTGTGTGTCTGTGTCTGTATCTGTGAGTCTGTGTGTATGGGTGTCTATGTGTCTGTGTGTCTGTGTGTCTGTGTGTCTGTGTGTCTGTGTGTCTGTGTGTCTGTGTGTCTGTGTTCTGTGTGTCTGTGTGTCTGTGCTGTGTCTGTGTATCTGTGTGTTGTGTGTCTGTCTGTGTGTCTGTGTGTGCATTCTGTGTGTCTGTGTGTCTGTATGTCTGTGTGTCTGTATGTGTCTGTGTCTGTGTGTGTGTTGTGTGTGTGTGTTGTCTGTGTCTGTGTGTCTGTGTGTCTGTGTGTCTGTGTGTCTGTGTGTCTGTGTGTCTGTGTGTCTGTGGTCTGTGTGTCTGTGTGTCTGTGTGTCTGTGGTCTGTGTCTGTGTTCTGTGTGTCTGTGTGTCTGTGTGTCTGTGTGTCTGTGTCTGTGTTCTGTATCTGTGTGTCTGTGTCTGTGTGTCTGTGTGTATGCATATCTGTGTGTCGTGTCTGTGTCTGTATGTCTGTGTGTCTGTGTGTCTGTGTGTCTGTGTGTCTGTGTGTCTGTGTGTCTGTGTCTATGTGTCTGTGTGTCTGTGTCTGTGTGTCTGTTTGTATGCATATCTGTGTGTCTGTGTGTCTGTATGTCTGTGTGTCTGTGTGTCTGTGTGTCTGTGTGTCTGTGTCTGTGTGTCTGTCTGTCTGTGTGTCTGTGTGTCTGTGTGTCTGTGTGTCTGTGTGTCTGTGTGTCTGTGTGTCTGTGTGTCTGTGTTTCTGTGTGTCTGTGTGTCTGTGTGTCTGTGTGTCTGTGTGTCTGTATGTCTGTATGTCTGTATGTCTGTATGTCTGTATGTCTGTATGTCTGTATGTCTGTATGTCTGTATGTCTGTATGTCTGTATGTCTGTGTCTGTATGTCTGTATGTCTGTATGTCTGTATGTCTGTGTTCGTCTGTCTATGTGTATGTGCATTTGTGTCTGTGTGCCTATATGTCTGTATGTATGTGTATCTGTGTGTCTGTGTCTGTGTGTCTGTGTGTCTGTGTACCTGTGTGTCTGTGTGTCTGTGTGTCTGTGTGTCTTTGTGTCTTTGTGTCTTTGTGTCTGTATGTCTATATGTCTGTGTGTCTGTGTGTCTGTGTGTATGCATATCTGTGTCTGTGTGTCTGTATTTCCGTGTGTCTGTGTGTCTGTGTCTGTGTGTCTGTGTGTCTGTGTGTCTGTGTGTCTGTGTCTGTGTGTCTGTGTGTCTGTGTGTCTGTGTGTCTGTGTGTCTGTGTGTCTGTGTGTCTGTGTGTCTGTGTGTCTGTGTGTCTGTGTGTCTGTGTGTCTGTGTGTCTGTGTGTCTGTGTGTCTGTGTGTCTGTGTCTGTGTATCTGTGCGTCTGTGTGTCTGTGTGTCTATGTGTCTGTGTGTCTGTGTGTCTGTGTATCTGTGTGTCTGTGTGTCTGTGTGTCTGTGTATCTGTGTGTCTGTGTGTCTGTGTGGCGGTGTGTCTGTGTATCTGTGTGTCTGTGTGTCTGTGTGTCTGTGTATCTGTGTGTATGTGTGTCTGTGTCTGTGTGTCTGTGTGTATGCATATCTGTGTGTCTGTGTGTCTGTATGTCTGTGCGTCTGTGTGTCTGTGTGTCTGTGTGTCTGTGTGTCTGTGTTTGTCTGTGTGTCTGTGTATCTGTGTGTCTGTGTGTCTGTGTGTCTGTGTGTCTGTGTGTCTGTGTGTCTGTGTGTCTGTGTGTCTGTGTGTCTGTGTGTCTGTGTGTCTGTGTGTCTGTGTCTGTGTGTCTGTGTGTCTGTGTATCTGTGTGTCTATTGTAACAAATTTTTTTTTGGTTGTATTAAAAAATACATTAATTTAAGATCGTTCATTTATTTGGTGTAATATTAGAAAAGTTTTGAATTATTAAAATGTAGAATTGAGAAAGGCAATTTAATTTGCATTTCCTGGAACATATCTTTTTAGGTGTAATATTTCATAAAGTTTCTTCTCTCTCCCTTTCTTAAAAAAATTGGATTCTGATCATTGTATCCGAGCAACGCGTGGCAACTGTTTGGGGGGAAACATTTAGAGGAGCTATTCTGAAAGCCGCTATGCTTTTGACTTGCTGCTGAATGTTACAGCAGAAAGCATGGTTTTTACCTAATTTTTTATATTTAGTGCCATCAGGTTTTGATGGTAAGTTATTTTCTAATTTATTATATTTAAAACTAAAGCATTTGCTTTATTTAGATGGCACTTTTTGCACACTTTTTGCACACTTTGATACTTTTACACTTTTATAAGGCATACTTTGATATGGCATTTTTATAATACTTATTTTTAATGGCACTTATATTTCACTATTTTACTATTCTATTGTTTTTCTAATTTTGATGGAAATTTTTACTTGGATTACATTTTACAACGCAAGTTCTACATACTTAAACTTCAAAGAAATGCAATAAATTTATGGATAAAATATATTAAGGATAAATTAGCAAGACAATGACCTCACCAAGTTTACCATTCTGTTTCATGTGTTACCAGCAGTAACACAGTTTATGTACCGAACCGTTCAAAGGTAATGATTTTTTTATATACTTTAAGAATAGTAATAAGACTGCTGATTTTTTAATCATTTCAATTGGATATTGAATAAACTTAAGTATATCTTGTTATTTTATTTTCATTTTGATAAATTGTTTATTATTATTCATTAACTAGGTTTTGTTGTTCCTATAACAAAAGACAACATGGCGCTCGAGATTTCATCATATTTTCATAACTTTTTATATTGCATTTTTTATTAATTAAGTGAAGTGAAAATAATTAAGTAGATGGGAAGCATGCAGCATTTCAGGTATGTTAACAAATCAGTATATTAGAACCCGCTCTTTTCTTAATCTACCGATTGAGCCAACGGCAGTGGCGATTGTTATTTGATAATATTTTCTAATTAAATTTATTTGATCAATTGCTAATAGTTTATTACATTTGCGTTTGGTTTATTACATCATCACAGTATTATTGTTAGTATTCGGACGCTATTAATGTGATAGTTGGCGCGGGCGAGCAGGGACTTTGAAATTTATTACTTTGTTATTTTAATTACTTTATATTTGAGATATTTATTACATGTGTGTTAATATTACACTGGTGCCAGAAAAAGGGACTTGATTTGCTGTTATTTCATATGCTGGTTGTTTTCGCTTTTGTTTATTTTGATTGTGGAGTTGACCGAGATTTAAGGAGTGTAACAATTTATTATTACGTTATACACATGATATTTTATTATGTTTATACTTAGTGAAATTTATTGATTGTTATACAATATTTTTTACGATGTCAAATTTAAATTATTTAGTGGATGTTTTACATAGTGATGAGTTATTAGTAGAATTAAACTTTCGAAATGTAAATGAAGCAGAAAGGTTAACAGTGGATGAGAAGCGTAAACTTTTAAGACGAAAATTAAATTCAGAAAAGATCAATCCAAGTTTATTTGATTCATACAAGAAGTATGAAATGAATCACACCTTAGAGCTGGCATTATTGAAAGAAAAGCTTAATCATATTCAGTCTTCGATTAAACTTTTTAAACATAACACACACGTTTAATTCATATTTTGAAACGCTTAAATTATACCACTTTTGATAGTGAATTTTTATATTTACATGATCAATTGTTGACTTTATGTAACGAATCGTTAGAATTAATTGAATCCATAAATGAAAATATTGAATTAAATAATGATGCTTCAAATTTAGATACTTCTAATATTTCTGTCACAAAACGACCCTGTTAATACTTCAGTTAATATTCCCGCTGACGATTTTTCCAACAAATTAATTGATAACTTGCAAATTTCTAAAAGTTCTGTTCCTGTTTATAAATTAAATTTAAAATTTAATGGTAGTGAGAAAGAAGTTTTTACTTTTATTCAAAGATGTGAGGAGCTAATGATTGCTCGAAATATTTCTAGGGCGGAGATGCCTTTATCTGGTGTTGATTTATTTGCAGGGAAAGGTTTAGTTTGGTATAGGGCGATTAAACCGTTTATACAGACTTGGGATCAATTTATTACTAAATTAAAGAGTGACTTTTTACCGGAAGGACATGACGAAGTTTTGTTAGATGATATTAAAAACCGCAAACAGGCTTTTGATGAAATTCCAACCCTTTTTATTTCTGAAATGGTTAATTTATTTTCTCAACTAGACATTCCTCTTTCAGAAGATGAACAATTAAAGATTATTAGGAAAAATTTACAACCTTGGTTTGCTACTCAATTAGCCCTTATTAATGTTAGTGATATTTTTCATTTGGTCGAGTTGTGTAAGAAATTACAAGTAAAAGCCCAGAATTCTAAATTTAAATTTAATTCTTATTCAGATACTCAAATACAATCTGAATACAAGCCTTCTTCTGCAGTGAAACAAAATATTAAACCTAAGGTCCATTTTTCAGATATTAAACCAAAAAATTTAAATTTCACTTTTACTACTACAAAAATTAATACAGCTAAGTCTTCAACAACATGCTTTAAATGTAGACAGTTGGGTCATACCTATCAAACCTGTGATAAGGGTGACGATAGGATCTTTTGTTTTAGATGTGGTTATTCCAATGTTACTTTTTCTAATTGTCCGAGGTGTAAATTTTCAAAAAACTGGTAAAAGGAAAGTGTTCCGTTAGTCGACACATTTCTTATGATTTTTCAGAGGCTGACAAGCATGTTTTTAACGAATGGTTGATTACTGTTAAGGAATTCTTTGGAACTCCGGAAAATTGTTCTAAATTTGTTGAAAGGAAAGATGATGTTAGACCTTTTATTAATGTAAGGATTTTTAATGAGAATTTTATTGCTTTATTAGATAGTGGAGCTACCGTAACTATTTTAGGTAAGCCTGCTTTGTATTTGATTGATAAATATGATTTAAAATTAAATAGGAATTCGCCTTTTTCATCATTGATTATTGCTGATGGTTCTTCACAATCCATTTTGGGGAGTGTTGATTTATCTTTGACCATTAATGGTATTACTAAAACTATTTCTGTTATTGTTTCTGAATTTATTACTACTGCAATTACTTTGGGGGTAGATTTTTGTCGTTTATTTGAAATTAAAGCTGATTTTGGTGAAAATTCTTTTGTTGCAAACTCAGCGGGGACAACTTTTTCTATGATTAAGAGTATTGATGATCTTAATAATGATCAAGTTTTTGAATTAAATTAAGTTATTGATCTTTTTAAAACCTTATCAACTTCAAAGTTAGGTAAGACAAATAAAGTTTTTCATTCAATTAATACTGGTGATGCAGTACCAATTAAACAACGTTATTTTCCATTATCTCCTGCTATGTTGGAGCATGCGAACAGAGAAATTGATGATATGTTAGAGCAAGGAATTATTAAACCCAGTTCTTCTCCTTGGAATTCTCCAATGGTTTTAGTTAAGAAGAAGTCAGGTGATTTTAGAGTTTGTTTTGATGCGAAGAAATTAAATTCTGTTACAAAAAAAGATACTTACCCTTTACCATTTTTAAACGATATTTTGGATAAATAAAGAGATGCTCGTTATTTAACTTCAATTGATTTAAAGAAAGCTTTTTGGCAAATTCCTTTAGACGCTGAGAGTTGTGAAAAAACTGCTTTTACTGTTCCATGTAGAGGATTATTTGAGTATACTGTTATGCCCATGGGACTTACAAACGCTCCCAGTACTCTACAACGATTTATGGATTCCATTTTAGGACATGATTTATCTCAATCAGTTTTGGTTTATTTAGACGATATTATTGTTTTTTCAGGTACTTTTAAGGAACATGCTATTTTAAGAGAAGCTTTAGTGGCTTAGTGATGCCAATTTAAATATTAATTTAGATAAATGTGAATTTTGTAAACCTCGATTATCATATTTAGGTTTTGTTATTGATAAGAATGGTCTTCACACCGATCCTTCAAAGGTGGAAGCTATTACTCAATTTCCTCAACCACATACTTTTACAGAAGTTAAACGTTTTATTGGAATGTGTTCTTGGTATAGACGTTTAATTCATGATTTTTCCACAATTTTAGCTCCGATTAATAATTTATTGAAAGGCAAGAAGAAATCTCAGAAAGTTTTACGGAATAAAGAATCCAACGATTCATTCTTAAAAATTAAATCTTTATTAGTTGATGCTCCTATTTTAGCGAGCCCCGATTTTTCTAAAACATTTTATTTACAATGTGATGCATCTAATTGTGGAGTAGGATGTGTTTTAACACAAGGTGTTGGAGAAAATGAAGTTGTTATTGCTTATGGTTCTCGTACTTTAAACAAAGCTGAGCAAAATTATTCAATTACAGAACGTGAGTTACTTGCAATTATTTTTGGAATTCAAAAGTTTAGACCTTATATTGAAGGTACCCATTTTAAAGTTATTACTTATCATCATTTACTTATTTGGATTAATAATTTAAAAGATCCTTCTGGTCGATTAGCCAGATGGAATGTTAAACTTCAACAATTTGATTTTGAAGTTATTCATCGTAAAGGTAAATTAAATGTTGTTCCTGATGCACTTTCTAGAGCACCTTTGGAAGTTAGTTCTTTAGAATTTTCTGTTGTCGATTTAGACCATTGATATAAGAAAATGTTAGCCAACGTTTCTAAAAATCCTGAATTATTTCCTGATTGGAGAGTTGAAGATGATAAACTCTACAAATTTATTTCTAATGATTTAAACATCGAATCCAATTTAGTGGAATGGCAATTAGTTGTTCCGAAATCTTTAAGGAAAGCTATTTTACGAAAATTTCATAATGATTCTACATCAGCACATTTTGGTGTTTTTAAAACTTTTTCAAAAATTAAAGAATTTTATTATTGGCCAAAAATGAAGTCAAATATTTTCAAATATATTAGGAATTGCAATGTTTGTAACCGAAGCAAGTCTTCACAATTTAATCATTATGGTTTTATGGGTAAAGAGACAAATGTTTCTTACCCTTTTCAATGTATTTCTGTTGATTTAGTGGGTCCTTTTCCTAGATCGAAGAGTGGTAATACAGTTTTGTTAGTTATTTGTGATTGGTTTACTAAATTTACTTTGATTCACCCTATGCGCAGTGCTACTGCTAAAAGTATTTGTCAATATATTGAGAATTATGTAATTCTAGTTTACGGTGTTCCTCAAATTTGTATGGTGGACAATGGTCCTCAATTTAAAAGTTCACAATTTAAAAATTTAATGAATTCTTACAAAGTTCAATCCATTTGGTTTAGTGCAAGTTATCATCCCCAAGTAAATTTTGTTGAGAGAGTTAATAAAGTAGTAGGTACTGCAATCGGGTCTTATATTAACGATGATCACAAGAAATGGGATGTTAAAATTTACAAAATTGCCCATGCTATTCGTAACGCTGTTCATGGGTCTACGAAATTTTCACCTTCCTTTTTGGCGTTTGGTCGGACAATTCCTATTTCTGGAGATTTTTATGGTCGACTAAAGGATTTCAAAGAGGATGATTTATTTATTGCTAACCGTGAACAATTAGTTCAAGATTTAAATGAACTTTCACCCCTTTTTAATCATGTTAAACAAAATTTACATGCAGCTTACGAAAGAAATTCAAAATCTTACAATTTGCGACGTCGTCCGTTGAAATTAAACGTTGGCGATTTGGTTTGGAAAAAGAATTTTACTTTATCTGATGCGACTAAAAATTATAGTCAAAAGTTAGCTCCTAAATTTATTGAAGCAAAAGTTATTGAGATGGTAGGTCCAACTACGTACCGATTGGCCACCCCTATTGATAATAAACCCTTAGGTGTTTTTCATGTTAAAGATTTAAAACCTCATTAGTTCTAATTTTTTCGTATTCTTTTTAATTATTTTTCTATTTCAGTATTTTTACATTCTGGTTTTCTTATTTATATTTTTTAATTATTTTGATAATTTCTCAAAATAATTTTATTTTGTGCTTATTTCGCACATTATTTTATTTTATATTTTAGTGGCTTTGCAAACCACTTATTTTATTTTTGCTGTCTGTGTGTTTGTGTGTCTGTGTGTCTGTGTCTGTGTGTCTGTGTTTCTGTGTGTCTGTGTGTCTGTGTGTCTGTGTGTCTGTGTGTCTGTGTGTCTTTGTGTCTGTGTGTCTGTGTGTCTGTGTGTCTGTTTGTCTGTGTTTCTGTGTGTCTGTGTGTTTGTGTGTGTGTGTCTGTGTCTCTGTGTGTCTGTGTGTCTGTGTGTCTGTGTGCCTGTGTGCCTGTGTGTCTGTGTGTCTGTGTATCTGTGTGTCTGTGTGTCTGTGTGTCTGTGTGCTGTGTGTGTGTGTGTGTGTGTGTGTGTGTGTGTGTGTGTGTGTGTGTGTCTGCGTGACTGTGTGTCTGTGTGTCTGTGTATCTGTGTATCTGTGTGTCTGTGTATCTGTGTGTCTGTGTGTCTGTGTGTCTGTGTGCCTTGTGTCTGTGTCCTTGTGTCTGTGTGTGTGAGTGAGTATGTGTGTATATATGTGTGTGTGTGTGTGTGTGTGTGTGCGTGCGTGCGCGCGCGTGCGTGCGTGTGCGTGCGTGCGTGCGTGAGTGAGTGAGTGAGTGAGTGAGTGAGTGAGTGCGTGCGTGAGTGAGTGAGTGAGTGAGTGAGTGAGTGCGTGCGTGCGTGCGTGCGTGCGTGCGTGTGCGAGAGTGTGTGGGTCTGTATGTGTTTGTGTGTGTGTGTGTGTGTGTGTGTGTGTGTGTGTGTGTGTGTGTGTGTGTGTGTGTGTGTGTGTGTGTGTGTGTGTGTGTGTGTGTGTGTGTGTGTGTGTGTGTGTGTCTGTGTGTGTGTGTGTTTGTGTGTTAGTTTTGCTTGTGTTGTGTGTTGTGTTGTGTGTGTGTGTGTGTGTGTGTGTGTGTGTGTGTGTGTGTGTGTGTGTGTGTGTGTGTGTGGGTTTTTCCGAACACTCTAGACGTATGTGGATAGTAAAAGGTTGTTGATGCTTTTGTCTAAACGGGGGAAATCCAGAAAATAATTACTTTACAGTATCGAGTTAGGTATCTAATCTTGAATTTATTTTATGTTAAAATCCGTTTATGTGTTTGATTGAGATTGAGTTGATTGATATTGATTTGATTGATATTGATTTGATTGATATTGATTTGATTGATATTGATTTAATTGATATTGATTTGATTGATATTGATTTGATTGATATTGATTTGATTGATATTGATTAGATTGATATTGATTTGATTGATATTGATTTGATTGATATTGATTTGATTGATATTGATAAGATACCCGCCAAAACAAAAATGGCTGACAAGATACGCCTACAAAATGGCCGACAAGATGACCGAAAAAACAAAAATTGCCGACAAGATGACAGACAAGATCAAGCCACGTCCACAAAATGGCTACCACCCATAAGAAACCAGGGGACGTATTTGGGCCGAGTCTATGAACCAATCAGAAAGCAGGGATATGGCCTATCTTCAGGTCCTTCAATCAGAATGATGTATACGCCCGCATCACTAATCAAACCTGTAAATTGATTTGATAAAGATAGATTTAATTCTATACTGTAAATTACGCGTAGGAAATGACCGTGTTATGAAATATCTCGCCAGAAAAATGATATCTTAGGCGAAATCGTATAGTGAATGTCTGTAATGGCATATTACGTAATGCATATATTAGATTAGCTATTAGTAGAAAGTCTTCTTAGGTATTTTAGTTTGTTATATTTTATGATCGGGTGCAAAAATTCGTCTGTCAAGAGGATGCTAGCTGCAAAAACAAGATGTATGTCCAAACTATTGATACAAAACAAATTTCTATCAAAGAATGACAGAATACGTTGGATGGCGTGTAAAACGAAACTTTAAATAACTCCTTTATTAAATGTAGCTAATTACTTTGTTATTAAAGCATTAAGGTGTATTACATATAATGCAAATAATACGCATACTGTTAAATTGTTTAAATCAATATCCATACGGTAGAGGTTAGTATTAGTGTTATATCGATAAATGGATTTGTTTATATGTCTAATTGCATAATCAAAACAGATATTTAAAACTAGTAAATAAAACAATTACAACGCTTGATTACAGGCTGGGGTGTTCACACGAATATTAAACACTGACTTTTACGCGCCGCATAACTCGACACATCGTTCAAAACAAAACGTACATCGTTAGTACAATGTCACACCTTGGAAAACCTATTTGCTATGGAAAATAGATTTATTAATCAAAACTTTACATGAAAATTAGTTTTTAATTATCTCTCTGTATATATATATATATATATATATATATATATATATATATATTGTGTGTGTGTGTGTGTGTGTGTATGTGTGTGTGTGTGTGTGTGTACGTGTGTGTGTACGTGTCCGCGCTCGTGTCCGTGTCCGTGTGGTATCCGTATCCCTGCCCGCGTCCGTATCTGCGCCCATGCCCGTGTCCGTATCCGTACCCGTATTCGTATCCGTATCCGTATCCGTACCGCATCCGTATCCGTATCCGTATCCGTATCCGTATCCGTATCCGTATATGTATCCGTATATGTATCCGTATACGTATCCGTATCCGTATCCGTATCCGTATCGGTATCCGTATCGCGTCCGTGTCGTGTCCGTATCCGTATCCGTATCCGTATCCGTATCCGTATCCGTATCCGTATCCGTATCCGTATCCTGTATCCGTATCCGTATCCGTATCCGTATCCGTATCCTATTCCGTTATCGTCGTATCGATCCGTCTCCGTATCCGTATCCGTATCCGTATCCGTATCCGTATCCGTATCCGTATCCGTATCCGTATCCGTATCCGTATCCGTATCAGTATCCGTATCCGTATCCGTATCCGTATCCGTATCCGTATTGGTATGTGTATTTGTATCCGTATCCGTATCCGTATCCGTATCCGTATTGGTATGTGTATTTGTATCCGTATCCGTACCCGTGTCTGTGTCCGTGTCCGTGTCCGCGTGCGTGTCTGTGCCCGTGTCCGTGTCCGTCTCCATGTTTGTGTCCGTGTTCGTGTTCGTGTCCGTGTCCATGTCCTTGTCCTTGCCCGTGTCTATACCCTTGTCCGTGTCCATGCCCGCGTTCCCGTTTGTGTCGTGTCAGTGTCCGTGTTCGTATCCGTGTCCCTGTCTGTAAGCACGCATGCGCGCGCGGGTGTTTGTGTGAGTGTGCGTGAGTGTGTGTGAATGTATGTGTGTGTATGTGTGTCTGTGTGTGTGTGTGTGTGTGTGTGTGTGTGTGTGTGTGTGTGTGTGTGTGTGTGTGTGTGTGTGTGCGCGCAAGATGTGTACACCTGTAGAACCAAAAATCGTGGTAAGTATTCATTATTATTATTATATTTTATTATTATCATTAACCCTATACATTTGTTGCAACAACTTTACAACAAATGAGCTGGTAAGAGGCCCTAGTTTCCGAATGCTATTTCAAATTTTTGTTCCCGTCTTCCGATACTTTTAAATTATAACGCTAGATAGATCTACGATCAGACCCTATTACCAGAAACCTATAGTAGCTTTTTCAAGAATACACAACTATATGGCGCCAAAAACAACCAAGGCGCCCTCTGCAGTTGGGCTAAGGCTATTTCAAATTTTAAGTTTTTTTGTCTTCCGATACTTTTAAATTATACCGCTACATGGAGCCACGATCAGACCCTATTACAGGAAACCTCTATTAGATTTTTAAAAAATTCACAACTCTATGGCGCCACAAACAACCAAGGCGCCCTTTGCAGTTGGGCTAAGGCTCTGTGACAAGTTTGGAAGTGCTAGACAATACATAACAGGCAAGGAGGTACATCAAGGGCCTAAAACCCGAGCGCTAGCAGTGTGCCGTGAGATGGTATGCGAAAGCCGTCATTGGCATAACATTTCAAATTTCATGTTTTCCCGCCATAACAGTTACAGGGGTCTACATCTACTTCTAAAATATACCACGATCAACCACTATCACAGAAAGCATTCATTAGTTTTAAAAATATACCACTAGATGGCGCCACAAACAGACAAACAAAACCAGCCAATCAGAATGCAGAGCCTTAGGCTTCCAATCAGTATACGTTAGCCCCAGGGCGTTGACACCAGCTCTCCAGTCAGAGCACAGTCTGGGGCTGAGCTGAGCCTAAAAACCAATCAGAGACCAGTCGGCGTTGCCTACCCTTAGGTCCTCCAATCAGCGCTCAGTCAGACGCGGTATGCGCGCGAAGAACTAAACAGGTGAAAGTAGGCATAGCCACGTGGGGGAAGGCGCGTCACCACGCCCCTCCTCATCATTGTGACGTCATCGATTAAAAATACTAGGGGGGGGGAAGCTGTGCATGTGATATGTTAACCATTGTTGTTGTTTTGGTAGCCAACATTTTTTAACCCATAATAATTTGCTTCACTAAAAATACAAAAATGCCGTATAGTTCAAAGAGTACTTTACTTATAGTCAAAGATGGATACAGAAGATAACTAGTTTTGGTGGCCGTGAAATACAATAACAAAATATATAACACCTAATTAGCCCCGGAAGAACTGGGTTTATTACCATATACAATACAATACAATACAATTTTTAGATCCAGAACAATAACCCAACTGTGCCATAAATACAGAAGCAGCAGAAAAAGCAACACCATTTTTACATTTAGAAAGTGATGAAAAAAAAAACAAGAATTTTACAACGATGCGTGAGGCAATCAAAAACGTTTAATTTCGACGCGACTAGAATTTTAATGTCGTTTTAATATATTTACAGGTAAAAAAAATAAATCGCATCCCCAAACCGCATCCGCAATGTGTGATCATAACTAAATTGTAGATTGTAACGACTGCTACACTAAGTATCGAAGCTTAATCGTCAAAACAAATACAATATGTGGATGTTTCCTATTATCTGTACGACAAAGGTTAACCTAGATATGTGCCTCAACCTCAATATCATTAAAAGTTTCACTTCTGAATTTTGAGTGTCTAACATAATTTTGGCAGCAGTTGTAGAGAGTGTGGTAAGGTTGATCTTAAACGATGTCATATAGCACATTTTGACAGTTTTCAGTTTACAACTATAAATTAATAAGTGACAAGTATGAAATAATTTTTGATTGGAAAATCACAAATAATTACGGTAATCGGTAAATCTGAACTGCACTAAAAATCAATTACCAAAATAATCTTCAACATGAATTGCACCACCACGTTTGAACGATTTTATGTAATGTAGGTATAATATGAATGTATTACATATATATGTTACGATTAATGCTCGTAATTGGGGAATGTACACATTTACCGGGAAATGTACACATACCGTTTCTGTTAGGTTACAGTAGTTTTGTTTATCTAATCAAAACTAGTTTGGACTTTTACAAATACAATACTTTTGTTGAATTTTGAATATTTATCGATTTTTGGTGCAGTTCCTGTAAGGGAGTAAGCCCCTAGTTCAGCCTCGGTGCAGTTCATGTTACCTAATTGATGAAATTAGTTACCTCGAGAGATGCACTTCATGTGCGCCCACGATAATAATGTATTGTTACAAGTATTTATGATACTTAGAAGGTTTGTTCGCCATTTATGTTATAAAACTATTTAATTGTAATGACTAACTAGTTCCTTTCGTACTCATTAAACTAGACGTTATATTACATGTTCCCTATACAAAAATTATGCAGTTTAAGAAAACTGTAAAAGGTCTTATAGACTATTAAAAAAATGATAAAAATATATAATGATGTGACGAAAGATAATTTTTTGGACAATCTACACAATACGTACCTGACAGTGACACAAAGACACCGGAAAACAGTTCATTTGTCACAAAGGTAGTATTCATACTACCCTACCTTAAACTTTATTTAGCAGGTAAATATAAGGTACGTTAAGAAGTAAAACACATTATTGCCGAAGAACATTTCTTTTATAGAAAGTACGTATTAAAAAGCCAAATTATCTTTATTCACATGTTTGGTGTATCGTTCACATTTACGATAAAATTAGAATGTATTATTGATACCTAATAAAAATTATACTCATAACTTTTATTAAGTTGTAGTCCTTTCAAGAGTTTTTGTTTAATTTCAGTACCTACATCATATATACACATATATATATATATATATATATATATATATATATATATATATATATATAACACACACACACACACACACACACACACACACACACACACACACACACACACACACACACACACACAGTGTGTTTTCGGATTGAGCTCACAATAGGTATGAGGGACCAACAATTTTCGAATTGGAATTTTATATTTTGGGATTCCGCCCTGCTTGGCCTGAAACTTATTTTTAGTTTACTTTCGATTTGTTAAAATCAAGTTGGCTTTTACAGTTGCGCGTTATTTATCAATTTCGTTTCAGGTAAAGTACTTTTTTCGTTCATAGTACGCCAAAGTGTTAACAAGAAGAAAGTTGTTCAGAATGAAAAGTTATGGAGTTATGCAAATTTTCAGATGATCGGACTACTTTGATAATAGAAGTATAAAATAGGAGAAACATATTTTTTATTATTTACTATTACATGATAAATCTTAGACGAGAAAACAGGGTGATTAGAGATTTTCAAATTAAAATTCAAATTTTTACAGTTTATCAAAGACAGAAATTAAACTGTAATTACTCTATTTGGCTGCCTACAAGATCTGCACATTTTTCTATCCTAACTCTAAAATCGTCGTATACTTTCACTATGGTCTTTCGGTTAATTTTATCTACAGCATCACTAATTTTTTGTTTTAATAAGTCGATGTTATCATGAAGATCATATGAATAAACTTTTTGTTTCAAATAACCCCATAAGTAAAAATCCATATGGGTCAAACCAGGTGATCTTGGTGGCCAATGTCGTCCAATCCACCTTTCAGGAAAGTGCTGATTCAAAAAATATGTAATCAAACGAGTTGAATGAGCTGGACATCCGTCTTCTTGAAAATGAAAATCTTCTAAATTCACGTCTTCCATGGCAGGTAAAAAAAAGGTTTCGAGCACATCGAAATAGGAAGGTTGGTTTAAATTAGTGTCAAAAAAATATAGGCCAATAATTTTATCGTACCTTATATCACACCATACATTCACGTTCTTGTACCGTTGACTGTTACTTACTATACGAAAATTTTATGAAGACACGATGGCTTTATTTGTAGAAGTTGACTCACCTGAAAAAATTATTTTTTTTATAAAAATATCTCTCGTTCAAAATCTGCAGCCCATAAACAAAACAGCAATCGTTGGCCATCGTCTCCAGCTTCTAATTTATGAATGAATGTGGGTTTAAATGGTATAATTTAATTTTCTTTGAGAATTATTTGTATGTGCGACTTATTGATAATTCAGTAGACCGCGTTCTCAATGATAACTGATTATCATTGTTCACGGATTCTATCACCAACAGTGTACCAGCATCTTCATGATCATGAACTAGCTTTTTTTATTCAAATTTTGCACACTTCCAGTTTCTGTAAACTTTTTTTTCTCCATTTATAGAAATTGCCACAATTGGAAATCGCTCCTGAAACTTATTAATAACATGAGCATAAGATGCTTCCCAGGTCCATAACATTGTATTAGGTGAATGCGCTGTTCAAGAGTTAACATTTTTAATACAAAAAACTACAGAACAAGTAAAAACTAAAACACAAGTAATTTGCAAATTACTGAGATAAGTAGTCAATTTAGAACAAATACTTCAAAGTTTTGAAGTTTAGCTAAGATAATGATAGTAAATTGTATGCTTTACTACAACCCGATTGTTCGTTCATACAATACAAAAAAAAACGCGGATTTAATGAAGGTGAGCTAATCTTTGTGAAATTTTGTATAAATCCATAGTTTTATTTTCTGAACAACTTTTCTTAGGGATATTTTGGCGTACTATGGACGGAAAAGGTACTTTACCTAAAACTAAATTGACAAATAACGAATTTTTGCTCAACTGTAAAGGCATACTTGATTTTAACAAATCGAAAGCAAACTAAAAATAAGTTTAAGACCAAGCAGGGCGGAATCCCAAAATATGAAATTTCAATTCGAAAATTTTTGGTCATCATACCTATTGTGAACTCAATCCTGGGACACACTGTATATATATATATATATATATATATATATATATATATATATATATATATATTTCCATAAAAATTGCAACACCTAGAATTTGTTTATTGAAATTTTTGTCAACGATGTCTTTCATTAGAACAAACAAACGATTAAAATTTGAATAAAATCTAGCTAGTAGTTTTTTTTTCCTTTGCACTTAGTAACAATAAATTGGAAGAAATAAACCAATCAGTGTAATTAACTGTCAATTTTGCAAATTGTTTGTTCATAATTTCGTTCTGAACAATGCCAAAAGTACGTCTACATCAACATTTTTCCTAATTGATTGATTTTGAACGTGGCCGTATTATTGGCATTAGAGAGGCCGAACTTTCGCTAAGAGAAATTGCTCGTCGTATAAACCGAAATGATACAACGGTATTAAGACGTTGGTCCAAATGGTCCGAGGAAGGGATGCATCAACGTCGCCCTGGATCTGGACGTCCCCACAGGACTACAGATCGCGAAGAACGTCGCTTAAGACTTTTGCCGCAAGAGACAGATTTTCAACAACTCGATCGATCGCAAATGATTGGATGAGAGGTGTAGGACCCAGAATGTCAATGTCATCTGTTTATCGTCGAATAAGGTCTTATGGGCCACGTTCATATCGTCTATTTTTATGTCTTCCTCTTACACCACTTCACCGTCTACGCAGGCTAGAATAGAGCAACAAAAGAGCGAACTGGGCGCAAGAATGGCATCGAGTTGTGTTTAGTGACGACTCCCATTCTGCTTGTGGGTCCTCGATGGTCGTAGGAGGGTCAGACGGATGCGTGAAGAACGTAAAAATCCAACATTTTTTGTGGAACGCAACACATCCCTCACACAAGGAGTGATGATATGGGGTGCAATATATTACGGTAACAGATCAGCCTTGGCGTTCATTGATGGCAACTTAAAGGCCGCTGGTTATATTACCAATGTGCTAGTACCCGTTGCGCTTCTATATCTTCAGGGGCTGGAAAATCCCATTTTCCAACAGGATAATGCGCGCCCTCATACGGCAGGGGCTACAACACGTTTTTTTGGAAGAAGCTAACATTGCCGTCCTCCCATTGCCTGCTCGGTCGCCTGATTTGTCCCCCATTGAACATGTATGGGATGAGGTCGGTAGGCGACTGGGGTAATTTACCACACTCTCCAGATAACTTACACCATATCCGACTACGGATTCAAGAAGCTTGGGTTGATATACCACAGGCAGCTATAAATCACTTGATTGATAGCATGCCACACCGTCTAAATGAGTGCATTACAAATCGTGGCGGAGCAACTCATTATTGATAAAAACATTTTTAGTTTTTGTTCTTTTGTTTTCAAATTTTAATCGTTGTTTGTTCTAATGAAAGACATCGTTGACGAAAATTTCAATACAATTTCAAACACAAACACAAGCACAAACACGAACACGAACACGAACACGAACACGAACACGAACACGAACACGAACACGAACACGAACACGAACACGAACACGAACACGAACACGAAGACGAACACGAACACGAACACGAACACAAACACGAACACGAACACGAACACGAACACGAACACAAACAAACACAAACACAAACACAAACACAAACACAAACACAAACACAAACACAAACACAAACACAAACACAAACACAAACACAAATGCAAATGCAAAGGCACAAACACAGACAGAGGCAGAGGCAGAGGCAGAGGCAGAGGCAGAGGCAGAGGCAGAGGCAGAGGCAGAGGCAGAGGCAGAGGCAGAGGCAGAGGCAGAGGCAGAGGCAGAGGCAGAGGCAGAGGCAGAGGCAGAGGCAGAGGCAGAGGCAGAGGCAGAGGCAGAGGCAGAGGCAGAGGCAGAGGCAGAGGCAGAGGCAGAGGCAGAGGCAGAGGCAGAGGCAGAGGCAGAGGCAGAGGCAGAGGCAGAGGCAGATCAGAGGCAGAGGCAGAGGCAGAGGCAGAGGCAGAGGCAGAGGCAGAGGCAGAGGCAGAGGCAGAGGCAGAGGCAGAGGCAGAGGCAGAGGCAGAGGCAGAGGCAGAGGCGGAGGCGGAGTCAGAGTCAGAGGCAGAGGCAGAGGCAGAGGCAGAGGCAGATACCGAGGTGAAGACGGAGACGAAGGCAAAGGAAGAGGCGAAGGGAGATGCGGAGGGAGATGCAGAGGCAGAGGATGACTCAGAGGTCGATGTAACCGCAAACACAGAAGTAGAGGCAATCAAAAACAAAGACGCAAGCGTAGGGGCAGAAGCAGACGCAACCGCGGGCGTAGGTGCGCGCGCATGCGCTAGCGGTGACACGGGCGCAAACTTAAGCACGTGTGTAGACTCAGACGCAGACGCAGCATCCCTAATTTTTTGTTTTAATAAGTCGATGTTATCATGAAGATCATATGAATAAACTTTTTGTTTCAAATAACCCCATAAGTAAAAATCCATATGGGTCAAACCCGGTGATCTTGGTGTCCAATGTCGTCCAATCCACCTTTCAGGAAAGTGCTGATTCAAAAAATATGTAATCAAACGAGTTGAATGAGCTGGACATCCGTCTTCTTGAAAATGAAAATCTTCTAAATTCACGTCTTCCATGGCAGGTAAAAAAAAGGTTTCGAGCACATCGAAATAGGAAGGTTGGTTTAAATTAGTGTCAAAAAAATATAGGCCAATAATTTTATCGTACCTTATATCACACCATACATTCACGTTCTTGTACCGTTGACTGTTACTTACTATACGAAAATATTATGAAGACACGATGGCTTTATTTGTAGAAGTTGACTCACCTGAAAAAATTATTTTTTTTATAAAAATATCTCTCGTTCAAAATCTGCAGCCCATAAACAAAACAGCAATCGTTGGCCATCGTCTCCAGCTTCTAATTTATGAATGAATGTGGGTTTAAATGGTATAATTTAATTTTCTTTGAGAATTATTTGTATGTGCGACTTATTGATAATTCAGTAGACCGCGTTCTCAATGATAACTGATTATCATTGTTCACGAATTCTATCACCAACAGTGTACCAGCATCTTCATGATCATGAACTAGCTTTTTTTATTCAAATTTTGCACACTTCCAGTTTCTGTAAACTTTTTTTTCTCCATTTATAGAAATTGCCACAATTGGAAATCGCTCCTGAAACTTATTAATAACATGAGCATAAGATGCTTCCCAGGTCCATAACATTGTATTAGGTGAATGCGCTGTTCAAGAGTTAACATTTTTAATATAAAAAACTACAGAATAAGTAAAAACTAAAACACAAGTAATTTGCAAATTACCGAGATAAGTAATCAATTTAGAACAAATACTTCAAAGTTTTGAAGTTTAGCTAAGATAATGATAGTAAATTGTATGCTTTACTACAACCCGATTGTTCGTTCATACAATACAAAAAAAAACGCGGATTTAATGAAGATGAGCTAATCTTTGTGAAATTTTGTATAAATCCATAGTTTTATTTTCTGAACAACTTTTCTTAGGGATATTTTGGCGTACTATGGACGGAAAAGGTACTTTACCTAAAACTAAATTGACAAATAACGAATTTTTGCTCAACTGTAAAGGCATACTTGATTTTAACAAATCGAAAGCAAACTAAAAATAAGTTTAAGACCAAGCAGGGCGGAATCCCAAAATATGAAATTTCAATTCGAAAATTTTTGGTCATCATACCTATTGTGAACTCAATCCTCAATCCAAATGCAAAGGCACAAACACAGACAGAGGCAGAGGCAGAGGCAGAGGCAGAGGCAGAGGCAGAGGCAGAGGCAGAGGCAGAGGCAGAGGCAGAGGCAGAGGCAGAGGCAGAGGCAGAGGCAGAGGTAGAGGCAGAGGCAGAGGTAGAGGCAGAGGCAGAGACAGAGGCAGAGGCCGAGGCAGAGGCAGAGGCAGAGGCAGAGGCAGAGGTAGAGGCAGAGGCAGAGGTAGAGGCAGAGGCAGAGGCAGAGGCAGAGTCAGCGGCAGAGGCAGAGGCAGAGGTAGAGGCAGATGCAGAGGCAGAGGCAGAGGCAGATACAGAGACAGAGGCAGAGGCAGAGGCAGAGGCAGAGGCAGAGGGAGAGGCAGAGGCAGAGGCAGAGGCAGAGGCAGAGTCAGAGGCAGAGGCAGAGACAGAGGCAGAGGCAGAGGCAGAGGCAGAGGCAGAGGCAGAGGCAGAGGCAGAGGCAGAGGCAGAGGCAGAGGCAGAGGCAGAGGCAGAGGCAGAGGCAGAGGCAGAGGCAGAGGCAGAGGCAGAGACCGAGGTGAAGACGGAGACGAAGGCAAAGGAAGAGGCGAAGGGAGATGCGGAGGGAGATGCAGAGCCAGAGGATGACTCAGAGGTCGATGTAACCGCAAACACAGAAGTAGAGGCAATCAAAAACAAAGACGCAAGCGTAGGGGCAGAAGCAGACGCAACCGCGGGCGTAGGTGCGCGCGCATGCTCTAGCGGTGACACGGGCGCAAACTTAAGCACGTGTGTAGACTTAGACGCAGACGCAGCTGCAGGCGCAGACATGCACGAACGTAGGACGTACACAAACATAGTGATGGGGACTGTGGCGGATGCAAATAGGGACACGGGTGGTGAAAAAATATTCGATTGTGTAACCTACACCTTCAGATGTATGTTTGTTGGAAGATTAAACCAAACTAAAAACTCATGAAAATAGTTTTGGTGTAAAACTGCTTGTAGAAGTGGTTTTAATTACATCACTTTTTAGGTTTTTTCCTGATTTTGATCATCGTTCAAAGCTCACTTGCTTTGTCAATTTCTTATTGTTTGCTAATGTTTTAAAAATAGTTTTTGTTTTTTAAACAAGTATTCAATGGAAGTGTTACTACTTCGTGAATATTTTGTTTTTGTTTTATAATTACAATAAGTACCATGTATTAAATTTGTTCAGTGTTATAAGAAAAATCGATTAAAAAACCAAAAAATTTCTACATTGTAATTAATTTGGTCATTGTGTCTGATACTAAAAATATACAAGATTTGATCTTTAACCAAAATTCTCTAGTTTCCGGAAAGCAACGTAGTTACTTTTAAATTTCGTCTCCTAATATTGGTTTACACTTCAATTAACTATGGCGCTTAAGCCAAAATTTACGGGTTCGAAAGCAAAAGGGATTTTATAGATCAGACAAGGCTCTCTCAAACGAGACCAATTATGTTAGTTTCAATTTCGTAAGCTTGTTTACTTGTTTCTGGGATATAACCAGCAGCTATTCTTCGTTGTGTTTGAGGATTATCGCTTAGAAAGAGCCACAAATTACCAGTCAATAAAAGCAGAATTGCAAAATAATATTTTCAACAAACTCTTTGTTCTGAATTATCCCTAGATAACGTTCCTCTACATTTGTAAATCTATCGTATAATTGCTTCAACCTTTTTACAACACTGATAAAGGTGTCCCTTAATAAATGGTCACAGTTGGCATAATCAACAGTTGGGAGAAACAAATGAAATTGAAGTAACGTATATTTTATCTTTCTCATTATTATTGTTAAATTCCGTCTCGTTTAATTAAACTTAATAGTATATTAAGTGTTAAGGACGATAATGGTTGCTACTGGTCGAAGACAATGTTTGGAGGTTTATCGAAGTATCCAATATTGTCAGAACCAGTTAGATTCTTAACGTTCGTAACGCTTACATTATTTTTTGCGCGACTATGCTCTATCTGGTTGTTTAGCTCGTTTGTTTCCACGACAGTAAGTTTTGTTGACTAGTTGCTAAGAATAAGTTCGACGGTAAGTATTTTAGCGTTCTAGAACGGTAAGTAAATTTATTTAATTTTAAATAATAACAATTTTGATTATTTACCTATTAACATAAATATTGAAAGTACAATTATTACAATTTCCAATTGTCACCGGAAGCTTATTTTGGAAAACAGATGCCGATGAAAAAATTTCAGTAGCATCTACTGGAACCTTGGGCGACTCTTGGGGATGAGTTTCCTTGTCGCTACAACTAATGTACCCTTTCCAATAACCTGATTAGTGCATTTCCCATTTCGATAATTTAAAAAAATAACATGATTTTGCATTTTTTTGGCGGAGATTTTTATATTTGTAATATATGTTAACTTTATTATGTGCAATGTTAATAACAACAAATGATCGCTGAATATTTGTCTTCGTTTGAGGTATTTTTACAGTGATTAATCCATCACGTTCCTCAAAGTCTTCTATTTTTATATTATATAATTCTTCTCGTCTACATGCACCAGCTATTCCTAATATCATTCCTACCTGCAAAAAATATAATAATTTACTAATGTATCTTTACTTTAATATGTAATCTACTACCCTCTGTGCAAGAAATTTTTCAGATTCACTTAAAATATTCATTCTAGTTTTAAATGTTATTTTCACAAAAACAAAACTGTAATAGCTGCAGTTATTTACAAATTGTTATAGCACCGAAATACGAATGTTTACATTAAGACAACTTGATATAATGAGACTAATAAACATATGAATATATCGTTATCTATTAAGTACATATTTAAATCTTTTTAATAAATTTAGTTGCGAAAAAAACGTCATAAGCATCTCGAATACTAAGGATTACTGATCTCAGACAATAATTGGAGTCGTCGCTTCGCTCCTCCTCCAAACAATGGTCTTCAATCGGTAAAATGTCCTTACTGTTCTAGATACTTAATATACTATTTTACCCGGTGTCTTTCTGTAATTCTTTAGTTAAGAAAACGAAACTACAGAGTAACCATGATTTCTATTAAAACAAATATGTATAGGAAATATTTTTGCTTTTACTTACAGTTCTGTATTAGTTTCTTATCCGTCATGTATGCTTTTAACTACCATAGCAACCAATCATGAAGGATGAAAACATACCGATATAAACGTAGGCATGGTGAATTGTTAAAACATTTTGAGTTTATCACTTGAATCTAGAAGAACCCTTGCTTGTATCACAATCTATTGACAGTGTGTATATGCAAAGCATAGTTAATGGTCTACAAGAAAATTGCAAAACCTAAACACCTATTTAATAGACGTTAAACTGATGAACGTAGGAGTAAAGCAATTAAGTTGTAAACATGCAATAAAATGATATTGCTTAATGTTTAAAAGCTAAAGAAGAAAAATATTTGTTTTGAATGACAATGATAATAAAACCTACTCTTAAATGAAAAAGTCATAAATGTTTATGTTTTAAGAATTCCTTGATTAAAAAAGTTAAAATAGTGAACTGTAACAATGAGAAACATCTAGAAAGTTAGAAGATCAAATCAGCGCCAAAAATAGCGTGCAGCACTTTAAATGTTTCTACAAAAATGTATTTTCTCTTTCTAAAAAAAAACGAGAGATGTAATATCTGAATTCAATGTATGACATGTATGGTACACAACCGCCCTCATGTCTTCAAAAGGGACGTTATTTAACAATGTAAGGTGTCGAGTTACACAAGGCTTACTTGTATTAAACCCCTCTCTATTACAATTGCTCACTTAGTGATTTCTATTGCCTTCAAATTTAATCATTTTATTTTTGACCGACTACGTAGCATTGTGTTTCAAATAGCATGGAGTGGTTAAATTACTATAATCTGATGCAATGAACATTGATTAATTTCTGAATTTAGAATGAATATGCATGTTTTTGTAATGAATCTTTCATTATGCCCCTATGCATAGAACATAGGTACAGTTATTTATCACTCATCTACTAAATATTTTGTATATCTAATTTCTCTCTATTGGCAGTTTTTATAAATATAAAGCACTGTTAAATCTGAAATGAATTATTTGAGTTCGCCAGATCACTCGTGTATTCAACATAATTACTATTCTTTAACATTCGTTCCATTAACTAGTTTATCATACTAATGGGCACGAAATTGAATTACAAGATTTCACTTATGCGTTATCAAAACAAGAGTATGGAACTCATTTTACTATCTAATACGCAAAGCATGCACAAGTAAAGTATTTTTTTCTTAAACATAACCGATATTTTACGCCACTATCAAATCTTGACCATTTTCAAGAGATGTGTGCGTGCGGGTGTGCGAGAGGGTGTGTGTGTGTGTGCGTGTGCGTGTGCGTGTGCGTGTGCGTGTGTGCGTGTCGTGTGCGTGTGCGTGTGCTGTGCGTGGTGGTGCATGTACGTGTGCGTGTGTGTGTGTTTGTGTGTGTGTGTGTGTGTGTGTGTGTGTGTGTGTGTGTGTGTGTGTGTGTGTGTGTGTGTGTGTGTCGTGTGTGGTGTGTGCGTGTGTGTGTGTGTGTGTGTGTGTGTGTGTGTGTGTGTGTGTGTGTTGTTTGTGTGTTGTGTGTATGTGTGTGTGTGTGTGTGTGTGTGTGTGTGTGTGTGTGTGTGTGTGTGTGTGTGTGTGTGTGTGTGTGTGTGTGTGTGTGTGTGTGTGTGTGTGTGTGTGTTGTGTGTGTGTGTGTGTGTGTGTGTGTGTGTTGTGTGTTGTGTGTATGTGTGTGTGTGTGTGTGTGTGTGTGTGTGTGTGTGTGTGTGTGTGTGTATATATGTGTGTGTGTGTGTGTGTGTGTGTGTGTGTGTGTGTGTGTGTGTGTGTGTGTGTGTGTGTGTGCACCATTCGGTCAAGACCACCTAGTTCTATCAAAATGGGACAACAGCGCTATACCCCTTGTCACACAAAACAGGGAAAAAAAGATATACTGTTTATATATATATATATATATATATATATAGGTTTGCTTAAGAACATTGGGTCCGTTATCAATATCTAATGGTCACCGTAAAATGCAAGTGACGTGTTCCAGGATATATACTAAAATTAATTTTCGCGGACAATGCATCGGTTTTTATTTACTCTCGAAAGCACTTATCTTTCAAATTGAATGGGGAATTCAAAAATAATTTTTATTGGAGTAAAAGCCATGGCGTAGCATTTTGGTTGTCGTTTTATTTTTTTAAGCAAAAACTATTAAAGTTGGACGTTTTTACTAAAACATTGCAGGTTCACTTTTTCACAAAAAATATAAATCTGTGATCGTAATTTCCATTCCACCCTAGACGCAAACGATACATAATCCTACTTTGTTCCTTCTTATAGGCGCCATTTTGGAATTCTGCATTTTTATATTAATGTTTTTTTTTCTAAAGACAATGATGTATCATACATACCATACACAAGTGTTGTGTATGACACATACTACACCTTTTCCAGTTTTATTCGAGAAATTGTTAATTGTATTTGAGAATTGTTACTTGTATTTGAGAAAACATCAAAAGTAGATGAGAATAGTCAGTTGAATTTGAGAAAGTATCATTTCATTTTAAGAAGTCGTTAATTGTATTTCAGAATGTGTGATTTGAATTCGAGAAGTTGTAAATTGTATTTGAGAAAAATATCCAAATTAAAATCAGCTGTTCGGTGTTATGATTATTGTATTGTTTGTTTGTTCACTTGCAAATTAATAATAAATTTTTTTTTTAAATAACAAATAAGGTTATGTTTTGTTTGTACCGGTAGTGGATGTGTTTTGCACTTTTGAAAGAAAATATTGATGTAATTTATGTTAATTACTTGTAATATGGAGCTCAAAGCAGCAGCAGCAGGCTATGTTATACATGTGATTTTGTTTTTCTCATTTTCAATTGATATCTTCTCAAATACATTTGACCATTTCTTGAATACAATTTACTACTCTCAAATTCATTTGATGCCTTCTCAAATTCAACTGACTATTCTGAACTGTTGTTTTCTCAAATACATTTGACTATTCTCAAATACAATTGATACTTTCTCAAATTAACCTTATGCTTTCTCGTATAACATTGGAAAAGGTGTAGTTCTGTCTTAAAGATAACGTTCGATTGTTTTAACGAAAAATTTGACAGTTACACCATTATTTTGACACAACAAAACAAAGTTTCCAAAGAAAATTATTATTATTATTAAAAGAAAAATATTAAACACGAGAAGAGAAAAGGGTAAAAAACTAAAAACTAACTAACTTAAAACGTAGTTCAAAAATGTATTTTGAGATTACTACTAAATCTATGAATTTCTAACCCCGCATATAATTAGTGCAGACATAGACCTTTAAGAAATATTGTGACATTACTTTTTTAGACAGGATGTACCAGAAATATAAATTTATAGTTTTCTTGTTATAAATATAATAACTATCTTATCTTAAATACAACACTCTGTATGTTATTACGTTATTCGAAAGAAAATTCAAAGGCCTACATTTTTGTAATAAGCAAATTTTGTCTATTTGCAACGGTTTTTTAAATATTTACAATTTTAGGATTTTTATTTTAATTCTTCGTGATATAATCAATTTACACCCTACGGCGAATTATGAACCGTTTAGATTTTATGGTCGAAAATAGAGTGAAAAGGCGTCATGTTGAAAGTGTCCAGTGCTTTTTCATGTCCTGAATTTTCATATTAGTGCTTATTAATCAGCCAGTTCGCATTACCGTATACAGGGCGTGACCAAACACAAAACCGTGAATAACTCAATTTTTCCAAATGGGGCACCCTGTGTATTTTTATACCGCTAAATAGCACTTTTGATAAGCTTTCCAGGGATATACTTTTTGTGTGATCTATTTTGAGAAACTGATGAGATCTTTTTAAGAATGCTTGTCTATACGTGTTATTTATCTGAAACCGATAGTTTGTTATATCGGCCTTATCTCTAGCCTTGAAAATTGGAGTGGTATAACTAAGCCTCCAACGTTCAGAAAAGATTCCTTCATTAAGAGATTTGGTGAACAGAATATGAATAGGGTATGATAAAACAAAACGGCACTGTTTTATCAAAAACGGTGAAACACCGTCAGGTCCTAAAGTTGAGCTATCCTTAAGGTTATTTATTTTGGATAAGATTGAACTCAGTGTAATATCAACATTGCTAATATTTATATAACTATTCGAACAATCTATGCTACTTTCACAACTAAGGATATTCCTTGAATAGACAGTACTAAAGTGCTGAGCAAAAAATTTACAATATCTTGCGCATTATGAGCTTTCTAAGCACCTAAATACATACTACATTGATCTCTGATCGTTTTCAGATTTTTGTGTCTTTATAAATGACCAAAAAAGTTTGGGATTAGACTTGACTTTATTTTCCAAACCAGTAATATACGAATCATAATTTAATTTCATTAGTATTTTACATTGACTTCTTAAGTTAGCAAACTCATCGTAGAAACGTAGATCGTTAGTTGCTTTAAAAGTTCTATGAGCAATTTTTTTTAAATGTATGCGATTTTTCAGGTCTCTAGAGAACCATGGGGGAAATCTTGAGTCATTACTAATTTTTCTCATAGGAATAAGAGATAAGAAAACGATTTCATTAAAAACTGCAACTGCATTATTTAAGTTCATCATATGTAACAGATTCCAATCCAACATTGATAAAATGATTTAGATGTATATAGTCACCTTTCTTAAAGTTATAGCAGTATGAAAAATAATCTAATTTAGATTCCACTGATAACACTTCAAATGATTAAAGATGGAACCAAAAATTCAGTGCAACGATAGTAGAAGACGGGCACTTGACGCCATCTTGGATTTTGTGACGTCACTTCCGGTGCACCTTTACCACTACTTTTTTTACACACCCAAGTGGGAGGCGTATTTTTTCACCCCTATTTTTGACAGCTTATTTTTGGTGGTCATTTTCAACCCCTTGATGGAATTTTTCACCCTAATCAGGACCTTTTAGCAGTATTAAGAGCCTTTTTGGCGGTTCACACATATAGCTTCTTTTCAGTGGTCATTTTCAACCCCTTGATAGAATTTTCACTCTAATTAGAGCCCTTTTGGTTGTGTTAAAAACTTTTTTGGCAGTTCAGCCCCTGGGGGGTAGGCAAATGGACGTGCACGTGAGCGGAATATTTTAGGCCTTAAGATTGAGCTTGGGTTTGGTCTTGGTGTTGGTTTTTTGGTGTTGGACTTGGAGTTGGTCTTGGGGTTGGGGTAGGGCTGAAGGCTAGGGGTGACAACTATTTTTGGTAATTATCTTGTAGACCAGTTTGCTTTCTCGACCCTGTACCCTGATTGGAGGAGATAAGGCTCTGCATTCTGATTAATGGGGAATTTAATATTGTTTTCATAAAGGCCCTAACGCTAACCTGTAAGACATGTGTAGGATCTAGCTCTCTGGACTTCCTTCTCCTTCGGTTATAGAACACTTATTTTTATTTTAATTGTCATAATTAAAATGCTCGGTGGATTATAAGTAAATTTTTTACTGTTATTCGAATTAATCTCATGTACAACAACAACGAAACAAGAATTTTATTAATACCAATAACGTATAACAAGTGATTTTTATAATGCCATTTTCTACTTGAATATTACATTTGTTGTTTATCAAGATAAAGGTAACATATATTTGATTTTAAATACGCTGTTAAATTCTATAATGATAAACTTGTTTTATAGAATGCAATTACTATTAAATAGTTATACAAACTCATTAATATGAAGCGGATAAGTAGCAATCACCCATTGACATCGTGTTACACTTTGCTGTTGCAAAAATACATTAAAGGCTAAATTAAATATTACGTGAAATAATAAATAATTTCTACCGTAACGCAATGGTGCCTTTTATATAGGCAGATTCTCTTTCTAAACAGTCACCACCTATACATTCCAAAAATTATGTCTGATTTATTTGCATTTTCAATTACATACAAAATTGTTTTATAGAAACGCGTTCATTAACTGTTATAAAACCTCATTAAAAGGACTGGAAAATAATAATTACTTATATACATACATATATATATATATATATATATATATATATATATATATATATATATATATATAACATAGAGTTAAATTAAACTAGCATGTTTTAAAAATATCAAATTGATATCATGGAAATAAAAGACAAAAGGTTTTAATGTTGTATTATTATTATATGCGAATTAACAACTACAAGTTTAAAGTCCACGAATAGTACCCGCTATTGTAGATCTGATTTTATGACGTCATCCTTTAAGAGTAAAAATGCATTTAAAAACCTTTATCGACATTTTTGTTAGCAATATCAAGTAAAATATGTATATTAAAAATAATACATGTACCTTCAGATCTGTATTATTTCGACTGTTCTAATAATAACCATATGTTGAACTGAAATATTTTTTACACAGCGTATCCAAACGTAGCCACACTAAACACGTTTTCTACTTATGAATGGTTGGATATAAACTGGCTATTGCTTTCCCATCATTAACTAATTTAGAATGTAATACACAAACCTGATTACTGCAACTCGTATTTAGCGTTTATATTGTACTTATAAATTTACATTCAAAATAAAACAAACAACGATAAAATGCTTTAAAAAATGGTTTTTACTTTGATCGTGTAAAAACTAGACTTCATCAGTTTTTTATATGGTGTACAAACAAAATATCACCTTGGTGTTATACATAAATAACAGTATTTAAACTGTGTTTTTATATTGCATATACACACAAATTGCTATAAATAAACGAGTACCTAATTAAGTAAGCAAGTATTTAACATTTTCTAGTTTTACAATGTGATTTTTGTAATAGGATTTATTATACAGGGGTTGCATACTTATCCTCTGTCATAAAAATTGTATTCAAATAAAGAACAAAGGCCTGTAAAGATGATGGTGACAAGTGCTTTTCATAATAAAAAGATTTATTTTAATTTAATTTAATCTGTATCATATAGGTAAAATTCCGCGACGCGCGGCTTTCGGTGAATACTGTTTCGGCGATCCCCACACCAACCCTCCCCGAACATAACCAAGCTTGCAAGACAGGTATAGGGCGTCGCAACGTGTACTCGGTTCTTCGCCCCCTGTGGTGATCGTAACTTATTCGTGGGCCTTCATGTATTATAATAAGGGGCCTAATGCTAACTTGTAAGACAGGTATAGGGCTGCGCAACTTGCTCTTGGGGCTCTGCCCCCCTTGTCGAGACCCCATTGGCGGGGCCTCGGCAGGTTATAGCTGGAAATATGAATTTGTATTATAATAAGAGTATAATGCTAACTTGTAAGACAGATGTAGGGCTTAGCAACTTACTTTCAGGCCCTCCACCTAGACCAAAAATTTGAATTTGTTTGTGGCGCTAACTATGAATTTGGACTTGTATTATAATAATAAGGAGGCCTAATGCTAACTTATAGGGCTTCGCAACTTGCCTTCGGGTCTTAACCCCTGGTCCCTTAGCGGTAAATTTGAATTTGGACTTGTATTTAAGTGTTTACATTCTGATTACTTATTGCGAGAAATTTGTACTTGTATTCTAATAAGAGGCCTATTGATAACTTATAAGACAAACATAGGAACCTGTGTTAGGGCCTGCGCCCTCCTTCGCGGCCCCTTGTTGGGAAATTTGAATTTCCCATCTAGTTGTGTATGGACAAATGAATATTTTCTGTAATAAAGGTGGAACCATCTAGCGTTATATTTTCTAGGACTAATCAGGGTTTCGTTTGTGGCACTATCTAGTGATATATTTTTAAACTAGCGAATGTGTTCTGTAATGGAGGCGGCGCCTACGAGTCTATTTCTAGGACTAATTAGGGTTGTTTGTGGTACCGTCTAGCGGTGTAAAGACTAATAAATGTTTTCTGTAATAGAGGTTGATCGTGTTCGTCTCTCCCTCGTCTCTTTCTTAAACATATAATCAATTAATCAAATCAAATTAATCAAATCAAATTAATCAAATCAAATTAATCAAATCAAATTAATCAAATCAATTAAGCAAATCAATTCCAAACAAATTACGATCGATCAAATCAAACAATCAGATCAATCAATCAACCAAATCAATCTCAATCAATCAAATCATATCTTGCAGCCTGCGAAAACTAGCTTACAGGTCAAAAATACTGATTGGACTAACTTACACTTTGCTAAAACCAACCAACCACAATTCAAAAATACCAAACTGATTTAACTTAATCATACAAAATCAGCTCTCAATTCAATAAATAGCAGTATGATTGAACTCGCAGAGTGCAAAAGAAGACCAATCTCACACTTATTGTAACTACCCATCCAACCGCCCTTTCGCATTAACTGCAGCATTGTTAGTGCAGGTTCAAGCACCGTTAGGAAAAACAATTTTATTAACAAAAATTGAAGGAAAGCTTAGCGTTTAAAAAAATATTATTATTATAAACAACAATACATCATTTATTTAATCACATCCTTTATCGGTCTTCTTCTTCTTGAACCGTGATTCGTCGCTATCATCATCATGGTTTTGAGACTCGTCCTTCTCCTCTACCTCATCGCTTTTCTTGCTTTTCTGTGAATCATCACCATCACCTTGGAAGTGAGATACATTCAGCTCATCCACGTCGTCGTTTCCATCATCATCTTGAACGGTTATGTTGTAATAGTTATTAACAAGTCAGTAAAATCTCTAATGTCCGCTGATGTTGGCTCATAAACAGGATAATACATTATAATAATGCTCACTCGATGACGGTTACACTTTAAAGAGTGAAACGCGCGAGAAACGAGAATGCTGCTGGCCTTGGGCTTTGTGCGCGGGCGCACTCGTCAGTGTTCGGGTAGAATCGGTTATGTTCGGGGGAAGTTTGGAGTAGGGGTCGCCGAAACAGCCCCGCGGCCGTCTTAGGAGAAAATACCTCAGTCAAAAAAGGAGTTTAGATTTATAAACATGCCCCTAGGGAAGATATTAGAGTGTGGTTAGGTCAATAAAATTGTTTTTCCTAAACCTGCACTAACAATGCTGCAGTTAATGCGAAAGGGCGGTTAGATAGGTAACTACAATAAGTGTGAGACTGGCTTTCTTTTGCACTCTGTGAGTTCAATCATACTGCTATTTATTGAATTGAGAGCTGATTTTGTATGATTAAGTGAAATCAGTTTGGTATTTTTGAATTGTGGTTGGTTGGTTTTAGCAAAGTGTAAGTTAGTCCAATCAGTATTTTTGACCTGTAAGCTAGTTTTCGCAGGCTGTGAGGTATGATTTGATTGATTGAGATTGATTTGATTGATTAGATGACGACACAAATTCAAATTTACCAACAAGGAGCCGCGGAGGAGGGCGCAGGCCCTAACACAGGTTCCTGTGTTTCTCTTATAAGTTACCAATAGGCCCCTTATTAGAATACAAGTACAAATTTCTCGCAATAACTAATCAGAATGTAAACACTTAAATACAAGGCCAAATTCAAATTTACCGCTAAGAGACCAGGGGCTAAGACCCGAAGGCAAGTTGCGAAGCCCTATAAGTTAGCATCAGGCCTTCTTATTATTATAATACAAATTCAAATTCCCCCTCATAGAAATAAATTCAAATTTTTGGTCTAGGTGGAGGGCCTGAAAGTAAGTTGCTAAGCCCTACATCTGTCTTAAAGTTAGCATTATACTCTTATTATAATACAAATTCATATTTCCGGCTATAACCTGCAGAGACTTTAATACAAATCCAAATGTTCCGCCAATGGTACCTCGACAAGGGGGGGGGGCAGAGCCCCGAGAGCAAGTTGCGCAGCCCTACACCTGTCTTACAAGTGAGCATTAGGCCTTTTATTATAATACAAATTCAAATTTTCCGCCAATACACCAAGTCCCACGAACAAGTTGCGATCACGCAGGGGGCGAAGACCCGGGAACAAGTTTCAACACCCTATACCTGTCTTACAAACTCGGTTATGTTAGGGGAGGGTTGGTCTGGGGATCGCCGAAACAGTATTCGCAAAAGCCTCTCGTCGCGAAATTTTACCTATATGATACTTGTGAACAGATTAAATTAAATTAAAATAAATCTTTTCATTTTGAAAAGCACTAGTCCTCATCATCTTTACATGCCTTTGTTCTTTATTAGAATACAATTTTTATGACAGAATAATTATGCAACCTCTTTATAATAAATCATATTACAAGTCACATTGTAAAACTAGAAAATGTTAAATAATAGCTTACTTAATTAGTTACTCGTTTATTTAAAGCAATTTGTATGTATATACAATATAAAAACACTGTTTGAAGACTGTTACTTATTTATAACACCAAGGTGATATTTTGGTTGTACACAATATAAAAAACTGATGAAGTCTAGCTTTTACACGATCAAAATGCAGGTCATTTTTTTAAAGCATGTTATCGTCGTTTGTTTTATTTTGAATGTAAATTTATAAGCACAATAAAAATGCTAAATACGAGTTCCAGTAATCCAGTTTGTGTATTACATTCTAAATTAGTTAATGATGGGAAAGCAATAGTCAGTTTATATCCAATCCTTCATAAGTAGAAAACGTGTTTAGTGACGCTACGTATGGATACGTTGTATAAGAAATATTTCAGTTCAACATATAGTTATTATTAGAACAGTCGAAATAATACACATCTGAAGGGATATGTATTATTCTTATATATATATATATATATATATATATATATATATATATATATATATATATATATATTGCTTGATATTGCTAACAAAAATGTCGATAAAGATTTTTAAATGTATTATTACTCTTAAAGAATGACGTCATAAAATCAGATCTACAATACCGGGTACGTATTTGTGGACTTTAAACTTGTAGTTATTAATTCGCATATAATAATAAACCATTCAGACGTTTTGTCTTTTATTTCTATTATATAAATTTGATATTTTTAAAACATGTTAATTTAATTTAACTCTGTATATATATATATATATATATATATATATATATATATATATATATAATTATTACTTTCCAGCCTGTATAAAAAGCACCATTGCATTAGGGTAGAAATTATTTATTATTTCACTTAATATTTAATTTAGGCTTTAATGTATTTTTGCAACAGCAAAATTTAACACGATGTCAATGGGTGATTGCTACTTTTCCGCTTCATATTAATGAGATTGTATAACTATTTAATAATAATTGCATTCTATAAAACAATTTTATCATCATAGAATTTCACAGCGTATTTAAAATCAGATGTATGCGTTACCTTTATCCTGATAAACAACAAATTTAGTATTAAAGTAGAAAATGGCATTATAAAAATCTCTTGTTATGCGTTATTGGTATTAATAAAATTCCTGTTTCGTTGTTGTACATGAGACTAATTTGAATGACAATAAAAAATTTAATTATAAACCACCGTGGATTTTAATTATAATTAAAATAAAAATAGGTGTTCCATAATCGAAGGAGGAGGAAGTCCAGAGAGCTAGACCTTACACATGTCTTACAGGTTAGTATTAGGACCCTTATTAAAAACAATTTCAATTTCCCCACGAATCAGAATGCAGATACTTAGCTCCTCCAATCAGGGTACAGGGTCAAGAAAAACAAAATGGTCTACAAGGTAATTACCAAACACATGTCTTACAGGTTAGCGTTAGGGCCTTTATGAAAACAATATTAAATTCCCCATTAATCAGAATGCAGAGCCTTATCTCCTCCAATCAGGGTACAGGGTCGAGAAAGCAAACTGGTTTACAAGATAATTACCAAAAATAGTTGTCACCCCTAGCCTTCAGCGCTACCCCAACCCCAAGACCAACTCCAAGTCCAACACCAAAAAACCAACTCCAAGACCAAACCCAAGCTCAATCTTAAGGTCTAAAATATGCCGCTCACGTGCACGTCCATTTGCCTACCCTCCAGGGGCTGAACTACCAAAAAGGCTTTTAACACAACCAAAAGGGCTCTAATTAGAGTGAACATTCTATCAAGGGGTTGAAAGTGACCACTGAAAAGAAGCCATAGGTGTGAACCGCCAAAAATGCTCTTAATACTGCTGAAAGGTCCTGATTAGTGTGAAAAATTCCATCAAAGGGTTGAAAATGACCACTGAAAAGAAGCTGTCAAAAATAGGGGTGAAAAAATACGCCACCCACGTGGGCGTGTAAAAAAGTATTGGGAAAGGTACACCGGAAGTGACGTCTCAAAATCCAAGATGGTGTCAATTGCCCGTCTTCTACTTAAGATGTGCTTGAAATGAATTCGTAATTGAAAATATTAAATCAAGTGTTCTATTCATAATGTTTTTTACTATATTAAATTGGGCACAATTGAGTATGTTAAGAATTTCAACCAGTGACTCAACACGAACACTATTATTACCAGTTACAGTTAGAAGATTATCACTAGATACTCGCCAACTTAGATGAGGAAGATTCCAATCACCAACAATTAGGAAATTCGCTAGTGTATATTTAATAGCTATTTCTTTTAGCGTGTTGCTGTGTTTTTAGTAGTAATCTTCTTTGCTATCGGTGCAAGCAGGAAATAATTATTTGTTGATTGTGTATTTTACATAAGACAAACAAATGTTCCACTTCTGAGTACGGTGACGGTATACGCTCGGATATTTGTTGTTAATAGCAACGAGGACTCCGCCGCCTCTAGTGTTTACTTCTGCTTGTCTATCCTTTCTAAAAATGTTGAAGTACATATTAAGGAAACCCAACTTTGAATCCATAATATTATGGTTAAGCCAAGTTTCAGTGAGTAACATGAACTCCAAACTTAGAGGTAAAGTAGTGGTGTATAGTTAGTGAAGCTTAAAGCGCAATCCTCTTATATGCTGATAAAAGTGGTAAAACTTTTTATTTTTAGGGAATTACTTAGTTTTTTTGGACAAAAAATTCTAGGACACCCTTGAATAAACTTTATAGTTAAATTTTTTCGCCTTTTGATTGCCTGTCCTTTAATTCATCACGTAATTTTCGTAGGTAGTCACGTTGCATCTTTGTTTCATCGGCTTTTACAGATATATTTTGCTCAGATGTGAGTTTATGCTTGTTTTTTAAAATATCAAGTGCATCTATTGGTGATCGTATGATTACTCTAAGAGGATGGGATTAACCTATTGTACGGCTTTTACCTAGTCTAATTACACGCAAACCCTCAGTTTGGATATTGGAGACCTTATTAGATGTATAACTGCTTGTTCGTCCTCAGTAATACGAGGATCTATTGATTCCGCTTCACCTTCAATAACATTGTATATAATGATATTACTCGCACGACGCTGTCTTTCTGTTACCTCGTGTACCAATTCTTCCGGTGTAAGATTACAGAGGCAATGAAATTGTGCACTCTGTTTTAGTTGATCGATTTCCGATTTTAAATCAAGAATTAAATTCTTTAATTCAATAGCCTCGTTTGAAACTTGTGTGCAATTATCACAATGATATGTGACACGCCGTTCTTTCGATAATAGGCATTGTACTTCAGTTCTCGGTAAACCTGAACAAGTAGAATGTTTTTTCATTTATTACGGGACTGCTCCTTTTGTACATTCAGATCAAGTTTGCAAATGATGCACTTGCTTATGATGGGCATGATACCTAAATTTTTATTCTTAACACTTAAGTTAAAACAACTAAACCGTAAAATTTACTAGCAGCCGAACTCAACGCGCACACTTTCACTAAAAAATTAATGGCAACTACCTGACTATCTTGAACAATGGCAAGCAGACTCATCTGAACGAATCCAATGGCGATTTCGGCGCTACAGACCTGGCCCTCGCGTCGCCACTACCCATCAGCTTTACTTGGTCCACCCTGGAAGACCTCCATCACAGCGATCACTTCCCTGTTGTCATAGATATACTGCAACCGAAAGCAGTTTATGTAAGTAATCTGAGGTGACCCGTTAAGAGGGCTAACTGGAATGTTTTTACCCAATCACTTGTCGTTCCTAATATCAAAGATAATATAAACGAGAACATCGAGAATTTTACCATAGCAATAAGAGACGCGGCAATAAAATCGATTCCTTTTGTGGACTGAGTGCTTAATAGATGTCCAGTGCCGTGGTGGACTCCCGAAATCCAAAAAATAAACAGGAAACAGAAAGCTCTGCTGAACATATACCGTAGGCACCGCTATATCCTTTAAATGCGTTCGAGCACAAGAACGGCGACTAAAACGCGAAGCGCAGATAAAATCTTGGCGAGAGTGTACCTCGTCACTAAACTCCGCTAGCAACAGTAGTCAAATGGGGCGTAAAGTACAAAATATAATGGGCACCAGGAAACCTCCAATTGTGTCAATTGTGCGTATCGACGGAATGGCATCAAACGATCCCACCACGCTAGCCAACTACTTAGCAAAATACTTTGAGGAGATATCTAGTGACAAAGGAGCGTTTCTTGAGGCTGAAAAAAAGAAAGGAGCAACATCTTATAGATTACGGCCTCGCTATACCAAAAGAGGGCAAAGATCCGTCTCAGCCAGAACAGGCTAATCAGCTCGTAACAGGCTGGTTTTAAGAAACGGCACTCGTCTACAGGTCACATACTTTATCTGGACCAATTATGAGTTTTCTAACACACCGCTCCTTTGGAGTCAGAATCGGTAAGGTCAGAATTAGTTTCCATAACAAATAGCATCCCTCAAGGATCCGTTTTGTTTATAGTAGCTATTCGCGGGATTGCTGATAAAATCAAATAGTGTAAAAACTATGCTGTTCGTGGATGACATCAACATAGCATTATCGGGGCTAGATATGAGAGAAATGACCGATAAATTGCAGGTCGCTATCGATATACTGTCAGCGGAAGCAGAAATGAAAGGATTTTTTCTACCCCAGAAACCATTTGTATGTATTTATGCCGTCTCGGGAAAGTACAAAATGATCCAACGCTTACACTGGAGGTGCAACGTATCCCTGTCAAAGATACATTCATGTTCACGGGAGCGACGTTTGATAAGAGACTCGCCTGGAAGACACATATAATGTACTTGGTGGCACCTGCACACGCACGTTCAATAGGTTAACAGCCATAGCCAGCTTTCGATGTGGAGCAGACAAACAAACCCTTCGAAGTATTGTCAATGCTTTGGTGGGAAATAAAATTGATTATGTATCTGCTGCTTATATGAACGCGGTACGAGCCAATGGGACCAAACTCTAACAGTCCCAGCCATACTCGGAATTCACAAGAAATTGTTAAATTCAGATATCTTACAAATAGCAACTTGGCAGGCGGAACTCAAACCGTACGCATGGGAACTAGAGAATCTAAAGGTTATGAGAAACCTATTAATCGAGAGCAAGCAACTTACCTGTAAAAAAACGCTGAACGTAAAAACCGCTTAGTATATGAATAATATAGAAGGTGTTTACCTTGAACTTATTCGTTCATAACAAAAAACTTATAATAATATAGAAGGTACATTTATACTAACAGCGGCGTTCCAAAGAACTATCGGATCCGTAGTTGCTGTATCGCACAAGGGTCGTACTGCCACGTGGTTTCTCTCACAACCAACCTCGCAGCTGCATGCACATAAGGTAGTTTTTTTGAAAGCACTGGAAATTTGTGAAATCTATCAGAACACGGCCTTCCATATATGTATCATAAATGAACAAATAATAGAGATCATCGAAAATAGGTTTACGGTTGGTACTTTAGCGGGTAAAATAATACGACTGTGGAATAATTTCAAACGGATGGGTAATACTAAGAACGTGTTGTGAATACTCCCTCTGCAGAGTATGTTACTCAGACGACAAAATCCGCATGGAGAATCGCCACACATCCTACCACAAATAACTCGGTTGCAATCTACGATAAGCAGGACGTTTCCAAGCATGTCGGCAACCCAATCAATAAATGGCAAGAACGTTGGTCATTCAGCGAACAGCAACTTAAAATGTTTGTCCCATCGGTTGGAATGGAAGGGCACCAAGGAATGTGTAGATAGGACGGGATAAACATTCTTAGGCTAAGGATTGGGCATACCTGCCTAACACGCGCGTACCTACATTTGAATAAAAGACAACCAATATGCTCGCAATGTAAGAACCATCAGAAAACGGTAGCTCACCTACTTGAGCCATGGCAACCGCTGGAACAGTACCGACGATATTTACGATTAGAAAGTTACATGTGAACAATATTAGCAAATAATAACGCTCTGGATGCAATACACTTAATAAAACTCATCGGTCTGTATAAACATATCTGAAGAAGAAAATAAACTATAACACCTGACCGGCGTGCCCAATGACCTTCGATGTCTTCGCATGTTGGAATAAGAGATAGGGTGATGGAAGGACAAGAAATAATAATAACGTACATGGATAAAAATAAATATTTACGGCGTTTCTTAGTAGTGTCTTATAATTAAAAAAGAATTCTCTTATAGGTAGTATATTAAAAAGCAGGTTTCATAAGACCAGTCTTGAAGCACAAATTCAAGGTTAGACAACGAGTTTTGTAAAGAATGAGTGCTTCAAGATTCAAGGATATTTTTTGTAATTTGCCCTTTTTATGCTGTTTTTAAACAAAAATATTTGCTCAATTTTGAAAGTGAAAATTTGATCAATCGCCTTTTGTTTTATTCAAATCCCGTCATAAATACGCAAAAGGAAGATAAGCAAGATAATCTTACAGGTATGCCCCTTGAAATACGAGAAGTGGCTAACAACACAGCCGCGAATTTGCTTCTTGATAAATCCTCTGAAGAATATAAGAAGCAGTATCAAAAGTTTGAAACATGGTGCAACGAAAATAGAAATTCAATAACAAAACGCACCTAGCAAAGAAAGTAAGTTCCCATTATTGTAGCTTCAAATTCATCAATGATATTTATTTTTGGTTATCTTGATAATGGGTTACAATGGAGCATGTAGACTTGAAGAATTGACGAATTTGTGTGTAGATGACATTTAATGTATAGCAGACTCCGTTATTGTAGTTATACCTAAAACAACAAAATTGTATTCCGAGAACTTTCCTTGTGACAGACGAAAATTGGATTGATTTAATTAAAAAATATGCCAACTTAAGGCCGAAGAAAGTAACACAGCGGCGATTTTCTCTAACGTACCGTAATGGTTATTGCATTAATAGCCCAATAGGAATCAATACGATGGGAAAATTGCCTAAAATAATTGCTGCCTTTCTGGAATTACCGAATCCTGAACTTTTTACAGGCCATTGTTTTAGGCGATCTAATGCCACACATATTGCCAATTCTGGTGGTAATTTATTAACAATAAAACGCTTGAGAGGGATGGAAATCTTTAGGTAGTTTAATTCGTCTTTAATTACAATAGGAGGTTAGTCTTTTCGGTTTTTACTTCAGGTGTTGCTGAAAGCTATGTCGAAGCTTCGCTGCAAAATAAAATTGAAGTAAAGCAAAGATGTTAGCACACCAAAAGGATTCAAGCTTACCTCGATGCACCATTTTCACAGCTTCAGAGCCACACATTGGTATAAATTCGGCGACAAGCAACGCTGTTTCTGATAGTAAAACATTGAAAAACGCTTTTCCTCGACACATGGGTTAACTGTAAATTCCAAAGTTAATATCAATATATATATATATATATATATATATATATATATATATATATATATATATATATATATATATATATATATAATCACTGTCCAGCAACCTATGAAAAATTAACAGTTTTGTTTTCGTTTGTTAGCAATAAATCATTTCTTATTTACGTTTTTGATTATATTAACCATAATCACCACTTGATTAATGTGAATAATTAAAGGGGAATTATCAACTTAAGGCTTGAAAAACCAAAATTGCGTTACGATCTATTACGACCATATTACAAACTAGGTATCTATAAAATTGTTTTATTTTCTATAGCGACATAAATTAAAATGTTACCTATTTAATCTTCTTCTCTGCTCGAAGGTGCAATAATACTAAAAAACAACTATAAGTGCAAATATCTAAGTTGTGTATTTAAACTTGCTCACATGAAAGTTTTCTACTGGACATATCCAGTTCTTGACACATTTTGTAAGAGTGACAAGCATGAGAATTCCGGATCAAGGTTTGCCAACCTAAAAATTTTCATAAACTGTTCTGCGATGACATCGGAGACTATGACGTCGCATGTCTTAATACGTCTATTAGGGTATCAAAAAGAAGGCAAATTACAAAAAATATATTTAATACAATAAAATATTCCATTATACAAAATTTAATAATATACCGTTTTACCCAACTCAGATAATTTAAATTACCCTTATAAAAAGTATAGGTAGGTTGTTAAAGATATCGTGACCAAGTAAATAAATAATTTTTAATTCGGTGTCTACTAACAAAAAGTACACATGTACTCTGTGTGGGTATTATTAACTAAATGATGTATAAGCAGCACGTTTTACAATTTCAGAAAAAGATTCACACTACCTTCATGTTTAGCTATTTGATGTGTTGCATATATGTCGGTATAATCTTATTTATGTTTAAACTGAATTAATAAGTTTTCTGCGAGTATGAAGTGTTGTGGTCTTTTTATGCTGTAATCAATAATATCCTGAATCAAAAGAAGCTTGATCAAAATGGCAGCAATTTGAAGCTAATGTTTAATATCTACTATTTATTCACTTCTTTTGCTATTTATTAAAATTGGTTGTTGTGGAAATGTACTAAAAGTAATATACATTAAGCTGACAATTTTAACGTAGAAAGGGTGCTATTTTACGTTTTATCATTGATAAAATTTA
>JARFJB010002113.1:450000-452500 GCA_036346205.1 Vesta saturnalis
ATTTTATAAGAAAGATGAATACTTTTCTTTCTGCTGAAGCACTAAATGAGACCGAAAATGACAATTCGGGATAATTATAAACACGAGATCGCAAAAATTCACAAGACAAAGAAAGCAAAAAGCGTCACGACATATGTAATCATACTCAAATACATAGGATTGTGCAGAATGAAGAAGATGATATCAGAAAGCAAGAGTGCGGAATATTGACAAAACCAAAGATGCATATTTTAAGGAAAGTGAAAGGAAGCTAATGAAAAATAAGCAAACTGCAAGCGGATCGTCCTACTGTAAAAACACGCAAACCTGCTTTAAACCTTTGGCTAGGCTAAATTACAACGATGAAAAAGGGATCCGTTCAAGCAAAATTGTGGGAGATCATTTCAGTAAAATGTATAGAAATGAAGGAATCGACATAAATGAATCCAGCCTCTATACAAACATCTAGTACCTTTAACTCCCGGCGATAAAATTTTTGTCAACCAGTCACGCTTGAAGAGTTAACAACAGCACGGCCTCTAAAAAAAGCGCCCGGAATGGAGTTAACGGCAATCACGGTTTGGGAAAAAAACAAGATTTACATACACCAAGCCCCGAATGAACAACTACTCCATCAGAAGAAAGCACAAGCTCTTTACCGAAGAAAGGACATTGAACAAATAACGGCCCCATTTCTTAGCTACGACAAAAATTTTTCGAAACTTCGCTACGACATCAACACACCCAAAATATTTACCGGACCAAGGTACCGCCTGAAGCAGATACACATACACTACAAGGGAATTAATAAATACCAACAAAATAAAGTCCACTAGCAATAATAACCTCGACAAAAGCACTTAAAAATTCACAAAACTGTTCAGGCAAAGGTAAATTTGGAAACAACTTACAACCAAAACGTCACAAACAGACACGAATAGGTCACGCTAACAAGACGGTTAATTACGGAATAGACAGAGCCCATCAGCCTTATTACCACGCTATCGAACCTTCTAGCCTTACCAACATTTCCGGCAGATCACGACAAAATACCGCCCATAAGAAACCGAAGCGACGCGGAGAACGGTTTTCACGCAAGAAAGAAACTCAACATCTAAAAACGTCCAAAACGGAACAACTGATCAGAACAAATGCTAAGGAAGGGTTTGGTAGGAAAAGAAAAGAAACTGCACTTGGAACACTGGCCAAAAATACGTAGGAATTTATTTTCAAGACCAAAGCAAGACCCAAAGCATCACGGATTAGCCAAGCGGATCCAAGAAGCACACGCATGCCACTTCAGTTAGCGAAACGAGCACACAATGTTTCACATTAAGTTGAAGACTCTTGGTTGGTCAAAAAATTCGAGAAATTTAAAAAAATGTATAATAACTATTGTTAGGTTTAAAAAAAAAATATTAAAAAAATTTGATTTCTTCAATCACCCTTTAGAAATGTTTTTAAAAATGTAAAAAATAAACTTGAAATAAATAAAAAATGAATAAATAAATAAAAATTAAAAAATATCACAAATCAGGTTAAAGATGGAATGAAAAATGAATTTATCACACACGACACACACCGCACACACGCACACACGCACACGCACACACGCACACACGCACACGCACACACGCACACACGCACACGCACACACACACACATCAACGCACTCACACGCAACACAGACACAGCACACACAACACGCACGCATACACACAGACACACGACACACACAACAGACATGCACGCATACACACCCGCACACACGCACACACGCCCACACAGACACACGCACAAACGCACACACGCACACACGCGCACACACACATGCACACACTCATGCACACACGCACACACGCGCTCACTCACACGCGCACACGCACACAGGCACACACGGACACACGTACACACACTCACACGCACACACGCATGCACCCACACACGCACACACGCACACACAGACACACGCACACCCAGACATACACACACACACACAGACACACAGACACACAGAAACACACACACTCACACAGACACGCACACTCAACACACACACACACAGACATATACACACACGCACAGACATATACACACGCACACGCTCACACGCACATACGCACACACTCACACACGCACACACGTACACACGCACACACGCAAGCACGCATACACGCAAACACACACGCACACACACACACACAACGCACACACCCACACGCACACACGCACACACACACGCACACGCACATACGCACACTACACGCACACGCACACACGCAGACACGAACACACACACACAACGCACGCATACACACAGACACACACACACTACATACATGCACGCATCACACACACACCACACCACACGCCCACACGGACACACGCACACGCACCACACACCACACACGCTACACACGCACACGTACAAACGAACACACGACACACACACGCGACACAGGACACACTCACACAAACACGCACAGCGCGCTTACCGCACACGCCACATACACAGCACACA
>JARFJB010002113.1:457500-470000 GCA_036346205.1 Vesta saturnalis
TCAAATATCTTTAATGTGTCTGGGAAAAATCCATTAATTATCTAATTACGTAAAAGGTGCGCGGTGTTTGAAATACAAATACGATGTTCAAAGCTTTGTAATTAGAATACAATAAAAGGAAATTTATATTTCTCAAAAAGAAGGTATAACAAATAATTTTTGTTATTAACAAAATGTTAAGAAAGCCCACCCAGTATAACTAACCTTCTTAGTGTTCAGAAGACGAGAATTCCGTGACAGACCACCACCCGACCAATTTCGTCATCGTTGTAACTCATCAGGAGCAGGTAGATCTATCATGGAATATCTCAACTCTGAACGTATGTAAGATGTCCACAAAAGAAAACTATTAGTGAGAATTAAAGGTAACGCCATCTATCCCTTGAGTGGGATCTCTCAAACTGGTATATGTTGAAACATAATAAAAGGAAATTTATATATCTCAAAAAGAGGGTTTAACAAATCATTTTTGTTATTAACAAAATGTTAAGAAAGCCCACCAATAAGACTAACCTTGTCAATCTGCTAACTCTATTGTTTGTGGTGAGTGTAATAGAAATTTCCGCGGAAACCATTGTCTGCAGAACCATAAACGTAGCAGTCTGCAGTAATCTCCAACGTTGTCGAATTTGTTTAGTGAGTGCATGGAAGCCCTCATAAATGTGGTTTTGCATTTTGTCCTAATTGTAAATCCGAAAAACCCATCAGTCATTTTTGCTACATGTCCAAGAGCACTGCTGACTTGAAAAAACTCGTAAAAGATTTTATTTTTGTCTTTTACGACTTCGAATGCCGCCAAGATACACCTACTAACAATACTAATACTTTCATCAATATCCCCACGTCGTGCGTTGCGCAGCATGTCTGCAACTACTACATTAATAGCGATACAGATATTGAGCAAGGTTTCGAACATTGTGGCTACGCCAACATATATTTTTCACCTCACCTGTATCCGAACTCCTTTCCTACATTTCCTTACCCTGTAAGAAACAAACATCCATTATAGTCTTAGTCCACAACTCCAAATCCTATTACTGTCAATTCATCCTTAATGAAATTCTAAAGAATCTTTCAGCATGGAATCCCAAAATCATATCTAACGTTACTAAAATCATGTCTCTCGCCTGTGATAACAACATAAAATTCATAGACGCCTATTTAACACAGTGCAAAACCAAGATTATGACGGTGTTTTACCAGCCATGCACTTTTACGGTGTCGACGAAATGTCTTCCGAAGCTCGAGCAGACTTTATAAAGTAGTACAATGACGAAATTGCTAAGGGCACACGTTTTAATTTCAACAACGAAATAGTGCGTTATTGCATGCAAGACGTGAGTATCCTCAGAAAAGCCTGTCTTGAGTTTTGGAAAAGATTTGTCGACGAAAACAAGGTCGATCCCTTTAAAGAATGCTGCACGATCGCTGGTGTCTGTAGCCATGTTTTCCGTAGAAATTGTATTCGTGAGAATACTATAGGACTCATCCCAAACGGCGGATACAGATTGGGCGACAATCAGTTGAGGATTGCTATTCAATAGCTTCTCTGGCTCGAGCATTCTGAAGGCAGATGTATTCAGCACGCCGGGAACTCGCGTGAGGTACCGTTAAGGGAAGGTATCCTGGTTGATGGGTTTTCTTACGATACAAACACGGTATACCAGTTTCAAGGTTGCTGTTTCCACGGTTTTGAAAGGTGTTATCCCAAACAAGCTGGTAATAGTAAACGCGAACAGAGCGTTTTTGCGTCGTGAGAAAACGGTGGCAACATCACACAGGATACGTTCTTTTAACTATGGTTTAATAGAAATTTGGAAATGCGAATTCAGATTATTTTTAAAATAGCATACTGCCGCAAGAGCCTTTGTTAGCTCAAACAAGCGCTGAATCAGTCACCTCTGAATCCCCGCGATAGCTTCTACGGTGGTCGTACTTATGCGATTAAGTTGTATTATAAGATAGAGGAAGATGTGCAAATCAGGTATTTGCATGTTTGATTACTATACCCTATGTGAACAAATATTGCAAGTATCCGGTGGAGCATCCTACACTTCACATTGGTGCTGACCACACAAACCTTGACTTGCATACTGTCGGGGGCCTGGTGAAATGTAGTGTGCTCCCGCTATCAGATTTGCTACAAGACATGTTACAATTACTATATTATTATTTACAACTTTCAGCCTTTGTTTAATAATCTCTCTAATTTTTAACATCTCTGAAGGTGAAATTGTATATAATTTACATCTTTTTTTATGGCACATATACCTTCTATTTTGACGTGTCTTGATTGTAGCTATCCTTAATCCGACCATGCATACCTACTTAATATATGTATGTCGGGAATCCATGATTGCGGCCAAAGGAGTTTAGATAGTTCAAACAGCTCGCTATCCCTGTCGGAGAGACATTCGAATACCATTGACTTTCCCTTTTTCCCTGTTGGCACAGACTAAAAATACAATTTTATTCTGTACTGTTGCTAATTGAGAGTTAATTTCAATTATAAGTACCTTGTGAATAAAACGATATAAATTAATGACTACACGTTTTATTAGTTACATAGAGCCTTAAGTCTAAGTGAAAACGTTATATAAACCGCAGAGTTCATACATTACGATGAAGTAATGCATTACCATTTGGTTGCATTTTTAAATTTAAGATCACACCTCGTATTCTACAAAGAATACTGTAGTTGTTTATTAAATGTACCCTTTACACATAGTTTTATTTAAAATGAATTTATATTTGAAAATTTGTGTTTTTATTAGAATGTTCACTTTATTAAATGGCGCACAGAAATAAAAAATAGTGAAAAAAATGCAAGTGAAAAATAAATTACACTCATAGATTTCTTTATAACATTTGTGTTACAGTAATATGGCGTTTATTGAAAAAAAAAATTTCCTTCGAGCCGGATTTGAACCAGCGACCTATGGATATCGGATTTATTCATTCATCTACAGTCCACCGCTCTACCAACTGAGCTATCGAAGGTACATGTGCCATGTTATTCATTATAGAATTTAAGTATATGGAAGAAATAAATTTTACCTTAATTTATAAAAATAAATATTAAATAAATATTTTTAATTTATATAACGTAAAAGCTTTATTTTAAAACGTATTTTATCAATAATCATAGCTATTTATTACTCCATAGGTCCACTATCAAATTTTAAACACTTCATATTCAACTTTCTTTAATTAGATTAATCTGATAAGTCGTTTTTAATAGATTCAAACATTTGAGTTGATATACCATTTATTATAAAAACCAAAAAACAATTAATTGTAATGGTATTTTAGGGAGCTAAAGCTAATTTTAATTTATATTTCTTTAAGTACATTTCTTTTCTACAAGCTACATTTTTAAGCAATTTGATTAACATAATTTCAAAGGTGTACTTAAAGTTCTATAAAGTCCTTTTACATTAACAACCTACTATTATGTATTGTTTTCTGCTTTACAAGTTTACAACAGAACAAAATAAACGAAGTTGGGAAAGATAAAGATAAGTAGCACGTTGAAAACCAACATTACACAGAAGTACACATATCTCTACACAGTGGCAGCTATCAAAAAATTCTTTGTGGGTGTAGCATTACTTTATGGCATTTCTACAATGGATTAAATAAAACATTTGTGATTTGCTGAATTAATGGCAGATACATTATAAACAGGCTACTTAATCTACTTAAATAAAAAAAACATTCTTCTGTATTTTTAACGTGGCACATTTGGTTAAGTCCATAACCAAATCTTTCTCAATCAAAAGCAATAAAGCATGGCTAAAGCTGACAGCCTGTGCTGCGATACATTGCTTGGAAATGTTTTAATTCTTTTGAGTGTGGAAAAAACCGTTATGCTTCAGATAATTGCGGGGGATTATAAACACTGCATGGTTTTTTCTAAAGTGTTTTTACATTAAAGTCTTACAAACTTACAGATCCTGACTGAAGTCGCTGTTTAAAAACTTGTAAACGGAATACACTTCCCTTAATTATAACATTTAAACTGTATTGAGATAATGTATGTGATGCTCTAGGGTGTCCAGAAAAGTATATTACAATTAGACGTCATATATAATTACAGCACATACTTATATTGGTTTACTCTTCCATTCTAACATATTCTGTACGTTCAACTGTAACGTCGCAACATTTATCAGTTTTATCTCTTGTTTAACTTTTTCTTCAAAAGCATTGGTAGCCTTTTGTACTCAATAAACATCGATTGCAGCATTTTTTTGAAGTTAGCTAAACAGTATATCCACAAACGACATTATTTTATTAAAATTTCTGAAGTGAAACAATACACGACGTTCCAACCTACAGAGTGAAAATTAAAAGAAACGAAGTAATACATTTTTTAGGATAATTATGCAACCCATTGGTAATATGTTCACAATGGAAGTAGGCAACGCTGTAGAAACAGTAGTAATAATATGTACATATATATATATATATATATATATATATATATATATATATATATATATATATATATATATATATATATATATATATATATATATATACTGTTTAAAATGTCCCGGACCCCCTAAATATTTCGGAAACGGGACATCTAAACAAAAAACGTTTCAAATAAAGTTTGTGCATCTGATGCTAAACTATCTTTTAAAAACGGTTTTTATTATACAGGGTGCGTCACAAATCCGGTACACACTAAAGTTGCATTTCTTAAAATAGATTAGTATAGTTTTTTTTTTTTGTAATTTTAAATTCTACATAAAATTTAAGTTTGACTTTTTGTTACATGTCCTATACCTAAATTGATTAGATTAAACGATATAACGATTTTTTATTAACACCACATAAATATTTAATTAAAAAAAGAGTAAAATTGAACAAAAACTTATTTAATTAAATGTTGAAAGTGGCCTCCTTGGACGGCTTGACAGTGCATCAAATTGTCATAAAATCTACTGGTTACATTTTGAAGCATTGCTGCAGTTATGAGTTGACACTCGGATGTAATTCTCTCTTTCAATACGTTTATATTATCAGGTTTTGTATCAAAAACTTTATTCTTCAAATGTCCCCATAAAAAAGTTCAACGGCGTCGTCAGAAGGTCTGGGCGGCCATTCTACTTCATCTCTTCTACCAATCCATCTGTTCGGAAAAATAGCATTTAAATACCCTCTTACGTTTATCCCGAAGTGTGCTGGACAGCCATCTTGCTGAAACCATGTATGTTCAAAATTTGGACCTCTTCTTGCCAAAATGTCCGGTAAAATTTGATTTTGTAACAGTTGCAAGTATGTCTCCGAATTTAAATTAAAAAAAGATCCAATTATCTGATTTTCGATTATCCCTGCACAAACATTAACTTTTTCAGGGTACTGGGTATGTACTTCACGCATCCAGTGAGGATATTCATTAGCCCAATACCGACAGTTATGCCGATTAACTGTACCGTTAAGGATAAGGTTGATTCGTCAGAAAAAACAATGTCATTAAAAAAATTATTATTAGCTTCCCATTTGTGCATAATGAAAATCATCTTCAAACAATTCTTGAACTAACGTAATCTTATAGGGATCAAATTTGCTAGCTTTCAGAACATTCCTGACGGACGAGTAACAAATATCTAATTGAATGGCTACCTTGCGCAAAGACAAATTTTGATTTTCTACAAAATGCTGCAAAACTTTCACAGTTTTTTTTCCATCAGTAGCCACTTTCGGCCTTCCTGAACGCCGACGATTTTTGCAAGTTCCGGTTTGATTAAATCTTTGGATTGTCCTAATCACTGTAGATTTTGAAATAAGTGGCCGATTTGGAAACATAGTATTGAAAAGATCTTTTGTTGCATTATAGGATCGTTCAGAAATTCCGAATCCTCTAATCATAAGCAACGTAATCCGTTCTCTTTCTGTAAGGGACATAGTAAAAAAAATCAAGTTTAAGTACGTAGTTTTAAGTACAAAGAATGACTTAAAATATTTTTGACAGTGTCAAAAATACTATAACAACCTGTAATACCTACAAATTGGCAGGTAGGAGAAAATATTAGGTATTATTTTAATATGGTACAAATAAATCGTTATATTGTTTAACCTACTAAATTTAGGTATAGGACATGTAACAAGAAGTCTACTAATCCATTTAAAAAATGCAACTTTGGTGTATACCAGCTTTGTGACGCATCCTGTATAATAAAAACTATTTTTAAAGGATAGTTTAGCAAGAGATGCACAAGCTTTATTTGAAAGGTTTTTTGTTTAGAAATCCCGTTTGCGAAATATTTAGGGGGTCCTGGATTTTTTAAACACAGTATATATATATATATATATATATATATATATATATATATAGATGAATTAAATTAAGCAATATAATGGGGACAGGTAAATACAAGCTTGAGTTAAAGCAAAATTTAATGTAACGCAGTTCATGTAAGATAAACGTACACATATGTTAACGCACAGTGTGAAAATTTATGTTATAACTCAAAATTGGGCATATAAGTGATTATAGAGCAAGACATGAGCTTTGTAGTTCCAATTTATATCATATTTATACATGATCATAGTAAAACGATGCATTAAATTCATAATGTTGATGTTCGAGCAATATCGGAATATATATATATAATAAACGGTTTTCCAATAAGAGGTGTTATTTTGAATAGCCCGCTATTTCGGTAGATGTCACTTTTGAAGCTGTCATTTATTGACATTTGACAAGTAAAAACTACGCGATTAATAAAAATGGAACGATACACGCTTCAACAACGCATTGAAATTATTAAAATTCACTATAAAAATGGTGAAAATTTGGCAGAGACGGTTCGTAAAACTAAAACATTTATGGGTCGTCGTGAAGCACCTTGTCGGACCGCAATACAGAAATTGGTCAACAAATTCGAGCTGTTGGGACAAGTTAATGATGTGAAGAATAAAACCCGTGCACGTCGCTCAAGAACAACTGAGAATATTGCTGCTGTAGCCCAAAGTGTTGAAGAAAACCCAGGTTTGTCCATTCCTCGTCGTTCTTTGGAATTGGGCATTCCACAAACGTCATTACACCGTGTTTTGCATAAAGACTTGGGTCTTAAGGCTTATAAAGTTCAGTTACCACAAGAACTCAAGCCGGCCGATCATCAACAACGTTGTGTCTTTGCTGATTGGGTCGTTGAAATGCATGAAAATGATCCGGAATTCCATCGAAAAATCATCTTGACTGATGAGGCCCATTTCCACCTCGGTGGGTACGTCAACGGGCAAAATTGTCACATCTGGGGCTCGGAAAACCCAAGAGTTATTGTTGAAAAGCCTCTCCATCCTCAACGTGTGACTGTTTGGTGCGGTTTATGGTCTGGCGGGGTCATTGGACCTTACTTTTTCGAAAATGAGGCTGGAGCAACAGTTACGGTGAATGGATTGCGCTATCGAGAGATGATTAATGATTTTTTATGGCCGGAATTGGATGGTATTGATCTGGACAACGTTTACTTTCAACAAGACGGCGCTACGTGCCACACAAGCAACGAAACCATTGATCTTTCACGGGAAAAGTTTCCGGACCGTGTTATCTCTCAAAGAGGTGATCACAATTGGCCACCGAGATCTTGTGATTTAACACCTTGCGACTTCTTCCTTTGGGGCCACGTAAAAGATAAGGTCTACGCCAACAGCCCAGCGTCGATTCAAGACCTCAAAGATGGAATTCGTGAAGCTATCGATGACATAGGGCCGCCACTTTGCGATTTGGTTATGGAAAATTTCATGAAAAGGATATGGGCCTGTAAGCGTGGTCGTGGTAGCCATTTGGCTGATATTGTTTTCCATTCTTAACGGCATACCTTCCTCTTTATAATGAAATAAACATCCGATCAATTATCTCAAAAATTCCATTTTTATTTGAATATCAAAATAACACCTCTTGTTGGAAAACCCTATATATATATATATATATATATATATATATATATATATATATATATATATATATATATAATTTTAATATAAAATATGCTTGTAGTAAAGTATCCATGCATAAGCCAGCATTTACAGGTTAATATTACAAAATTAAAAGGATTTGTAAAACTTATAAGTGAAATAGGTGTAGAAGTATATCCATATTAAGTGAACTTCCTTTATTAAGTGCTTGATAGTAAACACCGCAAATTTCAACAAATTAAAATTTTGTAATATCAAAATAATTTGACCTTTTATCGAAGTTTTGGATATAACTTGAGTTAAATATATAATTCATTTGAATATAGGTGTACTCTATGCTTTTGAGTTGCTGAATCCATTTTTATCATTTTTAATATAAATACTTTATTTTATTAAATATGCTTTGTAAATTATATGAGCAGCATTTATAAATCGTAGTAATATTCAAAATTAAGGATTTGTAAACTTATAGAAATAGTGTAGAAGTATAAGATAATTAGTGAACTTACTATAATTCAATCATTTTGAAATGATCATAACAAATTTAACAAATAAATGTAAAATTATGTATAAAATGACCATGAATATGAGGTATTATATCGAAGTTTCTGGATTAAACTTGAGTATTAAAATAGGCAATTCAGATTTGTAAATAGGTGTATCTATGCTTTGAAAGTTGTCTGAATCCAAATTTCTGATATCAGTTTTCCTGTGGAAGTATAGAAATACTTTAGTTTTACTTAAATATAGTTTGTAAATTTAGTGTATGAGTCAGACATTTAGAGAAATATTCAGATGTTTAAGAAAGTCGATGTGAGGTATGTATGCTGAGAAAATTTTGTAAATCATGAAACTGCAATCATTTTGAAAATATGATCCATAAATAAAAAGTTTTAAGTAACGAATCATATTTGATATAGTTTCCAAATATAGATTGCACCTTATTAGAAAAATGATTGTAAAATGTGAGTTGACAATTCTTTTGATTTCGATTAATATTTGAGGTTAATGCAATGTGTGTAGAATGATGTCATTTTAGTATCCATAATATATGTAATATAATATAATAATATACAATATATATAAATATGAATATGCATATATGAACATGATGTAAAATGTGGTATGTGTGTGATGTCGATAAATTTGAGGTGTAAGTGCTGTGTGTAGTGTGTGCATTTAGTTCCATAGTTGCATATGATATGATAGTATTATAGTGTGTGTATATATAGTGATATAGTATGATATATATTGTGTGTGTGTGTGTGTGTGCGTGTGTGTGTGTGTGTGCGTGTGGTGTGTGTGCGTGCGTGTGCGTGTGTGCGTGTGCGTGTGCGTGCGTGTGCGTGTGGTGTCGTGCGTGTGCGTGCGTGTGGTGCGTGCGTGGTGTGCGTGCGTGTGCGTGCGTGTGCGTGTGTGGTGTGCGTGTGTGTGTGGGTGTGGGTGTGGGTGTGGGTGCGCGTGCGCGTGCGCGTGCGCGTGCGAGTGCGCGTGCGTGTGTGTGTGTGAAGGGTAGGAAAGAATTTGGGTTGGATACAGTGCAATAACATATCAATTTTATAATAGTCCAGTATTATTTGTCTAAAAGTAATTATACTTACCGTAAATTTGACAATTGCATCTTGCTGAGGCGTGTATTTACAACCGCTAACTTTTGAACTCGCATGTGCATGACTTGCGAAATAATAACTGGTATTGTCCATTACTCATACTCAGTTATTAATATAGGTACGAAATTAAAGTCAGTACTTAACTATAATCACATTAAATTCATTTTGCAAAGGAATTGAATTAAAGTAAAAATATAGTTTTAAACAAGTATGATATAGAACCCTAACCCATATATAAGAGATGAGGTCTTTAAAGCTAGTCGTGGCAAATATGTAAAGTTATGGATGTATAATTTCAAAATAATTATAAGTAAATATAATATATATATATATATATATATATATATATATATATATATAATATAATATATATATATATAATATAATAATATATATATATATATATATATATATATATATATATATATATATATATATATATAACTATCCTCATAAACTTTGAGGAAGTTGCAACATCTCAATTAAGCTAGGCTGATTCTTCTAATTTCCGCCTCAGAAAGAAACAAGGGTTGTCATTAAAGGTCATTTTTGAAATTTGAAAACTCGACGTGTTATTCGCATTCTCAAGCGATGGTGCAGTCATTTCTGACGAACCAGAGGAAAGTTGATAGAAACATAACCTATCATTTTTACTTGTTTGTTTACATACGAAAATATAACGTGTTTAGTGTTTCCATTTCAAAACTCCCAATTTCTGAATTGTTGTACATTCAGTCGTGAATGTTGTTGCAAGTCACGTTATGATTCCTAAAATGGAAACGGTAACATGGTATTCAAGTGATACAAAGTAATCATAGATACATTTTTATGCTAATTTGAAGTAACATTCAAGAACAACAATTTTATTTGTTAGTGTTTTCTCACACAATGATTATTCATCTATGTTAACTAAGGGCATTCTAACAGATATGATTTTTAAAATAAAAATTCTGCGCTTACATCACTTGAATAGATAGACGGTTTAAGTAAACTTCATTCATTTTCTGTATTTTCATTCAGTTATTAAACTTCGACAAGGCATGGATACCTTTTTGGACTACAATTTGAAGCTTTAGAAACAAACGAAAGTGAATTATATGGATTGCCTTGGTAGTCAATAATCAAACCACCTGCTATATACCATATCGATTTGATTTCTCATCACCTATCTGTTTCGGGAGTGGTGACTCGATACATGAAATCGTAGTTGCTTTATTATCCGTATAAGGTATCGATACCAGAGCGACTATCACTGTCTATGACTATTTAACGTCTCCGAAACATAACCGATGGGAATAAACTTTGGACTTTGGATTATTAGATGTAATTTGACATATTTCAGTCACATTTACAGTGTTTCCGATTATTAATCCTCGAATTAATGTCAAAGTAATTGCAATTATATCGGTGACGTAAACATCAAGCTTTAAATCGTTGTGACGGTGTGTCTGTGTACTTGTGGTGCTATGTCCGCGTATACAAGTCAGCGTGCTATACGTGTCCACGTGTACGTGTCCGCGTGTACGTGTGTGTATGTGTGCGTATGCGTGTGCTTGTACGTGTGCAGTGTGTTCACGCCCAGGCTCCTGCGCACCCGCGTTTCTGCGCTTGCGTTGTGCGAGTGCGGGTGCGTGAGCATGTGCGTGTGCGAGTAGGGATGCGTGTATGTATGTGCGTGTGTGTATGAGTGAGAGTATGCGTGTTCGTGAACTTGTACATGTGCATGTGCATGTGCGAGTGCGGGTGCGTAAAAGTGTGCATGTGCGCGTGCTTGTGTGTGTGCGAATGCGTTAGCGTATGCGTGTGCGCGTTGTCACGTATCTGGGCACGTGCATGTCCGCGCCCCCGCGCGTTCGCCTGTGAGACTGCGGCTTGTTTGCGTTTGTGGGTGCGGGTGCGTATGCGTGTGGGTATGCGTGTTTTTATGTATCCTCGTGCCCACACGCCCTCGTACCAGCACCTCCGCACGTACGTGTGTGAGAGTGCGGGTTCGTGTGCGGGTTCGTGTGCTTGTGCGCGTGCGTGTGCGTGTGCGTGTGCATGCGCGTGCGAGTGCGAGTGCGTGTGCGTGTGCTGTGCGTGTGCGTGTGCGTGTGCGTGTGCGTGTGCGTGTGCACCCGCAATAAACGCACTTTCTATCTCGTAGAGCTGTTGGATCACTGCTAAAGTCAGCTTTCGTAACACAAAGTCAAAGGTAAAGTTTTTTAATACATGCGAAAATGGAAAATTCTGACCTGGTGCTGACGAGTAGTTATACTTTATACCCTGGTTAGTACAGAGGCGAAGGTTCCAAGTTGTCAGTAGCCAGATCCCATTCACGGAAACTCCAGTAACTTAAACCAAGCAAGGAGAGTAAATCGTTAACGTCCGCACAACCTACAATTACTTCCAGCTAAACGAAATATCAACAGCACAAAAGTAATTGAAGTAAAGCTACCAGCTATATACAAATATTGTATCGTAAGTCTTGTAAGTATTGAAAGAGAGCCGAAAGATACTGGAAATAATACTTGACGAATATGACGAACACGTGACGAAGCTACAAGTAAGATTAGGTAAGTGATCGTAGTTTTAATCTTATAATCTTGCGTTATCTCTTTAGATTGAGGGCGAGCTCTAAGTGATGGATTAACACAATCTGGTTAAATTTTAATTCTTGCGAAGATCGGTTTAGAGGCTTATCGTATCTCAACACTGAAAGGAATTGAAGAAATGGAGATAGCTTACCCCTTTTTGTGAAAGTAACATTTTTCTTTCATCCACCAACCAATAGCAAATTTTATATCTTCACCAACTAATTACCTTACAAGGTAAAGAAATATATTCTATTCGAAAATTCTCTTATAGAAATTATGATAGTGTAAAGAACCAGCATCCTTTATTAGATTTCCCTATCATTAATTATTTGCAAATTATCCTGTTTAATCAAAGTTTGCAGAAATCATCAAAATAATGAAT
>JARFJB010002113.1:475000-485000 GCA_036346205.1 Vesta saturnalis
AATGACCCAGAATCTTTTGGTGAAACAAAATTTGTTCTTATGTTTGGCCCACTTCATATAGAACAATGTTTCTTACGAATTTTGGGGCAGGTCACGGATGGACGTGGCTGGGTAAGCGTGGCTGAAGGAGTAGGAATAATCGAAACGGGCTCAGCAGAAGCAATTATGAAAGTATGTTTCCCAATCTTTTTTACTAATTTAGTATTTAAAGCAATAATATGTACTTAGTTTTGATTGAAGTATTAGTTGCTAATTTTAATAATACATAATTACAATCAAACAATAATTTGTTATTTTAATAGGTCACCCACATCACGAAAGCTAGAGCTATGCATCAAGTCACAGCTATTGTGCTGTACAGCCTTATGCTAGAAGGTTATGAATGCGACGAACCCGACCTACCAAAAACTATAGATGATAGGTTCACCGAAAAAACTTCAAAATCTCCAACTTTCATGTTTTGGTTTACAGTTTTGAATTTGGAATTTTATACGGTCTTTGAGGGAAGCTGACTATGTCCTTTACAATGAAAGTTTGAAAGAAATGATGCCTTGGTTTTTTGTTTTCGATCACAACTACGCCCGGTGGGTGGTAGTTAATTTAAAAGATTTAGAGGAATTGCCTGAAAAAGTACCTTCTGTTTATGAAGAATTTTGCAAAGGTAAGAAATAAAAGTAACTTCTTTAATTACGAGATTTTTTTATATTTACATGAAATATTACATTAACTTTATTTTTTTTGGGGGGGGAATTTTGTTGTTCACAAGGCAGGACAATATTTTCTGCAATTGGAATCGACCACGTGCATGAGCAACACAATGCAGAAATCAAAAGCTCAGGTGGGGCTATTAGTCTTACTCAAGATCCAGGGTCTCTTCGACGATTTACAACTGCATGTCCAGAAATTACCTTTATATTGAAAAACTATGAGTGCTCTCAATCAAAGCAAAATCAGAATCATGAGCAATACCCAGCTTTTCAGAAGAAGTTTGGTGAACGGTGCGTAGCTTTGAAAAATGTGTTTAATCAAGTTGGTAATCCATTCAAAGAGCAGTTGTCGATGCTTTGTTTTCAGCAGAAAAAAAAACGGAAAAGAAATGTATCAGACGTTTACAAAAGAAACGCTTTTTGAAAATTCTGTGTCTTTACACGATCCTATTAATAAAACAAACATCGACCTTTTTCCTAAAACAGCAAAAAAAAACGAAAACGTCTCTACAATAAAAACTTTCAAAATGGACATTCAATTGTTTTCAAGACTTTTCATTGTTGCAAGAGTACGTGATCTTGATATTGATCTATTTTTCAAACACGAAAATCAAAAATGCCCACCGACTTTATCTGATGCAAATGGTCATCTCCGTTCTGGCAGTAAAGCTGATCTTGCAGAAAAAATGGAATCTCTGGTTGACAACGATAATATCGAAGTTCCTCGTCACTTTGATGGCATCATTTATGATGGGGCAGTATTAATTCAAACGATTCGACCCAAACATTCTAAAAATATTCAAGATTACTTTGTGCCCAATTGCTCTTTACCTCCTAATTGGTCCGACTTTTTGAGAAATAATCAGAACTTTTTGAATTCTTGGGACGAAAATGTTTGAATAACTTTTCCGGAATTAATGTAGTTACCAATATTGGTGATAAGATTTACGCTTCCAATGTACTTTGCACTTCTATTGCTGGGCAAACTTTTCACATGGAAGAAGCTGATGGTCACCTTGTATGGCATGCTCAAGATCTCATCGAACAAGGTGAAAAAAAAGTACTTGTAAGATCATCGGATACAGATGTTTTGATGCTGTTCATTTCTTATTGTGAAGTTTTACAAGGAAAAGGACTAGATGATTTGTAATTTACAATACTTAGGTGTTTCCATTTAAAAATAGTAACTAGACAAGTTTTAATTTTTTTTATTCGAAAGTGCCCTCTATCTACGACAATTAAAACTAAATGCAATTGTTTTATAGTTGATGTAATTGGTTCATCTACGCCCTTTCGAATGAGAATAATTTCGTTAAGATAGGTTGATCCAAACCAAAGTTATAGGCATTTATTCATAAAAACATTCCCGCTCTCCCCCGCCCTTTATTTGAAAAAATAGAGAAAAAAGTATTTTACACAATTTGTGCAGGAATTATGCATCATTCTAATTTACTTATTTAATACCTGCTATGATTGGACATATTTTATAAAAAAATTGTTTTTAAATTTTTCTATAAAGATTATGCCCTCTAGCGGTAAAGCTAGAAACTTGAAAGTTATTTCCAGCGATTTCCCTTAGTCGTTTTTACTAAGAAAATTTTTTTCCCAAAGCTGTACGATAAACAGTTCCTGAGATATAGCCGGGGGACCGGCTCATTGGTCCACCCGGTACATTGGATTTAAATGCATTCAATAATATTCTTAACTTTGACTCAAACGTTTTAATTTGGGATAGTTGATAAACAAATTTTTGGTGCCCCGATGGGTTCGTCAAATCACCTATTTTATGTAACTATGTAATGGACGACTTAATTCAGTTCTGCAAAGAAAAGATGTTTTTTAATCTTCCTTTCGTCAAACGATGCGTTGATGATTTAATTCTATCTGTTCCTGAAAATAATATTGATTATTGTTTATCAATTTTTAACTCATATAATGAACACCTACAATTTGCATGTGAAAGAGAGACAAATAAGTCTATCCCATTCCTAAATATGATTGTTCACAAAGATTCTAATAACACTCTACGCACAGAATGGTTAGTAACAGATTCAATAGTTTATCATACGAAAACAAATCTGATTATTGCTTTTAAAAGAAGAGTAATCAACTTATTACAAGAAATTTTATTAAAAATTCTTATCCATTAAAATTACTTAATAGAATACTTTTTAACACTAAAAAAATGTTTATTAATTCTAATTCACCCAATCAAATTATTCCTAATTATGAACTTAATACTAATCTAACTGCCAACATTTCCTACGTGTCTCTAATTTAACTCCTAAACTTGTTTTTAAAAACATGGAAGATATTATAATTACCACCAGAAACATTAAAACTGTTTCTTCTTTATACACAACAAATAAATTTCGTTTATTAACATTAGAATGGTCTAACATTGTGCACTCCATCCCTAGCGCAAATTGTGATAAACGTTATATAAAACAAACTTGTAGGAATTTATCAGGTAGAATACCTCATAAAAAAGACGCTAAAAGGAAAATCCAGTTATGTGACTTAGCTGAAAGCAGAATAGAACTACCTTCCCCCACCATCTTTTTGTGACGTCATAGGCCACGGCCAAGATCGCCACGTGACCCCACCCCATCCTCCACGTGAGGAGGCGTGGGAGTCCATGTGACCCGCCCCTACTTTACGTGGCCACTCCCACTTCCTGTCGATTGGTCGTACGCGCGCGTGCAGCATAAGGGTGAGAGTTAAGGGCAGGCCACGCCGACTGGTTTCTGTCTGGTCCTTACACGCCGCCCAGCCTTCAGGCTCTGTGTCCTGGTTGGAGCCCCAAGACCGTATTTCGATTGGTTCGTCTTGGTTTTTACGTATGGCGCCATCTAGCGGTGTATTTTTGAAACTAATGAATGTTATCTGTAATCGAGGTTGATGGTGGCTTCACCTAATGGTATATTTTTAAAGGTAAATGTAGGGGATCCAATTCCACCCCATAAGACAGCATTAGGGTTCCGGAACTTGCTCACGGGTCTTCGCCCCCTTGTTTATTATGGTGGAAAACTAGTAATTTGAAATAGTATTCTACTAATAGGGCCCGCATACTATCTCGTAAGACAAGTATAGGCTTTCGAAACTCGTTCAGGTCTTTACCTCTTGTCGGGCCCCCTGATTGCTTGTGACGCCATCTACTGATGTATTTTTAAAACTAATTAATGTAATAGAGGTTGATCAAGGCACCACCTAGTAGTATATTTTTAAAAGTAGATTTAAATGTTTTGGCGGGGAAGCAAATAGTATTCTAATAAGGGGGCCCGAATACTATCTCATAAGATACCGTTAGGACTCTTAAACTTGTTAGAGTCTTAACCCTACTGCAGTGAGCCCCTTGTTTGTTTGTGGCGCCATGTAGTTGTGTATTTGGTAAAAAGCTAATTGTAGATTTCTGTAATAGGGTCTGACCGTGGTTCCATCTAGTACTATATTTTAAAAGTAATATAATGTGGGGGAATGGCGCCATCTAGTTGTATATTTTGTGAAGAGCTAATTGTGGATTTCTGTAATAACGTCTGGTCGCGGTTCCGCGATAAAGGGGGATTTAATAATTTATTATTAGTAAATCAATAGCCATGAAACTTGATTTTATAAAACGAATTGATTTATGTTAATAATAATGGTAATACGCAGATACGTTCGAAGGGTTTGTAAATTACACAATATTGCCATTTTTAAGATTACATAAAACCGTATTCTCTCCCATTTTTCCTCTGATTTCTCAATGTCTGTGCTAACATTAACTTTGCCACTACTCTCAATCTCCCTTCTTCATCTTCTTCTGCGGCTTCATCATCTTCAGGTGTTATACAATAATAATTTACCCCAAGTCCTCAAAATCTCGAATATCTTCAGCTGTGGGTTCGTAATAAGGCGAATTCATTTATGTTGTTGATGAAATCACAACTTGAAAGTTACTAACGCGAAAACAATGATCTGTTTTATTCTACCCAATTTTCACCATTACCCAACCATAATAACAATAATTACATAACGCTGTAGATGTACGATTTAAGGTGTAGCAAGAGTGTGTTGATCGAGTGAAGATTTACAACAGGTTTAGACCAGTTGACCGAGATGAGATGGTGCGTTTCTAATGATATATTAAGATTGCAGAGACACCATCCATTTGTACTACCACTTAAATTAACGTGTGACGCTTTTGCGTAGTTTTGCATGCAGTAATAAAATACGTTTACAGCTAAATAAGTAAAACTTCCTATCCAATAACAAAAGAGTGTTACTAGTGTGGTATCGTGTATTATACGTGCTGGGTTCAAATATATTCAAAATTAAAGTCACGGTTTAAGATATAAATCAGGAAAAGCAACAGAAATGGTTTCAAGAATGGTCACGTGGCTGCTGAACGGGATTTTTAAACAAGATACTAGAAATCAACTGAGAATAGACTGTGTGTTAAAATAATAAAGCTATGTGCGGGCTACCTAACCTAAAAAAGGGTGTCATAATAATATTCCTTTGTACGACGGTTACAGTACTGTACCTGGCAAATCTTGCTCTCAGGCTTTGATACAGCATCGTATGCTGTACAATTTTTCGACCAGTATGCGCATACACAGATTCGATTCCATTTGACACTATCGCCTTTAGTGTTTCGAAATTAATTAGCTGGGAATTTTTATAATTTAGTGTGATACCCGTTAGCTGTACACACTGTGATGTACTCGTTTTTAGTTGTCAAGAACACCATAATTCTTAGGACCTCCACTTACGAACTCCGTGATCTCACTGTAGACTACGTAGGCTTCTACCTCATCAGTCATACCACCAAGAAAATCACCAACAAGTGGAGCCCGCTCACCAGGACTTTGCGTAAAAATCACGGAATCGTTATCAAAATACAGAACCGGTTCAGCAAGTTTTTCCAGGTAGCAATACAGCACCAGACGAACATTCGCGGTTGTGTAAGGGGCCAAGACGATATTGACAGTATTCAGTGGTTCGACCTCATCCTCGGGTCTAAGTCAGTTTACGACCATAACTTCCTCGTTTACATTTAAAATGGACTGGACCTCCATTGAAGGATCGATCATAATTTTGAAAAAGTCATGAAAATCAGAAATAATGATAGTTTGTGTTAAATTATCCCGCTGTCCAAACTTGCCTCAAAAGGAACCTAAAAATAATTTTTAAATACATCTAAGATCAGGATTTTCGGAAATTTTATCATTGTCCAATTGGACACCCTCCATTTCCAAATATACGCGGATGTACCGATCATCAAATTCGTTGTCGTTACAGCACGAAGGCCAGTACGAACACATCCGCTTGATTTTAAGGAAGTTATCAACGTAACCTGAGAAAGGACTCTTACTCATACAATCTCTGTCGCAAACTTCATACCCCCACACTTGTAAAACTCGATACCCTAAGCCTATAGCTTTTCGAAGTTCGTAAGTTCTGGTAAATTTACGCTCGTCTGAGTATGTGTGCAATCATACTGGAACATAGTTTCAGCACAAGTTTTACACGAGATGAACATTAATTTACTGTGCACTTTAGGAGACAGAATATGATGGTACAAATCTGTTGGTGGGAGCACGCTACATTCCACAAGACTTTCGACAGTGTGGTTAAGCCGAGTTTGGTGCAGTCAGCGCCAATTTGGAGAGCAGGATGCCCCACCGGAAACTTGGAATATTTATTCACATAGGGGTATAGTGAACAAACATCCATATACCTGATTTGTATATCTTGTTCTGCCTTATAATATAACTTAATCGCATTAGTACTACCACCGAAGAAACCATCGTTAGGATTCAGAAGTGACCGATTCAGCACGTTGTTTGAGCTAACATACACCCTTGCAACAGGATTTTGTTTTAAAAATGATTTGAATGCACATTCCCAAATTGTCTATGAATTTTATGGTATTATCGCAGGTGAGAGACATCATTTTCCAATCAGAGGGGTTCTTTAGGATTTCGTTAAGGATAAATTGATGGTCATAGGATTTGGAGTTGTGGGCTAAGGCTATAACGGATACTCGTTCAGTTACAGATGAAGTGGAAAATATATGAGGACGTTAACCGCTATGTTCTCAACCCTGCTCAATATCGTTATCGATATTAACACAATAATTGCAGACATGCTGGACGCACAACATGGGAGTGTGAATGAAGGTACTAGCTTTGTTAGTGGAGGTATCTTTTGCTGCATTCAAAATCATAAAAGACAAAAATAAAGTCTTTTGCGAGTTTTTTCTCATCCGCCGTTCTCTTTGACATGTAATAAAAATGACGGATGGGGTTTTCGGATTTATAGGTAGGGCAATATGCAAAACCACATTTATGACGATTATTAGCCTTCCATACACTCACTAAACAAGTTCAACAACGTTGTAGTTTCCTCCAAATACCGCAAAGTTTATGATGCCGAAGACATTGGTTTCCGCGGATATCCCTATTAAACTCAACGCAAACGATAGAGTTAGCCGATTGATAAGGAGGGCTATTATAACAACAGGGACAATTCTTATGGCATTTGTTGTTATTGGTTCTAAACCTACAGAATTTACAAAAAATACTTTGCTGAAAAGACACCGGTTAACTTACTAACCACATTATAACGATCCACTTCAAAAATTAAATTTAGAGCTTTACGGTTTTGACTTCTTGGGTCCTCAAAATAAACTCTTTTACCTAACTTGGGATAATACACAACTATGGTGTAATTAATTAAATAATTTTGAGATTATTGTATGTATTCAACTCTACCACCGTTATTTAAATCTACATTAGATGCATCACGTAACTCCTGCGTCCTCTGATCCAAAATACTGTATCGTTTTTATGGAATAACAATTGAGGATAGTCCTCGGATACAGCTATGGCCACCGCTAATGCCCTGCATAAACATGAATTATCTCTATCGTTGATTGCTATAATACCTTTTTTACGCTTGCACAACTCAGCAAAACTGACGCCAGTCATGCGTCCGCTACCATAACCTACAGGTAAAACAACTCGGTTTACTTGTAAATTTAACGTATCACTGTTAAAGAAGCTTACATTACTCTGGACGATATTTTCTAGCGTTCCATCATCACTGTAGAGTTAAGATGGTCTGCACGGCGGAATGAAAACCGTAAAGGTTTATCGAGGAAATTATTGTTAGAAAGCACCATACCAATGATAGATTAAACCCTGCACACGCTTTCCCTAACATTTCATCTAACGAGTCCTGCAACAAAAATGTAATTTTAGTAAATACACCTTACTACAAATGAAATCAACTAATAAGATTGAAAATAAACAATTTGTTGGTGCTTACCATAAGCCATGTAATTGGTGTTCAATTAGAATCAGCATCCTTAAATTTTAATATAACCTTTCTTGCTACGGTATTAAACTTCTTGGTGTACTTTTCACCCGTAAACACCGTTGTAAAGTATTGTTGGATTATTGGGACTGAATCTCGATGGCGCAGATGGTTAGCGCGGTACTCCAGCAAAGTACAGGTCGTAGGTTCAAATCGTACTCGAGGTAAACTGTTTATTTATGTATTTAGTAAAATTAATAATAATAAAGTATTTATTATTCACAACGGGTGTTGAGTTAACGCCACCATCACTAACACCGCCACCATATAAGGTATCTGTTGTCTTACTTGTCATTCCCCCGTGTGTGCACTGAAATAAAAATACGAACAATATAAGTATCAGTTTTAAATACAAGCACTTAATGATTTATCTTCAAAAAACGTATTTTTTGTACTTACAGCGATGTTTACGGCTTCACTTGTAGACTACAGAAATATGATCCAAGCATCATCGGTGGCTGAAGTTGATGGTCTCTAAAACAATATCTCGATCACCATCTTAAAATTACATAAACATTAGAACATATCATGTACAGCAAACAATACAGTTTTGCATTTATAAAAATTATGCTACTTACATAGCCACTTCCAGTGTTTTTTTAAACAATGATGGGCCACCACCGCAACCACCATGGACACGACCTTGCACTTTAGCGAGCATCTAGAATGACAAAAAATATTAACAACAAATTTCAAGAAGGCTGAAATATTACATCCCAGAGACATTAAGTAGGATTGAATTTTTTGCATAGCATCGCGTAATCTTTAGAATCGCCCTATTTTAGTTTCAGTTATGGTTTCACCACCAATTAATGATGTGTACACATTTTTTCTTCAGACATCAACTCCCTCTCTAAATTATTTAGAAGTGTTGTAAATGGTAGACTCGACATTGTAACACAGTTTTAACACGACGTATGAAGTGTAAATAAAATTAAGAAAGATGCTACATTTATTTTTATAGACTCAATCTAATTACCGGGTTTTTTGTATGAACAGGTGTGAACAGGAAAGCAAGCCGTTCAAAGGACGTAATCACCATAACTGTATTTCAAGGACCGTTCACTTTTTATGTAATTACCTGATTAACTTGTTTTTCTAAAAAACGCCTTAGAGATTTTTTGTATATAACACAATATTGTTAGTTATTTTTAAAAGCATTAGTTTGAGCAATATTAGATTTTAACTTTATTAGTGAGTCTTTTAATATCAAAACCATGATTATGTATTAAGTATATTTAAGGACTATCTAAATCTAAAGCACGTCATTAATCCATGAATTTGTCCTGTGCAGAGTCCTAACCTGTTATTAACATGTTAAAGATAATTTTTACTACATTTGCTTTAAACGTTATCTTACGTATTAAAATCAATTATTCAATTAATGGTTAAGGAAAACCTTAAAGCACTTTATGTTTATAAACAAAACGTAGAAAGGTCAATGTAGCATTAATATAAATAAGAAACAAATAGTAACATATATACACTCTCCTGTCGAGTTTCCAAGGGATTGCACCATCATCAACAACGCTGGTAAGTAATCATTTTAGGTTTTATCCCTTATTTTATTTACTTTACCTATTTACTAGTGCAGATTTTTAATGTTGGTATATGGTATAATTACAGATATGGATTTAACTGCTCTAAATGCATCAACATGTTTTAAATCTTTCAAAAACGTTAAGGATTAAAGACAGGGATAGAACAAGATATTCAATTTGGACATCATATCAACAAAGTACGGCGAGAGGGTGGTGGTGGGTCTGGAGGATTTTAAATGTGTGCTACCTGAGTGTTACCATAAGCTTTTCAAGTCTGAGGACCGTCGTATACAGCAATTTAATGAGGACTTGAAGAATAAAGTAGTTTCAGTGCGTTCTTTGGGAATAACCAATTTAGTATTCGTTTAGAAAAACACTTTTATTATTATA
>JARFJB010002113.1:490000-567500 GCA_036346205.1 Vesta saturnalis
TAAAATATCTCGGTTTTATCAAATTTTATTGGGAGTGTTTAATCTGCTGAACGTGCGGTCTGTGGGATATCGGATTGACTACACAACCGACCACGTTCTTTAGAGGTTATGTTTATATCCTTGCACGTTTATATTTTCATTACTGTGATGTAAAATGTGCAATTTTCGAGTTGATGATAAATTTGCGTCCTTTCAAGAATTAAATGAAAAATTGAAAACGTTCCAAACTGACAGTTATGTGCAGTTATATTTGAGAAACTTTAGAAGTAAACCCCAACGAATCAGAACTTCCAGAGAAGGTTTAGGGTACTATTATTTGGTGTATGCCTGTATGAAAGGAGGGAAAAAATTTACAACTCAAAATACTGAGAAGCTAAAGACAACAAAGCATTACAATATTGCGCATGATCAAGTACAAGAATGTAAATAAATCTACGATAACCTAGGTTACCCTAGATATAATTTCCATTTTTTTACTTTTGATCATGCGCAATACTGGAATGCTTTGCTGTCTTTAGCTTCTCGTGATAAGACTGTCACTACGTGTTCGGCAGAATAGCGTACCGCCCATCCAGCCGACCGCTATTCGGTAGAATAGCTAAGAGACTATACTACTACCGGTCGGCAGACTAAACACTCCCAATTTTATTTAGACCTTGACTAAGTTCTCGCTGTTTCCCAACAGATGGCGTTACCAGAACTGTGCACGCGTAGATTCAGTTGGTAACGCATCTACAGGAAATACTATGAATAAGCTTTGAAATTCAGTGCATGTCATTTCGTATGGGCGTAAACAATTTTTCATAGTCTTAAACATGAGTTTCGTGCCAAAAACGAGAACTTGTGGGGAATTTTACTGCACTAGTTTATTGGAAAAGATCTGCAGCTGAATCAAACAGAAATCGTTTGAGACTTACGGCGGCCACGCTCTGTCGGAAACGATATATATATATATATATATATATATATATATATATATATATATAAATAATAAATATTAGTTTTGGCTGAATAGTTTATAAAACAACTAATTATTCTTGATTGGTATTCAAAACCAACTAATTCTGGCAGATATATTAACTACTTATCAGAACACACTGTAAAATGAAAATTAATATTTTACTTATGTTAAAAATAGAATATACAATATAAGTCAACATTATTAAAAATAACTTAAAAACTTTATAACTTATTTATAGATAATTCTTACCCTATTAGTTTGACTAAAAATTAATTTATTCAACACCTATTGACAATAAAAACCACAATTACAAACTACCTTAAATAATAACAATATAGATAATGACCGTAGTATCCTTTTGAAATACAGATCAATTCCATACATATAAGAATTAACACCCAAAATCATTAACATCCTAAAACAAGATGATACTATTAAAATATCAACTAGAGCATTAAAAAAAGTTGGTAACTTATTTACTTCAGTTAAAGATAAAACTAAATTACAGGATAAAACTAATGTTGTTTATAGTATTGGATGTATTAATTGTGATGAGAAATATATAGGTACTACTTCAAGACCTCTTAAAGCTAGAATTATTTCACACAAATGTGATATTCGTAATAATAAAAATACATGTGCTTTAGCAAATCACGTCCTTAATAAGAGACACCACCCTGATTATGACAACACAAAAGTTTTGGAAATTGAAACTAACTCTTTTAAAAGACTTTTTCTTGAAATGACACATATACGTAGTGAACCTTTAGCAATGAATTCTAGGTCTGATATTCAAAATTTAAATGTCATTTATTCTAACATCTTACATCTTGATTACAAATTTCAAAAATATAAAATTAATAAACTAAATTAAAAGATATCTTTGAATATTGTTTATTATCAACTTTCAAAATTTGACAATATAATCAAACTACTTAATAATACATTTATTAATTGATTGACCAAGCTAAAATAATTATATTATTAGTACTTAATTTAACAGTTTCTATTTTCTTTATATAGATGTTTAATTTTCTATAATAATCTCAAATCATTGTAAGTAATTTTAGTAATTTTGTATTTAGTAATTTTGTGACTTGTAACATATCTTTTAGATTGACTGATGAAAAAATTAATAAATTTCAAAGCTCTCAAAATAAAGTGAAAAGAGTTTAATTTGTCACCCATTAATATAGGCTGCATCCCTAATAATTTTAGTTATATATATATATATATATATATATATTGGTTTATATGCTTCAAAAGCAGTGCAAAGACATTTGGTACCGTACGACTTGAAGCCGAAATACGTCAAACGGCGTATTTTCACGTATAAACAGCAACTCAACGGCAGAAAAACGTATCGTCTTGTGAAGTAGATACACTATGAGAACCTTAAGCGTTGAAAATCGTGAGGTAAGCCTAGTCATGCATATACATCGTCGGCAAAACGGACTATATACGATTCGAAGCTTCTTCTCTGTGTTTGTTCGAATCAGCTGGGAGTAATTTATGGAGAGCATCTCAATCCCAATGAATCAATCACAGAAGTTCGCTATCTGCTAGAATGGATGGGTTGACTTAAGCATTGAAAGAAAAACGGTCGCTATACGACCGTTTTGCAATACATCACTCGGAGTCATATTGCACAACCAATTCAAATTTACTTGAAAACACCTAAATGGGAAGTCTTAGCCTACCGACCCTATTCGCCAGACATTTTCCCTTCCGATTGTCACTTGTTCCAGTCGATGGTACGTTACTTGGCTAAGCATAATGAAAAATGGGTCGATTCTTGTATAGCCTCAAAACACGTGTCGTTTTATTATGTGGAATTTAAATGCTGCCAGAAAGATGGGAGAAAATATACTTTGTAGGAGATGCAATAGTAGATAGTAGATTTTGTGAATGTTTTTAATAATCCTAAAAAGAGTACTCAAGAAAGGCGACTAAAGTACGTTTCCAAAAATATGTGGAAAACTATCGGTATTCTTGTGAGTAAGGTAACAAATAAGCTTTAAAAAAAATCATAAAATACTTTAAGGAGAGATTTTAGCCGCATGTGTAATGTCTTTGAATTCGAAAAATTCCTCTTTCATTCAAGATATATCTTGATTTTTTTTTCTACACGCGAAGGAAAAGGTACTGTAAAGCCATAAAGGCTCCTTTTGCGTGATTGCCTTCGGGAGAGTTTTATAAAAAAAAAAACTTCTTTAAATTGAGCAATTTTAACATGCTGTAATTCAAGTAATGGTAATAATTCAAAAATTGTATTTTTGCGTAGCTTCAGAGATCATCTCTGGGAATAAAAAAAAAAACTTATTGTTGGGAAAAATTCCGTGACTAAGTAATCTTCCTAAGAAATGGATGGTCTCGTCAAACCTCGAAGTTTTACCGCCGATACTACGGAGGGGAATACACCATACTATCGCATTCTGACCGCATCCGATCGAGCGAGCTTCTTCGAATTTATTCATTTGTTTCCACTTTCCATTGTTACTTCTTAAAAAAATACTATTTGTGTTTAGTCAGTGCCGTGAAGACTTGTTTCAGTATTCTTCCAGGACAATTATTTTAATAATTTGATGTAGGCAACGACAATTTTAATAATTTAGTGATTAGTGTATACATAGACAAAGACATTTTAAAAATTTTATGTACGGGTAGACAAAGACAATTTTAATTAGTGTTTAGTTTTTTTTTTTGTGATACTGGGCACTTTATTGGGTAATAGAAGTACTTAGCAAATATGGAGATAAACGTCTAAGTGTAAGGCAACGTATGAAACGATTATGTGTACGGGAAAGGCAAGAATATTGCCGAATTCGAGCGCGTTGTTATGACTTAGAAGGGGTAACGAGTGATGCACCTGTTATCCCTTCACTCGTTGCGAATTTGCACGTGTCCTCTAAAATCTCGTCTTAATGTACTTTTTGTGGTTAGCTTGAAAAATATCAACTTTGTAGTAAACAAACGGAAAGGAAATGCTAAATTTTAAATTAATTAATTAAATAATCTGTGATGGTTAGCATGGGATTGTTTTATATATACAAAACACTAAATATGAGGAATAACGTACATTGTATTGCATGTTTGAAATAAGTTCTATCATCTGAAAATGAAAACTTTCAAAACCTACACATCATTTCGATTTTCAAAATTGTGTATTTCAATATAAATTATACAACCTGCATATAGGTAGATGATAATTACCATTATCGTCGTCAGTAAAGTATGACGCTTTAAGAATTAATTATTTCTCATATTTATAAAATGGTGTTAGGTACGTAAATGTATTTGAAATCCTGTTATTGGTATTATTTTATTTAAGTTATCATAAATAGCAAGATAGGCATTCCAAAATACTTTCTGCAGGCGACGGCTAACGATAAAAAATGCCACAATAAAAAAACGCACAATTTAAGCAGACTTAATTATTCCTTTAAAAGTATCATTCTTTACTGACGACGATAACTGTAATTGTCATCGAAACACATAGAATTTATGTAATTTACATAATTAAAAACATGATATTAAAAACCTAAAATGTAAGTAGTTATTACAGGTATACGATATGTTGTGCAGTCCTGATTATAGACCTAAACTCTTCAACAATGTACGTGAAATTAATTTACAATAATAAAATTTGCACCAGTATAAATATTTAGTTTGAGTATTTGTAAACTGATTATTGACTTGTGGTACTGTATCTAATGTCGCAATGCGTTCTCTCTTTACCTTATATACCATAGACCTAGCGAAACATGATGTAGACATAAGAAATTCATGTGCTCGCGTTTGTACATCTCCCACAGCTGGGCCATCAGTAATTTTCACCTCTAAATTTTGTTTTGTATCCAGGTTCTTAGTTACAAGAATTATAATTAGTTCCATTGAAAACTCCTCTGTTAATATAACTTGTACAATTGTTCCTTTTGAACTGTAAATTATTGAATTAAACTACCATATTATCATAAAACCCTTCTTCGTTGTTTGGCAAATATAAAAAAATTATTCTTATCGGAAAATTACAGTGTCTCTTATTTTTTGGAAGTTCACAGTCATGAACTTCCCAAAAATAATTACATAATCAATTATAGGTTATACTAAAGTATTCACATTTATTACTTTTATAAATCAAATTAATAAGTACCTCGGCTAGCAATATCTTAATGAATAATTATGTTTCTTCACGATAACATCAATTAGTCTTGTTTTTATATTGATACTTAAAGATACCCATTAATTGAAATTATTTTGTGGATATTCCGTTTCAAGGTGAAAATACATGTAATGCATACACATAAAATGTAAATGTGATATCAAATAAAATATCAACTGAAAACAAAACATAATTTTTCTTTGTTTGGATTAAAGAGGCAATTAAATTTTATTAGCTGTTATCTTCTTTCGTAACAACCCGGTGTTTACCTGCTGCTGGAGATGGTCTCTCCGTCTTCAACTTTATGACAGATTTACACCTTACTCAGCTTTGGTGGCTGTAATATTTAAAACTCTGCGATATTGTATTCCCTACTAAGGCTGCTTGTTCGCTCTACGAATGGAAACCTTAACACGACCAAAGCGACAAAGGCAGAATGGGCCGATAGTTTATATTTGTACTCATATCGAATTTACATAAGTCAAAGGCTAAGTTCAGCTACGAACAGCTTCTTTTCCACTTAAGTTCTGAATAAATAATTAATATATTAATTTATTATAAGTTTTGTTATGAACGACTAAGTTCAAAGGTAAATATGCAATTAAAAATTATTATTAATTTTATTAAATACATAAATAAAAAATGTATCTCGAGTAAGATTTGAACCTACGACCTGTACTTTGCTAGAGTACCGCGATAACCATCTGCGCCATCGAGATTCAAGCCCAATCGATGCAAATTTTGTCTTTATGTATGTAGAACTGATGTGAATTCTAAATATTATGAGATTACAATCAAATTACTTATATTAATGGAATGTGAGCCTGCAATATCGCAAGGATTCACACATACCAAAGCAACTTGACTAACATTATTGTAATCTCATTATATTTAGAATGTACATCAGTTCTGCATACATAAAGACAAAATTTGCATCGATTGGGGCTTGAAACTCGATGGCGCAGATGGTTAGCGCGGAACTCTGGCAAAGTGCATGTTGTAGGTTCAAATCCTACTCGAGGTAAACTTTTTATTTATGTATTTAATAAAATTAATCATAATTTTTAATTAAATAATTAATACATTGAGAGGATGAGTTTATATTATACATAATGCTGTTCATATGGCAGGTAGTACTACGTTTATTATTTCTAACAAAACGGGTGTATGCAATAGTCTTAATTTTTTTGATTAGGCATGCAACAGGTAAGCAGGGAAAAATTGAAACGTTTGGCAATTGCCTTTCAAAGATAAGTGTGGATAATTTGGTTAAAATGGCGCGAGTGTAGTGTTTTAAAATGTGACGAAACGTCGTTATAAAGATCAGCTACATTAAAAGGTGAAAAGCTTATGCATAACTGTTTTGTGTTTGGGGCTAGCCAATATTCCTCTGAGCCTTAAATTTGGAGTCATGTATATAGTACGATACGTGATATTATTATAAAGTTACGGCTTTATAAAATAATGTGTAGTACTGTAAATATCTTCGAAATTGTGTATGTAATGACTTGGCCACTTTTAATTTATTAGAAATGGAATGCACAAATCTAGGTGCACTGTATATTAAGCGTAAAAAATATCAGTTTAGTTGGCGTTGAATGGAACCACCACTAATGATATTTAAATCTAAGGTTTTTATCTATTATTAGTCCCATGTTTCTAAGTTTGTCACATAAATCTCATTTATGTTTGCATAGTTGAATATTTTACTTGATCATAGGTACGGCTATAGTAGTAATCATTACAGAATAAAATGACTTGAGACTTATGAGGGTTTATTGTCTGAGAATGTTGCTCAGTTATTTTAGTTAGCCATGCACTTCAGCCTCAACTCCTGACCATAATGCTAGGCTGCCATCGTCCATCTCCACAGTATTCTTTTCTTTGCGCTTTGCCTCAGATACACAAAATATCAAGCTGCCTTTCGTACATTACACTCGCAATTTCAAATTCTTTACCATGCATACCTTTAACATTCCACGTACCAACTCGCCATTCATTCCTTGCGCAGTCGTTAGCAAAGGGGCCTGTCTGTTTCTACTTTGACCGCCCCATGTAGCCAGGTTATACAAAGTTATACAAAAGTGCTAAGACCAAATGGTCCCCTTGTATTGCGTGTTTGCCTATTTGTCAGTTATTTTGCTTCGAATGATGTGTGTTTGTCCAAGTGTTTGTATGCTTGCGGTTAGGTGATGGTATACATGTTTCCATGTCAAATAGCTTGAATAGTGTTTTTGATTTAGACATTTGGATTGTTTTTTATTGCAAACTTTGATATGTTTTCTTTCTGGTTTGTTTGGGGTTTGGATATTTGCAATTGCTGCCTGGTTTTCAGCTGTTAGATGTGAGGTTCAAGGGTGGGCCCTGATGCTGGAAAAGGGTGTTCTGGCGGCGCTTTAAGTGTCGGAAATGAGGCTTCGACAAAGCCTCAGACGTAAAGCCAAAAAGTGCAGGGAGACAACTCAGAGAAAAGGGGGACTAGAGAGGAGACCCAGCTGATGGAAATGGGGGTCCTGACGAAACTCTGAGCGCATGGTTGGCCAGTTTCTATTGTTTTGGGGATACCTAACTCTATAGTTTATTTATAGTTATAGTCTTACAGTGCTCGTACTAATACATATCTTATTAATAAGTCAGTGTCTTAATTCGCCTATCTAGCGTTTCGCTTATTCATGTTTATTATGCAGCAAAATGATCTTACAAAACTATATCATAACTTCTATTTATACCGCAGGATTGTTTGCAAGCTATATACTAACTCCTAATTATAACACAAGTTGACTCTGAAAGACGTATGTTAACTTTTAGTTATACCATGAGATGCCCTATCTGTTACAAATAGGGGACCTCACGGAACCCCTAGCTGCTGTGAAATAAGACCCAGCAAAGCCCAAGCTATTAGTGATTGGGATGTAGTGATGGAAATGGAGTTCAGGAGCCTGCGCTGTTTCAAACTCTTACCTTTAATTATACCGCAAACGGTACTGCAACTTGTGTTCTAGCATTTAATTATGCTACAAGAGAGTATTTGCCAACTTCTAATTACACAATATGTTGTTGATAGCTTTCAAACGTATAAGATGCAAACTGTGCGCTAACTTGTAATTATACCATAAGAGGGCCCTACATCTACTTATAATTGAGTGAGAGAGATGCACAACCCTACATGCAGAAACCTATTTCAAGAAGTATTCTTTTTTTTTGTAGATGCTAAAACAAGCTGTAGGAATAGAGAACCAATCCAGTCAAAATGTCTTACTTAAATCAGATTATGCATTCTCTCAAAAGGACAGATTCAGAATGCAGTAACAGATCTTGATTTCACTTTTATTGATAAAACCACATGTTGGAAACGGGGTGAACTAACAAAAGGAACTGAGGAGTAGAAACAAGATTTCAGATGTAATTAACTTTCACTTCCAATTTTGATAATACACTTCATGAAGGGTACGTAGTTTAGAGAGACTCTGTTTTATGTTCGAGCTACTTTAGATAATATACTTTAATTAAATCACAAATCTAGACAGAATATGATTACAGATTTTCGAACCGTAAAGTTGGGCAAAATCAAATTGTGCAGGCGATGTGTTAAGCTCTTGACTGTAAGGTCAAGAACTTTGTGTGACAAGTGAAACCACTAATTTACGTGCATTTAAATTTTATTTTAAATATTAGGAGTTAATATGACCTATTTTGGCATATCAAAATTATGTCACTCCGGTGTCCTCAGGCCATCCAAGTATTCCAGTACAAATTGAAATACTTGTCTTTTTTGGATTTTTTAATGGTGTATTTGTACATTAAAGTTATACAATCTAAACGTTTCGATACACATACAGTTATCTTCGTCAGTAGTAATATTATCTTTTAAAATTGCTAAATATTGAATATAAATGTAAGTGTTACCGAAACGTTTAGATTGTATAACTTTAATATACAGATACACCATTAAAAACCCCCAAAAAATATAAGTATTTTAATATGTGTAATAATGGTGAAAGTTTACATTTTCATATTCGAATACAAGTAAATCACAATCAACAAATACAGTATGCCCAACAAGCATATCAACAATCTTAACAAACGTCAACAGTTTCTTCTTCGTTTAATATTAATGATAATGATATTCTCCATTTGGCAAATACAGCTATAGATTCAAATTTAGCACAAACAATTAATCTCAATGGTCAGCTCTCACAAATTCCCCAACGGCCTACGGAATTAGATTGGAGTGTTGTACAAAAAAAAGCGTCCTAGAAAGGAAATGAAGGAAAAACCTTCAGACCACGGGTTAAACCCTGCTACAACAACTCGTTACATACCGCTGGATAATGAAGATCCCAACAACGAACATACAAAAGATGCAGTTAAAAAATCCAAAAACTCCGCCTATCTTCGTATCTGGCGTCAAATCTATTGGCCCACGAATAAAATTACTAGATACATTAGTTAAAGACAGTTATCAATTAAAAGCACTACGAACTGATGCCAAACATCTTTTGCCGAACAGAGCATCAAATTAGACACTTACGAATTAAAACAGGAACGCAGTTTCAAAGTAGTCCTAAGAAATTTATACCCATCCTCAGACCTAAATGACTTACAAAAACAATTACAAGAACATGGACACAAAGTTGTTAACATTTCTAACATAAAACAAAAAGAGACAGAAATAGAACTGCCACTATTTTTCGTCGAACTCAATGTAGCGGATAATATTAAGGAAGTTTACAATGTTAACAAGCTTCTCCATTCGATCATAAAATTTGAACCACCCAATGTAAAACGTGTACTTCCACAGTGTGCTAAATACCAACGTTTGGGTCATACAAAAAACTGTTGTAACCGAACAACAAGGTATGTAGAATGCACAGGTAGTCACTCTACGTCTCAGTGTCAAAGAATACAGAAAACCCAAAGACGTCCAGTGCGTTAATTGCAGTTGCAATCACTCTACAAATTATAAAGGCAGCCAGGTTTACAAAGAGCTGTGACAAAGAATGTTTCCTTCACTAAGAATAAAACCAAATACTAGCACAACCAGCACAGCAAATCTCATACGGTAATATAAGCTATGCTCGTGCTCAACACGATAACATAACACCAACACCGCAAACAAACACCACTGATAATTCGAACGATATGAAAGAATTAAAGAATATGCTAAAAGTGCCAATGGAGCAAATTAGTGCTGTGTTAAATGTATTGACGACTCTAGTTACAAAAATGAGCAATAATGGCTCGACACATTAGAATAGCAATATGGAATGCAAATGGCGTATCACAACACAAACAAGAACTTGAATCTTTTATCAAACGCCAATGTATTGATATGACACTGTTCTTTAAAGCACGTTTCACTGAAAGAAGCTACGTGAATATCCCAAGCTACACAATCTACGCTACACAGCATTCAGATGGAGGCGCTCATGCCGGCACAGCAGTAATTGTTAAAAGTTCCCTTAAACCTTATGAACTTCCAAAATGTGATCCTGAAAACGTTCAAGCTACCTCAATAGTTGTGAAAGATTGGAACGGACCTTTAACCGTTTCAGCGACCTATTGTCCTCCAAGAGATACAATAACAAACAAGCAGACTTTAAGGATACTTTCAAACACTATCAAAACGGCTTTATATCACGTGGTGACTATAATTCTAAAAGCGAAATGTGGGGCTCAACACTTACTACAACTAACAGCAGGGAAGTAAATAAAGTCATAAATGCAAATCATCTAAATATCTTGTCGATGGGTGAGCCTACTTATTGGCCGACGTATTTAAATAAAATTCCTGATCAACTCGCTCTTTGTGTAGTAAAAGGTAGTAACTTAAACTGTCTCAAGGCAGATTCCTCTCCTGATTTATCGTCGGATCATTCACCTGTGATAGTCACAGTATGCACTAATATTATCATTAGAGAAAAACCACCATCTTTTAGTAATAAATACTAGAACTGGGACTTATTCAGGAACCTTTGTGATGAATTACTACAAATAGGTCTTCATCTAAAAACAAAAATGGACATAAATGAAGCAGTAGAACATATAAATGAAGTCATACAGAACTCTGCGTAGAAAGCTACCCCCGAACGGACACAATATATACCCAGCTCAGAATGCCCTATAATAGTAAAAAGAAAAATAGCTTAAAAAGGAAGGCTACGCAAACTATTGCAACTCCAGACATTAAACGTCGATTTAACCAAGCTGCAGCCGAATTTAAGAATCTTCTTTCAGAAATAAAAAATCAAACAGTGCAACATTATCTTAAAAAACATTCGCCAACTCCTGACTCAGAATACTTGATCTGGAAAGCAAACAAAATACTCAATCAGCCTAAACATGTTTCATCGGTACGCAACAACTGTAATCGGTGGGCTAGAAATGATGAAGAGAAGGCGCTGGCGTTTGCGACGCATTTATCAAGGTATTCACACCTTTGAACCTCAAATCACTACAGAAAAAGAAAACGAAATAAATCAGCACCTTGAAACTCTTTTTCAGGTGTGAATGTCATGCCAGAAATTTAAAATTAGCGAAGTTAAAAAACAATCTCGAAAAACTTAAACTCAAGAAAAGCTCCTGGCTACGAATTAAGCACGGGCAAACTTCTTAACGAGTCGCCGGAAGAAGTTACTTCCTATAGACCAATAAGCTTATTGCCCATATTATCAAAGCCATTCGAAAACTTCTATTAGAAAGAATAAGACCGATAATATCAGAAAATAACTTGACACCTGAACATCAGTTGGTTCTCACGAATATCATTCTACAACTGAACAGATTCACCGTGTAACAGATACAATCAGCCAGGATTTAGATAAAAAAAGACTCTGCTCTTCTTAGATACTTGCCCACCAGTAGAGTTAAATGGTCAACAAATGCCACAAGCAAACACAGCCAAATACAACACTTAGGCAAACGGTTGACATGAAAAGAACACATATGGAGGAAGAGAAAATAGTTAGTTTTGAAATTTCGCAACATACACTAGCTTATCGGAAGGCAATCACAGTTATCTATAGAAAATAAGATCTTTTTATACAAGACTATTATAAAACCAGAGTCGACTTATGGGGTTCAGTTGTGGGGAAGTTATGTCAAAATTATTTCAGTTTTGTTTAAAGAAGTAGTCGATGGACTATTTCTGGAATGTCATTCATTATTAAATAGTCACAAAATTTACTAAATGTCTGTAGAAGGATTGTAAAGTACAGTTTAAATAAAAAAAATTCAACTCTTAACAGTTTCTATTAACGGGCGAGATAGTCACATTACTGTAAGAATTCTTCAATCCTCCAACGCAACATTTGCAACATGACCGGTTTTTCCGAAAAAAACAAGCAATCATTTTCTTTGAAACGTTTCGCAAACGCACTACTTTTATTGGTTTAGGTACATTTTGGAGCATACATAAAGATGAATGCTATTTAGTTTCCGGTTCATATGAATGTATCCATGTTTCTTCACCTGTTTACAATGTAACATACAGAATTTGAACGACCATGGTAAAATTTTTTAAGTATTCCCTTGCACCACTTGGAACGTGATTTTTTTTGAGCTTCTGTCAGATTGTGAGGAATCCAACGACTGCAAGGCTTCCTGACATTTAAATTTTGTTTCAAAATGGTATATATGTGTTTTGCAGCAATGCCTAAGGATACCTGTATCTCACCATATGTTGCATGTCGACCTGATAAAATCAGTTCACGCACAATATTCTTTGCGACAACAGAAGTGCATGGTTGAGCCTCGCGAAAAATTCGTCATCAAAACTAAATCTTCCACGTTTTAATTCTACAAACCATTTGGAGACCATTGTTTTGAACGGCGCTTCATCACCAAACAACAAGTTTCGTTTTTCCACACATTGCTGAGGCGTTAAATCGTATCGAAAGTCATAAAAAATCATCACTCGAAAATCTCGATTTGAAATATCCATTTTTTTAACAAACTTACTACTTTTAAAATTCTACTGGAATGACACTGCTCTGTTTAGAATCAAACTGTCAGTTGTACTAATGGTATACAATGTCAAATTTTGCTTAGCAGTGATCCTGGTATTAATATAGTAAACGAAAGCAAAAATTAGTTAACATTATTTTTTTTATTGGTGCTCCATTTTATCTATTTAAAGCACGACTTAGCGTGTTTAAATGGAACTTTCAAAAACGCGCGTTTTTTAAAGTTGCCATGGCAACATCAACAACTCAAGAAACGTGAAGTCTAAATGACAATTATTTGATTATTGATCTGACAGGAGTACCTTGTAACGTCAAATAAAATATTACTAACAAATTCAAAACCTTTATTTAAACATTATTTAACACTTTTAGTTTTATAAATGAAAATAGAAATTACAGTTAGTAGTGTTCGATATATTAATTTTTATTTACATATTTTACATTATTAGTTCTTATTTCCATTTTTTGTAGTAATAATACTAGTACTTATGATTTCAAGGTGCACCAATAAAAAAATAGCGTAAAGTATTCGTGGATAACTGGTCTTTAAAACACTTACTCTATTTCGAGCTCCGGCTGCGCCGTCGTGCTCGAAAAACAGCGCGTGTTTTAATAGTATATTAGATAACAAGAGGTTGAAGTGACTCATTTAATCCTGCGAATAGAGTTTGTTGGTTGAGGGTTTTAGCCCGAGACCAACAACTATTCAAGGGATTAAGGAGCTTCAATCCCGTGGTATCTACACTTCGTGGAGTAATAATAGAAATAATTATATTATTTTCTGAAAATTAAAATATTACATCTATGATAAATTTCAATTATTAGAAAAGTCACTTTGACAAAGAAGCTACACTATTCAAGACTAATGAAATTTATGAATTATTTTTAAAATCCCAGATGTTTCAATGATTCAAGATTAAATTATTTTTTAATCCCTAGAGATTAAAAGTAACACTTCAGTCCCCGAAATGGGGGAACCAAATAGTACTTTTAATCCACGAAGTGCAAAAACACCTTTTTATCCACTTATACTTTAATATACTATTCTTTAAACATTTTCTACGTATTAAAGTTAATTAATCAGACATATTTTGAATCAACTGCAAATAAATAAATGATCTAAATTTTATAAGTTGACCTGTTTTTTGAAGGGTGTTACTAATTATATGTAGTATGTAATCAGATCAGGTCAGTGAATGTAAACACACTGTTTATGTAATGAATTAATTGATTTGGATGATATACAATGTACCTTCAATATTTAACACAATAAATTTCAAGATGTAAATTAGGGAAATATAATAAATACATAATAAAATACTTATCTTTTTGGGATTTTTAATGGTGTACTTTAAATTATACAATCTAAACGTTTCGATAACACTTACAGTTATCTTCGTCAGTAGTAATGTTTGTTAAAAATTGTTAAATATGTAGAAAACAACTTTGTCAAATTTGAAAAATTCAAACATAAACATAAGCCTGCTATTAATATAACAGTTTGAGAAACGTATAAGCCAACTATAAAATTGTAGTAAAGAATAACTAGGTCATTAAAATTAAATATTGTTAAACTGCCTCAAAGATGACAAACCAGAACACTCTCTACGACGAAAGCTAACAATGAAATTTGCCAGCCAAAAACACATTTAACAAAATTTAATCGAGTTATGATGTAAGTGTAAAGTTGTGAAAAACTTCAATTTTAAAATAATAGAAGCATTCACAAATCCAAACATTACATCAAAAATTTTCTACAATCAGTAGATGGTCTATTATCTAAGATTGGGATAAAATTGATTCTATAACGTTTAAATCTATGGAAATAAATTTTGACATCTCATGTCAACGTCAAAAGAAAAATTTAATAAATTATACAAATAACAAAATAATAGACCATCTACTGATTGTAGAAAGACAGTTATAAACCTTTCTGATAAAGTTGTAACATATTATGATATTGAAACGCTTTCTAAAGGAGGAAATTAACCGATAACACCAAGAGTAATACCTTTTGAAGATATAATTTCCAACATCGAAAACTCCATTAGATTATTATCTTTTGATGCTGCTAATGAAGTTAGATATAACACCGTTAACATATTACGTAAAACAAAACCTCCAAAGAGCAACTTATCCTTTCGTCAACGACATGCTTTACTTGATCTTAAACGCAATGAAAGTATTATAATATTAAAATCAGATAAAGGTAATGCAACTGTTATATTAAATATGAACGATTATAACACTAAGATAGAACAATTGTTGGGACCAGAAACTTATCGTCAAATACCAAAAGATTCAACAAAAAAGTTTCTTTTGAAAACTAAAGAGCTGATTAAATTATCATCTATTCCTGAAGAAATAAAGAAGAAACTATCTAACTCTGAAGCTATTTCACCAAAACTATATGGTTTACCAAAAATTCATAAACCTAATATTCCGTTAAGGCCTATTGTTAGTGCAATTGGTTCTCCTACATATCACCTTGCAAAACATCTTACATTGTTATTACAACCTCATATAGGAAAAACACCCCATTACATTAAAAATTCTGCCGACTTTGTTGAAAAATGCATAGTTTCAAAATTGAAGAGGGTGATATAATGGTTAGTTTTGATGATATTTCACTTTTTACAAAAGTACCTCTAAAAGAAACTATTGAATACATAGATCATCTTTTCCAAAGGACATAACCATTCTTTTTCAGCACTGTCTTACTACAACTTATTTTCAGTGGAATAGTAAATTTTATGAACAGATTGAAGGTGTAGCAATGGGTAGTCCCCTTAGTCCTGTTATAGCTAATTTTATATGGAAAAATTTGAAACATTAACGTTACAAAATACACCTAAAAACCTTCAGTTTGGTATAGATATGTAGATGACACATTTGTTATTTGGAGACATGGAGAAGAAGCACTGCATGAGTTTTTGGTTTTTATAAATGGTATACATCCTAGTATTCAGTTTACCATGGAAAAAGAAACTAATGGAAGTTTACCATTTCTTGACATATTAATATCTAAAATAATAATTCACTATCTTTTAAGGTTTACAGAAAGCCGACACACACTGATAGATACCTTCATAAATTATCCAACCACCATCCACGTCAAAAATTAGTGTAATTAAATCTTTAGTAGATCGAGCAAAACGAATTTGTCACCCTGAATTTTTGAATGATGAATATAAATATTTAAGAAAATCCTTACAAGATAATGGATATTCACTTACAGATATTAATAATGTTATTACACCTTCTAGGCGTAACCTTAAAGAAAAACCAGTTCTTAATGTTGGTACTGCTTTTCTTCCTTTTATAGCTAATGTTACAAATAGAATTGAAAAATCCTAATCAAATATGGCATTAGGACTATTTTTAAACCTACAAGAAAAATTAAAGAACATTTAAGATCACCTAAAGATGTGTCAAACCCTTTATCATCTTCCGGAGTGTATAAGTTATCTTGTTCATGTGAAAAAGTATACATCGGGACCACAAAACGTAGCTTTGATACAAGACGCAAAGAACATATGAGATTTTGTAGATTGGGTCAACCAGAGAGGTCTGCTGTGGCTGACCATGCCCTGAATAATCTAAATCATGACATTCAATTTGACAATATGGAAATATTGTCAAGACAAACCCATTATTATACTCGTTTGCAACGTGAAGCTATTGAAATATATAAACACAAGAATAATTTTAATAGACAAGAAGAAAATCTCCGTTTAAATAGGTTTTGGCTTATAATTAAAAAGAGCATAATGATACGCCTTGATTTTAATTTGTTTTCAACTTTTGGTATGTCTAGGTTTTTGCTGTGTTTTCCTAGACCTTGAAGCAAATGCTTTACCAATTATATGTTAAATTTCCACAGCACTATAATTTAACATAAGTAGTTGAAATTAAATTGAAATTAAAATTACAAAGAACGTTCTGCATTGTGCTTTTCATTGTTAATAACACTTCCAATTATTGATAAAGATATCTCTTTATTAGATTTAACTGGGTTATTTTTGATGTAATGTTTGGATTTGTGAATGCTTCTATCATTTTAAAATTGAAGTTTTTCACAACTTTACACTTACATCATAACTCGATTAAATTTTGTTAAATGTTTTTTTGGCTGGCAAATTTCATTGTTAGCTTTCGTCGTAGAGAGTGTTCTGGTTTGTCATCTTTGAGGCAGTTTAACAATATTTAATTTTAATGACCTAGTTATTCTTTACTACAATTTTATAGTTGGCTTATACGTTTCTCAAACTGTTATATTAATAGCAGGCTTATGTTTATGTTTGAATTTTTCAAATTTGACAAAATTGTTTTCTACATCTTTAACAATTTTTAACTAACATTACTACTGACGAAGATAACTGTAAGTGTTATCGAAACGTTTAGATTGTATAATTTAAAGTACACCATTAAAAATTCCCAAAAAGATAAGTATTTTATTATGAGTGTCAATGGTGAAAGTTACATTTTCATATAATAAATACATGTTTGAGACGGTTTTGTATACCTAATAATTTCTTTTTTAATAAACAAAAATGTCACATTAGTTTAGATTGGCTAAATGCTTATACGGCGCGATCAATAATACCCGACACAGCCGCTCTTATGAAACTTCCACATCGCACATCGTAGTATACTTTAGTTGAATTTGTCGGCCTATTTTCACAGTTTTTGCTTTTATAGCGCGATGTTTCGCAAGCGGACTCTGCTTCCGTCATCAGACTTAGTCCAGAGAAGGACTGTTTTCGCAATTCGCAAGTCATACTGTACTAATATTTACCCCTCGATTCTGTTGTTGAGGAAATTGTGCTCTCTGATTCCTGTTGCCATCCGTATTCTGATGTTGGTCACCCTTCACCCACTCCTCTTTCAGGTTTATTATTATACGCTAAATTTATATTCTTTATAATTTAAGTTTAATTATATTTTTAATTTAAATATTATAATTTATTTTTTTAATATTGGCTAAAGCTCTTAATATGGAAAAAATATTCGTCGGTAGAACTATGAGACTCATCAACAGGGATAGGGATCTAAATTTAGAAGAAACTCTACTCTTAAGATTGTAAAATAAATGATGAATTTTAATTACATTGATTGTTTGAATACAATAGCCATAGTTTTTATATGATTAAAAAAATTGAGATAATGTCCTATTATTTCTATATGGATTAAAATTGATTAAATAACTTGAATTATAATTTATAATTCGCATTAATAACTGTGTTACACCCTGTACATAACAAAATTCTTTTAAAAATATACGTGGGCATGCGCTGTGAATACGCAACATATGATTTGACCACAACCAAAATGAAACTCGACATACAAGTAAGTATAACTACATTTGAATGAACAACAATATTAATATAAAACATTTACATTTATAGAACAAATAACATTCCCTTTGGACATGCATACCTGTTGTTGCACATCAAGATTATTACAAAGGATAGAAATTCTGAACATAACAATAAGGTACCAATGTCAACAATAAAGTACTCACATATAAAATCCTCCTTTTGTAGGTTACTGCTATTGAAGTTGGTTGAAGACAACAGCTCCTGCGAACTGCAACTCTGCTCTGCAATCTCCCAATTTTCTTTAAAATGAACAGCTTGTTCACTTGGTAAGTTTCACTAATGTTATTAGAATCTTGACGAATCTTTATTTTTAGGCTTATCACTTCTTTATAATTAACTTCAAATTAAATTTTGTAAAGCATGGATCGTTGAAGGTTGTTGTAAATTAAACACACTTTTGGTAAACAAGGTGTATAATGATAAAAGCACGAAGACAACACAATTAAATATCCATGGCAACATACACAATAATAATTTAAAAATGAACCAAGTCGAACTGCGGAAATATTTAAATAACTAGTCGAAAACTTCCGATGAAATTTAAAAAGGTAAATTAACCTTAATTTAACTATATTCCGACAAAAGACTATCAACTGTTTCGTTAACAATTCCGATACTGAATCGCACTTTGTTAAATTATCAAGTGATATTAATTTGTTTTAAAATTTATTTTCAAAAAATTTTGCAACAGCTTACTTTGGCAAGTTGTTGTAAAAGATGAAAATCAAGAGAGTTTGTGAAGCTAAAGCACTTGCTTATATATGTTTTTGCTCGACAACCAAATCATCGAATGTTTTCATTAGTTACGGAGAATAATTCCTGAAATCTGATTGGCTACAATAATTTTCACATTACGATAATTCTTTGAAGCCCTATAACTTTTGTCCTGTTTAACATTTCTTAAATCTAAAACATTTCCAAAATCTACATAATTTTATCTAAATTTTGAAACCAAACATGAACTAATTCTATACTTAATAACTACGTTAATTTTCACACTTATTTATGCAATTTAAACTAATTCTATGAATTTTCAGGCCTGAAACTACCTCTACATGAATAGGGATACTACTACACAAATATCCATCTTAAACATGCCTAGCCAATTTGAGAGGAAAATTATTTAAATTCTACCAATACTCTTAAAAACTAAAATTAACAAAATGGACATAAATATAAGGAATTATAACATAAAATTGAGGCTACCTTACTATTTTTGCCTCTAGTAATTTATTTTATATAAATTGTCTCAATTTAAAATACTTTTACAAAATCTTTATTCGAGGTGAAAACATAACCTCATTTTGTTTTATAAATTTAATGTTAAATTTCACTCTTTAAACACAATAACTGTTAATGTAAGTGTTTAAACTTAATGTTCAAGTCACAAATTAAATTAATTTACCACTTTCGTAGGTTCATAAGTTCTTCTACAACTAGTGTCGGAATGTTGTCAATCACTAGTTTAATGGCATTGTTGATTACACAATAATCCCAGAACTGCTGCATGATTCATGTTTTATAGTCACTCACTAATGTGCTTATTCTGTTTTCTTAAATTTTGCACTAATATGAGTTTAACGCAGTAATACGAATGTTTTGCACTAATCTTGGCTTCGTACATGTGAATTGCGACATTGATACCAGCCTACATCTAGTTTTAACATTATTTCTGTCAACCACAACCTGTATTACATGTCGTCGGGAATATTGTTTAATATAAACTTACAAAACTAAATGGAACTTTGATTAACTCATAAACGATAACAAACATATCCTATACTTCTATGTACTGTGCTGTCGATTACTTATTTTAACATTATTTAAATTATATTAAGAAATATTAAACTTATTCAAACATCTCAATGTTTATCAATCATTCTTGACTATAATTATTTAATGAAATGTACCAATTCGTACTAACTAAAGTAAATTCACTATGCAAATTACATAGCTACTTGCACGTAATTTGAATCATCTCAATATATTATGATTTTTCTCAAGCACTTGACTACTATCAGATTCGAACTTGGTACCTTTCACTTGTAAGTCTGACACCTATACCGCTGAGCCACTGAGTAATCCAATATATATTTTTTTGACCTTTTAGTGCATGCGCGGTAGTTTATTGCACATGTTGCACCGTAACCTGTTGCGCAGGCATATTGCGCTTAAGCTCTTTGCGCATTATTGGTATCCAAATGGGTGTCATTTTTACACTAGCTTGGATTATTGGATTATCTGCTAGTGTGATGTATGTGGCTTCTTTGAGTTTCCGCCGAGTTGTGTTCCTTCATTGTCACTATCTGTATGTTACTACAATGGATGCGGTGGTCTTCGCTCCAGACATGTTTGGCGATTCTTGATCTTTCTGTTTAGTTTGGTTTTGGTTAGTATTCCGTGAGCGTTCTTGTCCATTTGAAGGCAGTGCGTATCTTGTATTTACTGCCTATCCTTCGTATTTTGCTTGAGATATCTTGTATGTATGGTATTATCGCTGTGTATTTAGGTTCTTCTTTTCGGTTGCCCTTTTCTATTTAGGCCAGGTGTTAAATCAGTATCCATTTTCTTTAAGTATTCTAGCGATATTTTCTTTTCTTTTCAGGTTCTCTTGTTTTGAGCACATCGTTTTCTCTATCATACAAGCCACAACTAATTTCATTCACGCTTTTGTGTAGGCACCCTTCCGTGTGGGTAGGTTCCTGTATACACTTATCGTGAAAGTGTTGTCGTTACAAGTAAATACAGTTTTTGTTCCGAATCCAATTCCGTTGTGAATTTTATGGAGGGTGCACGGCTATTTAGATGATATAGGAATCCATCTATCTTATACTTGCCGTAGTACCAAACTACGAAGGTGTCGTCGACCTATCTAGGCCACATTCTTGATTTTTTCGTAAATTCGGATATCGCTTGGTCTGAAGTCTTCCATATATATATATATATATATATATATATATATATATATATATATATATATATATATATATATAATATATATATATATATATATATATATATATATATATATATATATATATATATATATATATATATATATATATATTTATATACTGCTCACTATGTCTGATAGTGGAGAACCCATCGCCATACCAAACCTTGTAGGAAGAATTTTTCTTCTTCTTGGAAGTATTTAGTTCTAATGCATATTGTTAGAAGTTCCATTATTGTGTATACTGAGAGTTGCGGGCGTTCGTCTAACGTTTCATCCTTTTCCAGCATCTCCCTTATGATAATCAGCGCCTTGTGGGTGGGTACATTTGTGAGTAGGTTCACAATGTCGAAGCTTGCCAATTTTTCTTCATGGTTTGGTTGGAAGTTTCTGATGGTTTCCACGAAGTATTTCGTATCTTGACCATAGATTCGGTTTTTCCCAATAAGGGTGTGATGATGCGTTCATGTTTTATAATTTCAGAGTATAATATTGTGCGACATATATTTTTCTCTTAAATGCGTAAGAGAATTACTACATGTATTTGCAGACATGAGATAGCAAGATACAACAGTTTAACGAATGTTTGAAGATTAAGAACATTTCAATACGTAGCGTAGGCCCTGCTGGCAGGACAACTAACATAATATTTGTTTAGAGGTTGGTGTTATAACCATTATTATTGCGCTACGTAACTTACCCTGCGTTACTATGTAATGATGAAATTAGATAAATAAAAACATTTTTGTTCTGTGTTGGTAAGTTTCAAGCTGTTTTCATCAACAACATAAACGAACTCACCCTATTATGAACCTACAGCTGAAGACATTCGAGAGATTGAGGATTTAATGGTAAATTAGTACGGTAGAACATAACCTAAAAAAGAGGAAAAAGTAGAAGGTGAAACTGAGATGGCAGTAACGTTAAATTTATGACACGCGGCGAGAAGATAAAGGAAGATGGAGAAAAAGTTATGGATGATGATGTTAATGATGCATGAATCTTACTTAAAACACTTATCTTTTATTCTTTGAGTTTTTAAAGCGTGTATTTTTCTATTTATATTTCATACAGATTTAAACGTTTTGATAACAATTACAATTATCGTCGTCAGTGAATGGTAATATCTTTAAGAATTACTAGAGATGTTAAAAGTATTTTAATTATGTGTAATAATCATGAAAGTTTACGTTTCCATTTAAACTTACTTGTTTAATTATTATTAATTAGTTCATTCTTTTGTAAACAAGTAGTTATTGATTTACATATAATAAACCATTAAAAACAAAAATGGTGTACACAATATAGCTAAACATACCAAAGGGAGCCCAGCAGTTAGAAGTTGGGCTTCAGGGCTGAGGTCCAACGTATTCCTTCCAGATAGTATGGTACCATAGTTGCGAAATGCTATTCCAAATTTTAAGGTTGCGTGCCATGATAAACAAAGGATCCCCTGCAATGGGAAGCCCTGTTGTGATGGTGTGGGGCACCTTACATTGGAATACTATTTAAGTTTTCTTGCCGTAACAAACAAGGGGGTTAAGACTCTGTAACGAGTTTCAAAGTCCTAGCGCAGTCCTATGAAATAATATTCTAATTCTGGAGGCCCTATACGAGATAGTATAGGGCCCACAGTATTAGAATATTATTTCAAAGTTTTCCCGCCATAACAAACAAGGGAACACCTGAAATGAAACTAAAATTTGAGGCACGCGTTGGAACCTCTGGCAGAACACTATGAAATGATTTGGGTCCCCTATTATTGGAATACTATTTCAATTTTCAAGTGTTCCTTCCGTACCAATGACAGGAATCTACCTCTACTGTTCAAATTAGCGCTAGGCGAAGCCACGGTCAGACTCTTTTACAGGAAACGCCTATTAATACTACAAATATACTGCTAGATGGCCGCAACAACATTCAAACAAAGACAACTAGTCAAAATGCAAATGCTTACACCTTCAACCAGCATATGTTAGTCGTATGCCTCTGACCAGGTTTCAGACAACCCTCCTATCAGAGCACAGAGACTAGGGTCTGGGAGAAGTCTAAGAACTCTAAAAGTAGTCGTGGCCTCACCTTAGGCTTCTAATCAGAGCGCGCAGCTTGGGGCAGGCGAGGTCACAATTGAAAGTGGGAGGGAATTGTTAAGCCCCTTCTACTGGCGACTTTTCATTGAGGAGTTTGGTCATGCAAAATATCGCTTCGTGGTCAGCGAGCATAGTTAGGAATTAGACTTAAGCCGGGCAAATTGATGGTGCTACTACAAAGCGCAAGGCTAATTATCATGTTTCCATGTGTGGGTAAATGGATTCATTCCTTTAACTCAAATGTTTCACATTAGATGTATCATATCAGGGGTGGCCTTTGCATTAATATTGCCATAAATATATTATTAGAGCCAAGATAAAATTTTAAGCAACTTCAACTATTAATACATTATCATTCTCCACAAGGGTAAATTATAAATCAGATGTGGCTTACGTGGCTACCACACCAGCACGGTCTAGGCGATCTCTTCTCATAACTATGTAAGCAGTAATACCTACCTGAGAATCAACAGTATCTGGTATTAACTAAGTTTCTCATAAAAAGACAATATTATTTATATTAACCAACTCCGTAAGTTTCCGATGTTTTCCCACTAATGTACAAACATTCAAATAGACTACGAATAAATAAGTTAGTTAAATTGATGTTAATTAGACTGTTTGTAAACATATTTACCAACGGAATTTCAATATATAACCATAAGTGGTGTAAAATACAATAGTTGATATCTAGCACTGTATCGTGTCAAAAATAACAATATACACACAATGTGATACACGTTCCACATGTTCCTAAAAAATTTAGTCAGCTGACTCGAAAAACCTTCACGCCTTCAGTTATTTGAATCGGTTCAATAAAAAAAAAGGTAATGAACGGTTAAACAGTAGTTATTTGTCATTAGTACAAAATGTGAGTAGTAAGGGGGCACTTGCGCCGCCATCTTAGATTTTGACGTCACAAAAGCCCCCCGGAGTGGGGGACCGCATTTTCCACCCTTATTTTCACACACCCACGTGTGAGACCGCATTTTCCACCCTTATTTTTACTCGCTTACGCGTAGGACGTATTTTTTCACCCCTATTTTTACACATCCACGTGTGAGACCGTATTTTCAACCCTTTCTTTTCGAAAGCCCTTTTCAACCCTAATTATTTTTACTCGCTTACGTATATGACGTGTACCTTCACCCCTATTTTTTACACACCCACGTGTAGGACATATTTTTCCACCCCTATTTTTACTCTCTCACGTATAGGACGCGTATTTTCTACCCTATGGGTCGACCCTAATTAGAGCCTTTTTGTACTTGCGCACGTGAGGGGGGAGATGTAGGCCTTGGGGCTGGAGCTGGTCTAGGGATAAGTCTTAGAGTTTGGTCTTGGGGCGGGAGCTGGACCTGGAGCTAGGTCTTAGGGTTGTTTCTGAGGGTATTAAGATCCTTCTGGCTATATTAAGAGCAGTGCCCCTGGAGGTTAGGCAATTGCACGTGTTCTGATTGAAAAAGATTTTAGTCTATTTAAACGAAGCTGCTGATGGAGTATCTGTTAATATCGTTTAGCGATTCAAGATGGAAGGTCAGTTTAAGCACCCCTTTTCGGCAATAGTTGCAGGTCCGTCGGGATGTGGGAAATCGTATTTTATCGTTGATTTTCTAAAAAATATCGAAACCGCCTGCGATACAGGTTTTGAAAAAATTATCTGGTTTTACAAAGATCTCTCTGTGGAGTTTCAAAAGGGTTTACCTGATATGGAACAGTTTGACGGGGAAAAACCTGTCTTAATAATAATTGACGATCTAATACGCGAAACTAACGGCTCTGTGGTTGATATTTTTACAAAGGGCTGTGATCATCGAAATCTAAGTGTGTTTTTCTTAACGCAGAACATATTTCATCAAGGACGTGGACAGCGGGATATTTCTCTCAACGCACATTACATAATTTTGTTTAAGAACCCACGTGACAGCTCAGATACAGCATTTAGCAAGACAGATTTCGCCCGACAACCCAAAATTTTTAGAAGCCGCGTACCAGGATGCTACTTCAAGTCCGCACGGATATTTATTGTTCGATTTAAAACAGAATACACCGGATGTGCTACGTTATAGAACAAACATATTCGGGCCTCAAGGTATCTGCCAGGTATATATAGCGAAAAAAGGGTTTAAGTCTCACAGTCATAAAGATTACATCATATATGATGGTGATGTTTTAAGCGAGAACACTGATATCCTACGTGCATTGGCCAGATTAAGTAAAAGTCAACGTGACGCTTTATTGAAATGTTTGGATAGTAAGCAGGTAGAGTGCATTTGCGAGTGTGCACATAACATTTTAAAAGGTCATGTACCTCTGTCAGCGGATCAGAAGCAGCGACTCTCTCAACATAAGCACATTTTAAGACGCTTGGCACAGCGAGGCGAATCTATAAAAAAGAAAAAACAGTTTCTTGTACATAAAGGTGGTGCATTTCTACCACTCCTGTTAGGACCATTGCTCGGTGGAATTCTGGGTAATCTGTTTCAATAACCATGGACCACACTCTGAAGAAGATGATTATTCTACCGCTGGACTTTATACAGCGCTTACAGGCACCAGATGTTACACAAAACAACATTTTAACGCAGCTGGGTAACGATATGGATAAAGTTTTAAAAACTAAAATGACCGACCATGACAAATGGCAGCAGTACAACCAAGTTCTTCAAAGGTATCTACACTTTTCCAATCAGCTACGTCAGCCTGCCAGTATAACAATTAGCGGTGACGCTGTTGCTGATGATATTAGAGATTTACCGCAACGCAAAGGTCTGACAGACGACGAGATAGTATCAACGCTTCCGCCTTCATATAAGAGAAAAGGCGCGAATTTGTTACGTATACTGAATACGAGCAGCGATGTTTTTTGGGACAAAAGGGGTACTGTCACAATAAAGGCGAGATCATACCACATTCCAACATTATCGATCTGGTTCACGAGACGAAAACCACAAACCGGCGCGGTTGGCGTCAGTTTGCGACGTACATTAAAGAGATAAATATACCACGAGAGTTTATCGGAAATACGCAAAGGTATGATGTTTCTGTATCACCCAGCGTGGAACGGACCCTCACAACTATAGGTGAGAATTACGATGCTGATAGTGAAACGCGGGAAACACCGAGAAGAATCTCTCAAAGAAGAAGAAGAGGACTTTCACTAGATTGGGATTCGTGGCGGCCATAACATGGATGCTGTATACTATGACCCCTCTCACCCTGCAGGGTTCGCTGGTATGACACCTTTAACTAATGCTGTAAAGGCTGGATATGGTGAAGTACAAAACTGGCTACAGACACAGGAAGCTTATACCGTACATAAACCAGCCAGAAAAAAGTTTCCGCGAAATAAATATATTGTGAGTAACCTTTACGAATTGTGGCAAGCGGATCTTTGTGATATCCGAACTTTAAGTAAACACAATAGCGGGCACAACTACATACTAACGGTAATTGATGTATTTAGCAAGAGCGCATGGGCGAGAGCACATAAAACGAAGACAGCCTCATCTGTAATTGAAGCATTCGCGGATATTTTAAGGATTGCGACGATACCCGGCAAATCTACAGACGGATAAAGGCAAAGAGTTTGTGGCGAGCAGCGCAAAACTTTTCAAGAAACAAAATATCAATTCCTATGTAACAAATAACCCTGATGTAAAAGCATCTGTAGTTGAAAGATTTAATAAAACATTGAAAACAAAGATGTGGCGTTATTTCACTTACAAAAATTCCTACAGATATATTGATGTACTCGAAAGACTTGTGACTGCCTACAACAATAGCCCTCATTCAAGTGTAAAGATGGCCCCCTCGGCTGTAAACGATAAAAAGATTTTGGAAGTGTGGAATAACCTGTACGCGAAAGGTCCACTACGCCACCCTAAATATAAAGCCGGTGAGCATGTCAGAATCGCCAGAACTAAGTACACCTTTGAGAAGGGATATGAAACGAATTGGAGCGAGGAAGTTTTTACAATTAGTGTGGTGATAAAAGAAGACCACCAGTTTAGAGAATAATCGATCTTAATAACGATCCTGCCGAGGGCACCTTTTACGAAGAAGAATTGCAAGTTGTTACGGTTGATAAAGATACTCTATTCAGAAGGACCGTGGGCGAAATAAACAATACCTGGTCAAGTGGCGTGGATACAGTGACAAATTTAATAGCTGGGTGTTAGCTTTGGACTTGAGAGATATATAAAAATGGAGCTTTATCTTACCTTATTGAGTAATAGCTCTATGACGTATTTTCCAGGTAATATGACGTCAAGTTTTATTACGCAACTGCCAAAACGAATAAGATTAACGGGCTCGTGGGTTGTAGGGATATCGGAAAATCAGTACCCATGTTCTTTTGCTGCTGTAAGTGCAACAGATAATTTAATTTATTATAGAACAGAGCCACCTGACGAGAACGTGTTAGAAACGATATTAAAAAAGGCTGTAGAATATTTTCAACGAGAAGATCATTTATATTGAAGATGGCTGGTACGTGATACGATTCGGTTCGGGAAATTACGCCAGCATAGAATAAATTATCAGCGAGCTAAATAACCATGTACTAATAAGTAAATTGGTAACAATCGAATACCATAATCTAACTAAACGCGTCACTATGAAATTAAAAACTCAGCTCTCGCTATTCGGATTCTCACAACGTCTAGCCTTACAATTGGGTTATCGACCGTATCAGAACATAGCCATGGAACCAATACCCCCTCACCCCGCTAGCATATGGATAGGATTACCAACTCAGATGTTTGTTTATTGCAACATCGTTGAACCGCAAATTGTGGGTGATGTTTTATCTCCGCTTATGCGTATAATAAATATTACTTCAGAAAACTATGCTTTCGGGGGTCATAAAGATGTAGGTTTTTCGCCTGCACACTACATACCGGTAATGACACGGGAATTTGAAAACATCGAGATTAATATAAAAACAGATACGGGTACAGCAATGCCATTTGAGTCTGGAACGTCGTGCCTGAAGCTACACTTTAAGAAAGTACAATAATGGTTTGCCCTTATCAGCAATATTACATGAATCAGGCCGGTAACGGTATCGGCTCTATCTACAGAGGTGCGCCATATCAACGCGGTCATGGAATAGGGAGCTGGTTAGGTGGTATATTTAGAAGTATAATACCGTTATTTAAGTCTGGCGCAAAGGCTATTGGTAAAGAAGCTCTTAGAACGGGTGCTAATATTCTTGGTGACGTCATAGAGGATCTACCTATTAAGGATTCGTTTCAAGAAAGATTTCACGAGGCAGGTAGAAACCTTAAACGTAAAGCCGACGAGAAAATCGATAAAATGATGGAGAGTTCGGGTTATAAAAGGGTACGTCTGACCGATAATAATCAGTCTCCACTGAGAGCTGTTGCTAAGAAGAAGTCTGCTTACGACGATATATTTTCAAGATAATGGCTTTTCTACATGCACAATCGTGTGAATGCGTCAAGTCCGAATTGGATTTGTTCGCTTTACCATCGACGCAGACAAGTATCGAGAGCGGTGAATGGATATTTTACAAGCCCTTATCAGCTCTGAGTGATGACGCCCCAATAGAATATGTAGTCCCCGGAAATGGAAACGATTATATAGATTTAAGCCAGACCATGCTGTACAGACGCTGATGTTGTAGCACCGGTAAACAATTGGATGCATTCGCTTTTCTCACAGGTGGAGGTTTACGTAAATCAGAAGATGGTGTCACAACCAAACAACGCCTACGCCTACCGTTCAAATATCGAAACGCTGCTAAATTATGGAAAGGAGGCTAAGAGTTCACATCTAGGATGTACCTTATGGCACAATGATACAGCTGGACAGATAAATACACTGATACACAGATAGAGATGGTTGGTTACGTGCACTCGGATTTGTTTAATCAAGAAAAGTTTATCATAAGTGGTGTTGAGTTAAAGGCTAAATTTGTACGATCAAGAGATACATTTAGCCTAATGGCGGCACTCGCTTCAAATTACAATACGCGAATTATAGACGCTAGTTTACTGGTGAGACGTATGCGAATCAATCCAACTATTCCAATCGCGCACGCTAAAGCTTTAGAAACAACAGCCGCAAAATACCCTGTTACAAGGACCGACGTAAAAGTGTTAACTATACCTGCAGGCATACAGCGAAAATCATTGGATAATGTTTTCCTGGGTCAGTTACCTAAACGATGCATCGTAGGCTTTGTAGCAAATAAAGCCTTCAACGGTGGCTACCCCTCAAATCCGTTCAATCTTCATCACTGCAATATTAACTAAATGTCGTTATAACAAATTCCTTCGAAGGCCTTACAACCAGACTTTACAGCTAATGGTTTATATGTAAGAGCGTACCACACCTTATTCTCCGGTACGGGTATTCATTTTTTGAATGAAGGTAACGATATATCGAGAAGTGATTACCCAAACGGCTACTGTTTAATGGCCTTTGACCTAACACCTGACCTGTCTGCAAACGCTAGCACGCACTGGAATTTAGTTAGAAACGGCTCCCTTTGGCTGGAAGTCGGGTTTGAAGAAGCGCTCACCGTAGCCGTTAACTGTTTGGTGTATGCAGAATTCGATAACGTGATCGAGGTCGATAAACATCGGAATGTCGTTGTGGATTTTAGCTGTTAAAAGTGGTAGCTCTAACCTGCAAGCTTCAGTGTACAGCAGCAGCCGATATAAGATGGACGCATACTTGGACGTACAAGGATTTAGTGGTGTTAACAACGAATTCATACCGAAAGAAATTGCCGTGGTTACAGATCACGGTTGTTTATCGTTGATGCTAATAAAACCACCTCGAGGCTACTTTATATCAGGATCCATGTCACGACAGATAAAATTTATGGAGGATAATTATCATGGGCTGAAATGGTGGTGGGGTCATGTACATTACAACAATTTCCGTGAGGAGTTGATGAGAGTGTTGCGCCCATTTAACAAAATTCACGTTAAGGGCGGTGAAAACAACAGTTTTTAAGGTTTCTTAACAAACCAATAGTAAACCTGGAGGAGACTGGTTGCCCGTCGATCAAACAGTTGAAAAAGGGAGTAAAATCATATAGCTGCTTAAACCATAACATCACAGCCTATGTGTGCACTGGAAAACGCCTTACTACTGCAAGACTGGACGCATACCAATTCCAAAGATGTATGCGGTACAAGTGTTGACATGCTTGAAATCGATCCCCAGCCACAAGAAGAATGTGTTTCGGCTTGTATGTGCTTCTAATCAACTACCGAGATACGCACCTCGACCGTGTGCAATTATCGTAAACACGGATACTGCAAACAGCATTGGACCGCTATCTACATTGACGAGAATGGTAACGGAGAGTATTTTGATTCCTTTGGACGAGCACCGCAAGAATATCATTTACGTTTCCTAGAGAAGAATTCCAGATGCTTCGTATACAATAAAACAATACTACAAGACTACCATTCGGATGTGTGTGAACTTTATACCTTAATGTCTCTATATTTTAGATTACATAATTTACCTATGTTTGATTTTGTAAAAAACTATTTTAGTACATGTTTAATTCTAAACGATGAGATAATCAGATTATTGTTTAACGCCTGTTACCCAACCATTCTATTCTGATAAATAAAGGAGATTTTTTAGTGCTTTAATTGTTTTAATCAAGAGCCCTATAATAACAAAAATAACCCCATTGCTTTTTCTTTGAATTCAGCATGTGTGTTTTTAAAAATCGTGTTATAAAATCTATGATTTAGCGTTTTTTAAAAAAGAAATTATGTTAACCATTTATATTGGTAATCAATTTTAGACTATTAAATTTAACAAAGTTATATAATTACACGGTAATTAGCTAAAGTAAACATGAACAGTGATTTCTTACTACATATTGTTGTGGAATTTAAAACATGTAACTTTCCAAACTCTTAATATGGTTTTTTATAAAAACAATTTGTGTGTCCGTATGTACAATATGAATATTTTTCAAACCGATTTGTTCATAATTATTTTAAGAGAAAGGTAAATACGTGTTGCAGAAAGTGTGATAAAGATAATAAGGTTGTTTGTATATTTACACTCTAATTATGGGGAAATCAATAGGTAGTTTTTACATCAACGTAGAAAGTTGTTTTTTTAGTTTGACAAGCAACACAAAGCAGTGACTATCACTCGTGAAGCAGTGCCTCAAAAACGTTCTTTAAGTACAGAGCTGGTAAGTGTGGTGTTAACCCTTTATTTATTTACAGATTTTTAATTACAGTTATAAAACACATCTAAGCTTTAAGTTTCTTTAAAAAATATTAAGGCGTACAACATTTTAACGGTCGGATGGATTTTAAACATATTTCAATGCAGGTAAACTATGTTTTAATATTCGTTTCTGAAGACAATATTGCTGTTATGTAATTAATTAACTTAATAAAAAAATTTGTTTCATTAGACCCGAATGTCAGTAATTTTTTTTATAGCTCACTGAGGATTTCTAATTACGACATTTACAATAAAAATAAGTGTTCTATAATTAAATTTTACTGTCATTCAAATTCCCCCACGCTAGATCAATCCTTAACACATCTGCTGTCTTACCTCCTTATTAGAAATACGTTTTCTCGTGTAGGTAAAAGATCATCCAATAGCATATGACCATTTTAAAGCAGTAGGATCGATAATTTTAATAATAATATATTATTAATTATGCAATTTCCAACATTGTATGCGTTGCAACCTCCACGGTCACTGCTCTTAATATAGCCAGAAGGACCTTAATTAGATGACCATCAAAAATAACCCTAAGACCAACTCCAAGTCCAGCCCCAGGTCCAAGACCAGCTCCAGCTCCCGCCCCAAGACCAAACTCTAAGACTTATCCCAAAACCAGCTCCAGCCCCCAGCCCCAAGGTCTACATCTGCCCCTCATGTGCGCAAGTACAGAAAGGCTCTAATTAGAGGTTGACCCTCGAAAAGAAACCATAGGGTTAAAAATGCGGTCTCCCACGTAAGCTAATAAATCAAAAAGGCCTTAATTAGGGATAAAAAATTAAATCGAGGGTTGAAAACACGGTCGCCCACGTGAGCGAGTAAAAAAGTGGTGGGGCACACCCCGGGGCATTTATGACGTAAAAAGTGAAAGCGCAAGTGCCTCGGTTCTACTAATGTGTCAATTTTTAGGATGGTGAAGAACGTTGTAGGGCGACTAAAGAGGGGGTTTTGCAGTTTTAGGAACCTGTACAACTTTTTCGTTAAATTTTTAATTCCGGAACACAAACTAAGCTAATTTGTTTGTTTTTCTTGAGATATAGGGTGAAAACAAAATTTTTTACTTTCCAGGGTACGTTGTATCTACACACCATGGATGCTAGAAAAAAAACTGTCCTTGATAGATATTTTTGCGTAGAGTGGCGTATTCAAAAAAAAATGTGAGCACCATTTAAGAGATATTACCCAAACTTGGTCTTTTCAAATGGGACACCCTGTATCGTTTAGTCCCATTAAATTTGAATATTTTTCTCATTATAATGATAAATAGAAAATTTAATAAAAGCAAATAACCGAATCAAACAATTTTAATTGGCCATGAAAATGAAGATTTACTACTGTCACTTCAGATGACACCTTAACGTAGTGTGTTTTTGTATTTCCTATTTTAAAAATAATTATTATATTCGGACGTGTTATAATGACATTATTAAGGATTTCATTTTTAATATCAAAATGACAAACGTTATTGAACTGGGTACTATAATGAATTCATTAGAGTACTAAGTACTATAATGAAAAAAATTTATATAATTTTGACAATAACATGAGAATACAAACAAAACAATTCTATTCTAGTTGCTACGCAAATTATTTAAACTAAGCTGCGTTTACACTTGGCGGAAATCTACTTGCTGTCACTAAAACTCGTCATTATGTAAACTCAAATGCAACAAGAAATTTCATTAAACAAAAATCACCGGAATATAAAATTTTGCATGAAATGCGGATCATAAACAACCATTATGGCACACGCCGTATTATCAGACTCGGCTGACGCCTTGTCTGATAATACTCACGGCTACTACCATAATGATTATTTTTAAATATCTAGTATGATACAATAGGAAACTGAAAAATATGACATGACGGTTTGTTATATTGAATGCTAAGGCAGGTGCGATAGAGCATCTCATTATTTAAACAGGTATTTTATTTAACTTTATTATAAATTTAAAATTCTTCCTAGCTTGGTTACAGATAATTTATTACTATTATAGGTATCCAGAAGGACCGCAACCAAATAAGACTATTTTTGACAACGTAAATTAAATTTGATTAAACTTTGCTCATTTTCAGAACCAAGTTTTGTAATGCAGAAGGTTGTAAAAATAGCGAGTTTGCAATTTTAGCACATATTGGGCTAAATCCTTCAAATCCCTGTAGGAATATTTAAACTACTATGGGAGTGTCCAAGACACAGACAGTGAATACTAAAAAAATATGTTGAAGCCATTCAAAGTTAATATCGTTCAACAGTTACATCCAACAAACTCGGAAAGGCGATTGTTTCTTTGTAATTAGTATCTATAAAAAGTTCGGAAAGACTCTAATTTTGTTAATAAAGTTATATCTCTCACAAAGCCTAAATAGGTAGTAATGGGATTTTTAACAGACATAATAGAAAACAGATTTAACGTTTCGTGGGCACAAAAATAAAATATCGGCTTCATCCACATAGTTTGACAGCAGGCAGATATCCATAAATATCACTACAGGCGAGTTTAGGACGACATACCAGTAAAATGGGCCCAGTTGAGGGACAAAAATGGTGGGGGTAAGCCACACCCACAATGTGGTGGAGATAGGAGCGGGAATGTGGGTGGAGGGTCTATCTGGGGATGAGGGTGGGGTCGGCTTCTTTTTGTGGGCCATTTTCGACCCCTTGATGGTGATTTTCAACTCCTTCAATTTTGATACAACAATAACAAACTTTCACTATTCAAATACCTCTATCGTTTCTGGGAAAAACCCACTAATCACCTAATTACGTAAAGGCGAACACGTTGACATTCACTTCCAATTTCAAAGCATAGCAAACCAAATCAATCAATCTCGATCAAATCAAACAAATCAATCTGTATTTTATTACGTCATAATTAAATTTTGTCGGCCTTTTTGTTTTGGTGGGAAATTAGTATTCTAATATATGTCTTATAAGAAAGGTATAGGACACCGAAACTTGCTCTCGGGCCTTCGCTTTTAATTATAAGTCATAATTAAATTTTGTAGGTTAAGTAACTTGTTTTGGATGCCATCTTGGAGGCCATTTTTGTTTTAGCGGGATATTTGAAATTGCATTATAGTAAGGGGTCCTCATACTAACTCATAAGATAGTTGTATGACTCGGAACTTGTTCTAGGGCCGTCGCTCTATCTCAGGTCTTTGCCCCATAGCGGGAAATTTGAAATTGTATTCTAATAAGGGGCCCTCATACTATCTCATAAGAGAAGTATAGGACGCTGGAACTTGTTCTCAGGCCTTTCTCCCCTTGTCAAAAGACTATAATTAATCAAATGAATCGATCGCCCAATAAAATCAGATCTCGATCAAATCAAACAAATCAATTAATCAAGTCAAATCAATTAAGCAAATCAATCTCAAACAAATCACTCTCGATCAAATCAAACAATCAGATGAGCCAAAGCAATGAACCAAATCAGTCAAATCAATCAATCTCAATCAAATCAAACAAGCTGAGGTAACAATTCTTTATAACCTTCAGCTAACGATTTTCCCACTGTGTATACCCAGCTCCTATGAGCGACCACTTACTTTGTAGATAAGGCTAACCGACACTCAGAGCTGGTACTCTCCCTAAATGTGAGGGTGTAAGAAAACAGTCGATCATCCGCAAATCGATCTCAATCAATCAGGTCATAACTTACAACTTGTGAAAACCAGCTTACAATTCAAAAATACTAGTTTGGTTTTAACTTACAGCTTGCTAAAATCAACCACAATTCAAAATTACCAAGTTGATTTAACATCTTATGAGAGGCTTCGACATTGATGTCAATATACGAACATCAAATTAGCGTGCAACACTATTGCCACGTTTGGTTACAGTGATAAGTACAACAATACGTTTTACAGGCAAATTAGTTAAATAACAAATATAACCAAACTCGATATCAGATCACTATACTATTTCACATGCAAGGAATGTCTTATCGGAAATACATGTAGTAAAAAGAGCCCTAAATTTATAAACAAGCTTGAATAATTATATTATTAATTTCTTTAATGGAATAACCATTAGCTGGTGGTAACGTTTTTAAATAATCAAATTCATGTTCTAAAAATTCTGGATCACAAATTCATTAAGCTCGGTCCACTAGATCTTTGAGTACAGTAATTTTTTGACGTGGATGATGATTTGAAAGTTTATGAAAATATCTTTCCGTGTATGTCGATATATTGGTTTCCGGATGGTTTGGTTTAGAAATTAAAATATCTAAAAATGGCTTCTCCTAGACCTCGAAGTAAATGCTTTACCCATTAAGCATTCTAAGTTGTCACAGCATCGCATTAATTTAATAGTTGGAATTAAGATCAAATTAAACTGGAATTAAGATTAAACATGCACATTTTTCATAACGGAAAGTTATTTCTTTGTTGGTTTATTTGTTTAACCAGAGATTTGATTGGTATGTTAAGTTTTTGATTGTGAATACTTTTACCAACTTATAATTAAAGTTTTTCACAACTTTTGATTAAATTCTATTAAATTTGTTTTTTGATTGTAACATTTTTCATTGATAACCATCGTTCGCTAGAAGGTGTTCTGATTTGTTATTTTTAAGACGGTTTATAATGCTTAATCTATTAATGCTCTAGCTAACCTTTACTAAATTAAAATTATATTCCGTAGTTGGCTTTTTCATATACGTTTCCTAACTAAGAAAGCTTATTTAACATCTTGAATAATTTTTAAAGATTATTATTATTTACAGAAGAAGATAACTGTAATTGTTATCGAAACGTTTAAATTTGTAAAAAATTAATAAAAAATACACGATCTCATGCCCAAAAGCTAAGTATCTTAATTATGAGTGATAATTGTGAAAGTTTGCACTTTCAAAAGGATCAGTTAGTTTCGATCGTACATAATACGTAGTATCCTTGTTGTATGTACGTAAAAATGTTACTGATTACTGACCATTTATTTATAAATCGCAAATTGCAGATGTAGGTACATAAGTGTTCTTGCAGGAGTTATGTTATGCGGAAAATTAAATGCAAGGTTGTGATTTGAAATACGAGGGCGTGTTTTTATGTTGTCTACCTTGCCATGAAAAAAAAGCACAAAAAAAATATATTCCTACTAACTCCCTTCAACACTAATACACTTATTCCATCTTTTTTTCAATTGTCCCATACCCCCAGTAAAAATTCCTTCGGTAACCACACACAATGTTCTTCAACAGCTTCATTGAGTTCTTGATCAGAAGCAAAACGCTTTCCCCTGAAACGCTTTTTTAAATTTTTTAATAAGAAGGTGTCTGACGCAGCTAGGTCGGGGCTATAAGGTGGATGCCTTAACTCTATATACCCACAGTCATTGATTATCTGCAGAACTCTGATTGACTTGTGAAACCGACAATTGTGCAGCAACAAGTTTTTTTGTGGATAAGAATACGGGCGTTTTTCCTCCAGAGCGGTTTTTAATTTTTTAATTGTGTTTCCGTAGGCCTCTTCATTTATGGTAGACCCCCTCGGCATATATTCAATAACCACGACTCCTTCAGTATCCCAAAATATAGTTGCCATCAGTTTTTTTTCCAGAAAATTGTGCCTTGACCCTTTTTGGTGGTGGAAAGCCCTTATGAACCCACTGCATGCATTCTTGTTTAGTAGGAAGCTCCCAGTGATGTACCAAAGTCTCGTCCCTGTTGATAATTCGAGACAAAAAATTTTTGTCCCTTCCCAACTCGGCCAAATTTTCTTGAGAAACTTATTTTCTGTACAGTTTTTGTTCAGGTGTAAGCAATTTGAGTATCCACCGTGCAGACACCCTCTTCATACCCAAATCGTCATGCAACATTTTGAGGACACTTGTTTCGGATATACGGACTTCATTGGCAATGACAGAGATCTTTACACGCCGATCTTTCAGTACTAAATTTTCAACTTTTCGCACAATGTCTTCAGTTCGAGCTTCAACGGGTCTTTGGGTCATCATTGATTGATTCTCGACCCCATTGAAACAGCTTAGATCAATATTTTACTTGAAAATAAGATGTGCATCTTCCCCATACACAGCAACCATTCTTTCATGAATTGGTTTTGGACCATTGCCTTCTTTTGTCAGGACTTTATTACGCTGCGATGTTCAATCTTAGTTTCACTCATTTTATCGACAAATAGACTGTCTCAAATCTCTGTAAACCGCACAAACTAAACACAACTTAGCACGTGTACTTCTAACAGCGACAAAAAATTTTTAATAATTTGTTTGACATTGTCATTTCTTTGTTTTATGGCTAGGTGGTAGATAACATAAAAATACGCCCTCGTATAACTTTAACTTCACTTCATTAAAAGTTCGTGGTTATGTTATTTGATGAAAACACGATTTTCTACTTTTCAAAATTTCTAAATCGTTGAATGTTATAATAAAATTAAATTATAATTTTAATATTTGTTTAAAAACATAAAATGTTATATTCATGCATTTCCAACAAATAACTTTCATTAAAATTTAAAAAAGATAAATTATCAATTATGTGCTAATTTAAATAAGTACTACCTACTGTTAAATTATAATACAAAAGTAATTATAAAATACCGTTAGTGTCTAAATCAAAAATCAAGCTTTGATACGAATATATTAACAAAAAAAAAAAGAATTATTACTATAACAGCTAAGCGCCATTTATAATTTAAAATATTAAATGTAAAATATTTGGTTTTACTAATTGGATTTGTTGAAAACAAACTAATACCTATCATTTATCATAACGCAAGAACAACTAAATATTGTCTCATACAACGCCTAGTAGTTTGGTACATTGCTGGAAATACTCTTAATTTACATACCTACAGGTATTAAAAATAGTTCTAAATTCTTATATATATTAGATTGTCAAACGCCGACATTTAAAGATAATATATGTACCTGGTATTGTTCATTTCATAGATGTGTGGTTGTCGCATATTTAAGGTTAAATTAGAGTTATTTAAATTGAAACTCCACGGGAAGTTTGAATTATTACCACACCTCGAATGAACAACTTAATTTAAAAACCAGGCAAAATGGTGATGACAATTATCGTTTGTCTTGACGTGTGTACAAACTTGGCTTTTAGCATAATGTAATATTAATTTGTTACTTCTTATATCTTTTCATAAAATGTGTTCATCTTCATTAAATCAGTTATATTCAGTAACCATAGATACTTATTATTATTAGATTCGAATACCGTGTTAGTTGCTATATATACACTGTGTCCAAGATATGGATTCTCACTATGGGGATCTCGGAAATAATAATAGATACAACTCCGCTTAAATGGGAAAACAGTTGTGTAATTAGGGGACCAATAAAACGACACAAAATAATTGATAGTGTGATTTTTTGTTTTTGAGATATTTGAAAAAATTTGAATTTTTGAAATTTCCATTTTATTTTTTTCTGGCGTTAATATAAATGCTAGAGCAAAAATACAAACACTCGTTCATGGCAACTTGTTACGGGCTTTAACATGGCATAGTCAGTTTTTCAATCGGACGTTTCCTATTTTTATAGCCATCATCAACTTATTTTTTTTAAATGCGGTCCTGATATTTTGAAAACTGATTTTGAAAGGTTTTTTATTACAAATCCAGCAATGTATCACGTTTGATGGTCTGATCGCGTTTTAAATCTTTTATGGACCATCATCACGAAATTATTGAATACAGACCTGGATTTTCAAAAAAGCTTATTTAGTTAACTTTCCTTTGTGTTTAAAATTTTATTGAATAAGGAAAAGTATTAAAGTAACATATTGTTAATTATGCAACTTAACATAAAAAACTAAATGCTTGTAAAATTAACATTAAAGTTACCTATTTAAATGTTCATTATCAAACACTGCTAAAACACATACGTATAGGGGAGAGTGGCTTATATTGAACCACTTTTGGAAAAATCGCTGTAACTTGAAAAAAATAAGCAAATGTTTTATTTTAAAATTCTGATACAAACTTAGTACCATATTAAGATACTGTGAGCAGTAAGTAAAATGTCCGACAAAAAGAATTTCAGTGCATAATTAATGTTTAAATATTTAACTGTAAAAGTTCAATTTAGAATATCGGTGTCTTTAATTGAACCATCTAGTTCCTAAATTGAACTTATTATTAAAAGATACTCTTAGCGTACAAAAACTATTTTATTTTGTCTCTTAAACACAGAAACAGATTATTAAGAGAGCAACGAAACTTAAGAAATATTTTACGCAAGATGAGGACACAAATTATTTTTACGTTTAAAGCTCACAAAAGGAACAATAATTCTGAGGTAGAAGATTGAATGCCTCAACTCAAATTAGGAAATTTGTAAGCAGAAATCACAAATAAAGTCGTCGGCGTCTTCTTCAACTCCCGCACACTGCTCATGTGCCCATTTTAAACACTTTTGGCACCGAACCCAACCATCGTTTGGTTTGGAGTTGAGGTAACTCTCAATTCAGTACACACCCCGATCTTCATTGCTTTTCTCATCATCTGAATCGGTCGATTCGCGTGTCTGGTCTCTGACATGCGTTTTTCTTTTATGGTTCTTATTTCTGGTTTCTGGAAATAATTTAACACTTGCTTTTTCCAGGGCTGATTTATCTCGTTTCGGCACTTTTGGCTTACGTTTGCTCTTTGGTAGCGACTTCCTTGTTTTTTCCTAAAAGTCTTTTTGTAAGGTGTACTAGTAAGCTCTACTGCAACAGCAGTTTTTTTATTCTTCCGTTTTTGAAAAACCTTGCTTGTTCCAGGGACAGGTACCAATTCAGTCAGGCTTTGGTTCAGTTTTTCTGGAGTAATTTCTCCTAGTATCCTGTTGGAATGGCTAGCAACTCCTGGCATACATGGACAGGTGGTATCTGGTTGAGAGGTGCAGATTGCACTAAGTTGATGAGGCGTAGTAGATCCTACAGCACGTTCAATGTTACTGGATTCTGACAGGGTAACACCACCTTCTTGACTTTCATCTGGCGGTTCTGCAGCTGTAGAGGGAGCAAATAGGTTATCACCGAATCTATTTCGATTACTTTGCCATATTCCCGCTCCCATAAAAGCATTTTGCCTTATGCCTACAGTAGCGACCTTCCCATAAGTTGTACCTAACAACTCAGCAACACTGTAGACTGTTACCGACTGTCTTACGTGAGCCTACAACCATGATCTTGTTCCTGAACATAATAATTTTGCAGAGGCTTAAAAAATCCCACGTCGAGCGGTTGTAACCGGTGCTCCGTATGACTACGTACAAGTTCCGGTGCATAGCGCTTCTTTATAATATGAGCATCATTGGAATGTAAAGCCCTGCATCGGTGCAACAACAAACCATAGTGGTATTGACGCCTCTTTCACCACTGGCGATTCCATTAGCTTATCGTTTTCGTTTTCGCGATACAACCTTTGCAAATGATCTGCACTCCGGTTGGCGAACTGATAGTTCTGGGTGTCTACGGATGAATCGATAGAACCATTTTTTCCGGCGACTTTTGTTCTCAGTTGAACCGATGGAGCAATTTGTGCTTTTCTGCCAGCTGCAAAGGTAGTCGCCTTATATGTATTATGGTAAATACATATGGCATTTCTTCAAATTGAACAATATATTTTACTAGAGCTTTTCAGTTTCGGATGAAAAAACACACTTGTTTCCCAGTTTTTCACATTGTGGTTGGCGTGTTTGTTAGTGCCTCTCACATGCCTGAGTAGGGTGGATTTATTAATATTGTACCTTCGAGCACATTCATGTAAACCTACTTCGTCTTCTTTGTATGCTTTGATAACCAGAGCCATGTCAGCTTCTGCCCAAAATCCATACTTGCCCCCCTTGGACGTCTCCTGAAATAAGTATCATAAATTGAACCGGTTCAATATAGAAAACCACAATCGGTTCAATATAGGCAATAGCGTATCGTTTTATATTTCTAACCAAACTTTTCTAAGGAACAATAGTTCTAGGTCGAAATTATGGGAAAGTTTTTCTAATGATTGGTATCAATGTCTACAATAGCGAAAATACTGCTATTTGCTTGGAGAATATTCAACTCACTAAGTAAGATGTGAAAAAGTTACATCAGAAGAACTATAAAAACAATGTCACAGCTCACTATATGATGATAACAACGATATGATGTTCTAAAAAAGAATAAATAAAACAGGCGACTTTGACAAAAATAAAAATAGACGGCTTTGAAGTAATTCTGTATCTGTCATAAGTTTGTATTGTACAATTTTGTATTTAGCTTGTACTAGTATTTCACTCTGAATTAGTTAATTTGTGGTAGTTATTATCAAATAAAGTATGGCGCAATTTTCAAATGTGGAAAAATATGATATGATATCGTGTTTACATACTATGTCAAAGAAGCGGAACACATGTATTTAAACAAATATCTAGAGAGAGCACAGCCCATAAAACCACATTCAGGAACTTTCCCGTCAATTTAAGAGAAAATTGTGCATTTAAAAAGACTGTAAATTCCCGTAAAAAGCCCTGCAATGAAGAAAAAGCAAATAATGTTTTATTAGCTGCTACAGAGAATCCAGAAGTTACTACACGACACACTGAACAAACAATTGGTGTGGCCCATTCTACTGCTCATTTTATTTTAGAAAAAGAAAAATACCTCTATTTAAATTTAGAATTTGCCAGGGACTTCGACCAAGGGATTCAGCTAGGGGCAGAGAGCACTGTGAATGGTATACCAGGAAATATGCAGATAATAAGCAATTTCCATATAAAATCGTTTGGTCGGATGAAAATCAGGTGATCAATCATGGAATTTTCTACAGAAGAAATGCTCACTATTGGGCGAAAGAAAATTCTGGAGTTTATAAAGTGCGAAGACACCAACACTGTTTCGGTTTTAATGTGTGGGATGAAACATTCGGAATGCGAACAATAGCTCAATTTTTCTGCAACGGATCTTTAAATTCTGAACGTTACCAAAATTTATTAGAAAATGAAGTGGAAGCAGCTTTAGCTGATTTACCTCAAGGTGACATTGATGATTATTGGTTTTTACAAGACGGTGCTGCGGCACATAATTCCAGAGTCATATTATTATTGCCGATTATTGTTTTCGCGCCATTAACCTAACGACCTAACCTCTTCACATATTCCGTATATTTTTTCATTTGTTCATTTTTTCTATTTATCATTAGTAACAATTTACTTATTATCCTAGGTATTCATTTACCGAATTACTACTGCTTTCCAACTCTTCACATTTTCATACCCAATTGCACCTCCCTTTTACCTTTCACCCTGCTTTGTCCCTGCAAAAGAAAAAGTTTTTTTCAAGACTAAAACTCTTCATTGCTTTTGTTTTATAAGGTGAGTTAAATATGAAATACTGTAATTTTAACATGTTACTATACATCTATTGCACAGATACTGAAGATGCCTAAGAGTAACACCCGCCTCAGCCGCCAGAAAACTTCAAGTAATAGAACAAAGCGAGCCAAAATAGTGAACAAAAAAAAAACAAGAAACTATCTCTTTTAGGTATTATTTAATTATTTGTACTTACGTAAATATTTTAAATTATTCACAAGGCCTCAGTGGGTACTGCACAATACAACCCTCAATCGCCTGTTGCTTTGCAACACTGTGAGCAATTATGGGATAATGATACACCTATTAGTATCAATATAGAGAAGGAGGCTGAGGGTGCTTGAGGAACAAATAAAGAACATGACAGGTTCTTTTTTGAATATTAAATTATGGTTAATATATGTACTATTTTCATTGTAGTATCATGTCTAAAAATTTAGTGATTGAAACGGAACAAAAGCCAGAGGCAAAGGTTATTGGTAATAGAACTGTCGACCTAACATTTTTCGTTGAACGATTAATTCGTGTGACAAAGTAGCATGCACGTAGTTGCACATGTGGACACCTTACCATTGAAAAAAAATATCGAGGTGGCTTGCATTCCACCATTATGTTAAGTTGCAGCTGTGGTTGGTGTGCTCAACTGTCGATTATGAGAGAACAAATTTCAACAAAAGCGCCAAATGGGGAACCATTTCAAGTGGAAGCATATTTAAGCATACCGAAGAACTTATTTGTATTATGGATATTCCTCCGTTATCAGGGACATTATTTTATGAGCTTCAAGATCAAGTATCTAAGATATGGTAGCACTACTCTCTACGATGAAAATACATATTTATACTATAATTTTCCTTTGCATTTACTACGAAATGTAATTTATTCATCTATCAAATAAGTTTGGATGCATGCATCAATTAAAGACATGGAATCCGCAAGTACCGAAAAGCGCAACCTTGCAATAGAAAAAAAAACAATGTAATTTTGATGCAGCGTCTGGCGTTGTAAACTTAAGCATATAGTAACTAATAAATTTTACAACAATATATTTCAGGGAGTAATTATGGGCAGAGCAACAAAAAAAGTTTTATATTTAGGCGTTCCAAATAAATTTTGCATCATATGTGTCAAGACAAGAAAAGAACAATGAAGCAACCAAACGCCATATATGTTTTAAAAACTGGACAGGGTCATCATCGGCCATGGAAGCAGGCATAATTGTAGAAGGGTTTTGTCGCAGTGAAGAAACTCACAATCTAAGATACGAACAGATTATTGCTGATGGTGATTCTAGTGTATATGCAAAAATACAACATGTGCCTTACGGAAAGGAAGTACGTATATGAAAATATACCGGACTTTTGACCTTTTTGTTTTATAGGTTAAGAAAATTGAATGTACTAACCATATTATTAAAAATTATGGCAAACGATTACACCCCTTCAAAAATAATACAAGTCGTGTTTCGTTAGCTGCCAGAAAACAACTGACCATTAAAAAAGTAGGAGAAGATTGCTCAGAAAGCAATATATGCCAATGCACATGGTGATATTGCAACACTGATTGAGGATTTAGAAAATGGACCAAACCACGTATTTTCGGATCATTCGAAATGTAAGAACTATTACTGTACGGCTTCAAGATCGCGATTACTAGAATTACTAGAATAGTCATTTGGATAGAAATTTAGTATTAATTGAGTCATCAGCATACGCATGAAGTTCACATGATTTCACCGATTTATGCAAATCAGATACATACACTAAAAATAATATAGGTCCTAAAATTTGCTGCTAAGGGACTCCGGATGAAACCGTTATTGGAGAAGATATGTCACTTCTGATACAGACACTTTGAGATCTGTTGCTTCGAAAAGAACGAAATAGTTTCACTACTATGTGATCTAAACCATAATATCGTAACTTGGCACATAATAATTTATGATTTACGTCTCCGAATAGTCGAGCGAAATTAGAATTACTTCATTCCCACGATCAATTGAATGGACTATATTACCAGTTATATTGGTGAGAGCTGTAGTTGTGCTGTGGTAATGTCCAAATCCTGACTGAAGTAATGGAAGTATGTTATTTGATGATAGATAACCTATGAAATGAATATGAATGATCTTTTCTAAAACCTTGCTGATAGTTGGTAACACACTTATAAAGCGTAAATCCGAAAAATGTTCTGGGTAGCTGATTTTAGGTAACGGTTTGATGTAAGCATACTTCCGAGTGAGAAAAATCCATCATCTATGCAACAGTTTAGAATATGGGTTATTAGAGGTGGAATAATTGGCATAACTATATTTCTAGCATAGATAGAGTAATTCCATCATTCCCACAAGCATTCGATTTGATAGATTTAAACACACTATACGCAGTGTTCATATCAACGAAACTTAAGTGGAATTTGGATTTGGTATTGAAACTATTTTGAGTATAGGAGTTAAAGATGTCTTGATCAACGTCATCCGATTTAAAATTTGATGCAAAACGTTTATTAATTTTATCACAATTCTGTAAATTAGACGGAATATCTACATTTTTTGTTGCTGAATATGTAACAATTTTTCCAAAAAAACTGTACTATAGTCATTTTCACGAGTCAGAGCAGTTGTGTCACTAACATTAATACTGTCAGAGGACGCTGATGATGTCAAATTATGAAAAAGAACAGTTTGACAACTGTCAGATCTCGGCTTCAGGGGTTCTGTCTTATTTTATCGCAATAATAAAATTTAAGTTGTGTTATGCCAAATGTTTAATGTCAGAAATGCTTGATAATATAGGACAGAATTCCCAACCTAAATCAGTACTATCTGCATCCTCTCGTGCACAATAGGCGAGTTTGGAATATGGTAATGAAACAAAGTTGGTTATGATGCAACTAATCTGACTCGTGAAAATTGGTACATTAGTTTTATGTGAATGTTTAAGAAATGAAGTTAAGTTATTAACTACTTTTAAAACAAGTAAAACTAAAACAAAATTATAACAATCATATTTTTAAAAATATTGAAAAAAATTTGAAAAAAATTGAAAATTCGAATTTGAGTTCCTCTACAAGAGAATTATGCATTGTTTGCATGGAGCAGTGCATTAAAAGAATGCTCAACTAACGTAGAAGGCTAACAGGCTGATGAACCAGTAGAGGGCAGAATAAAAAAGCAAAAGCAAAAAAAATTAAAATCGAAATGCTAACGTATCTTGTTGATTGAAAAGATTTTTAACTTCTACTTGCGTTTTTCTAGGACACCTTGTTCTTATTCCCTATGGACTTCTATAAATTCTCCACAGGATCCAAGGAAACAATGAATCATCTATAGTCTATACCAGTTGATAGCATTCATTCAAAGTAAAGCGATAATGCTCATAATTAGCTACTCAATATAAAGTAACCAGCCAAATTCTACCTGAGGTCCTTCCAAATTTAAAAATAGATAGACTAGGTTATATTACATGTACAGGTTGTCCCATTTTCGTATGTTTTACGGGGTATCTCGCTTATTTTTTCGGTTAGAACCTTGCGGTTTTCGCGACACTGTGCTACTTTTTAATGAAACCAAAGATGCACTAATCAAATTTGCCATAGCCATCTTAGTTTTTGTCTACAGGGGCAAGGGCGTAGCCAGGATTTATAACAGGGGGGCAAACCATGGTCCATGGTCGTTCAAAATGTAAAATTTTAGGATAAAAAGAAAAGGCAAATGAAAACAAAACTTGGAGATTTTAATTATACTTAAATTAAACTAATAACATTTTTCTTGGGTTTAAACTAAATTTATCCAAAACTTTCTTCACTATGCAGTCCTGATTTTCCTTCAAAAATTTTCGATGCACACTCGTCAAACACAACCCAGTGAGTATGTCATCACCCATTGTACTCCTGAGCCAGGTTTTTACCCTTCGCAGGGTACTGAACGATCTTTCCACGGTAGCAGTAGTGGATGGGAAAGCACTTAATATTAGCAGTGCGTGCCTTGTTGCAGGGAAAAAACATTAGCTTCCTCCAACAGTGCAGCCACTTCAATGTCCTTTAATTTGTCTTCTGCTAAATTCTTCTTCTTCCACATATTGTACCACAAATCTAATTCTGCACAGACATCACCCAACTTATAAAATTCCATGAAAGATTCTGCATTATTTTTGAAATCTTTTGAAGCCATTTTGAGCATGCTTGAAGGATGAAGATAAGTTAAAGCAAAAGCAGGTGTATTTTCGTTGGAGAATCTAGCATCCAAAGACGAAGTTAAAGAATCAAGATAGGGGATGATTATTGACCGCTTCCAGTATTCAACTGCAGACTCAGATGGTGGATTACTTCTGTGTACTTGCTTTTGAGTGACTCGTGGTACTGACAACTCAACCCCTACTTTCTCTGCGATTTCAAGTGATTTTTTAAATAATTCATAAGAAACATTTTCGACATCTTGTCGATCTTCTTTGATTACATCTAGAATATCATCAATATGTTTCTTCACCATAACCAAATCCATACTTTTACCTTGTAAAACGTTTACAACGGGTTCCAAAATTGCAGAGTATTTTGCAATTATGTTTAAGCCTGAGATGAATATTGGTTTAGTAACTGCACAGTGCAATTGGTAGGCAGATTTTCTTGTTGCATAGTTTCCTTCGACAGATAGATGTTCTAGTGCTTTAACAATGTCAGTGAAGCTTTCTGAAAATTTTTTTATGCTCTTATATTTTTCCGACCATCTGGTCTCACAGAGCCTTGAAAGATTTGGAACCGATTTCCTACGGGCTGGCGATTCACGAAAGAAGGTTATTGTGTCTTTAACCGTTGCAATTGTTTCTTATTTCTGGTAGCTTACTAGTATCATTGACCACAAGATTTAGTCTGTGGCTGGAGCAATGGAAAAATAAAGATTTAGCGTACTTTTTTTTAAGAATGGCTTGTACACCACCTTCTTTGCCGGTCATCGTAGAACACCCGTCAAATCCGAATCCCACACAATTATCGGCGGAAAAATTATTATCTTCTAAAAAACATTGAATTGCGCTAGCATCTTGACATTTTAACTCAATGTAGCCTACAAATTCCTCCCTGATTATTTCTTGGCTTTCATCATAGAACCTTAATCCAATAAAAAGCTGCTCGTTTCCAGCGATATCTGCTGTTTCATCAGCCATTACAGCATAAGCTTTTGCACGTTTATAGTCTTCGATTATTTTTTCTTTGATAACTTCATCGCATAATTGTATGATTTCATTTTGAATTGTTGGTGAGGTATAGACTGCTTTTTTTTGACATTTATCCAAGTGGCTCTTTAGCTTCTCATCACCAGAGTCAATCCTCAAATTTAAAAGGTCAAAGAAAACTCCCTCATTTTCTTGTTTTCCTCTAAGCGGCAAATCATGAATTCCACAATATATTATGCATGAAATAATTGCTGACAATATTTGTTTATTTTCTTCAATCGTCTTATGGTGCCCTATTTGCAACTGGACATCAACAGGAGCATTTTCAAGAAATGCTTTTGCAGCAGCTGTTGAAGATTTGTGGTAATGGCTGCCAACGTGCTTTCTACAATCTTCATGTATATCCTTAAACTTCATGTAAGGCCTTACCATAAATGACCCCAAAACTCCTTTAACTGTAGCAATTCTTGACGGAATTATATACAAACATAGAGCACCTTTCAAACGACTTGAGTACACCAGCCATGGAGTATATTGATCTAACCAGCGATGGTTAAATTTTCTTTTCAAGTGAATGGCATCAGAAGCAAAATCGTAATTGGATGATGGAACCCAAGGGTTTGTCAACAATTCCTTCTTTTTTCAGAAGGCAAGTTATTGGCACAACTAACATAACGACCAATGTCATTTTCATGGTAGCCATCGCGTTCTTCAGTTTGTTTAGAGGTCCCAGTTCCAGAGGCAGCTTCATGTAGATTTGAAGAACTACTTGAGCCTCCTTCAAAAATAGATTCCGATTTTGATGTTCCGACCATTTTATTTTCATCTTCATCACAATCATTGCTTCCACTTCATGAACTTTTTTCCGTTTTAGAGATTTTTGACCTAAAAATAATAACCTAATATCATTCTTGTTCTTAGTCCCTAGTATAAAAATTAGTATAAAACAAAACTACCATGTAATGATAGCTTATAATGTGGATATACTATATCCGATGTTAATATTTTTTCTCTAGATTAAAAACACAAAATGAAATTAATAGCACGTATAAAGTGCTGTTTGATCTTTAATATGTGAAAATTTCAAGTTTTTATATTTAGTACCATTTGAGATATCAGCTGTCAAAATCGGTGCATTATTGTAATTTTTGTTATAATTAGAAGGCAAAAAAGTCGGCATCATAATAATGAAAAATATATAAAATTATATTAATAATGCACAGAATCTTTTGCCAAAGCTAATAAAAATTGTTTCACAAAGATACAAGCAAAGAGTAAAGAGCAATTGGCAATTTGGTAAAGGGCTGCAATTGAATTTTTTTCCAAACGTTGCGATACAAATAATTTTGAACAAAAATTAACATCGGATATAACATATCTACATTATAAGCGATCATTACATGGTAGTTTTGTTTTATTTGGTGCTGGTCAAGCAACCAATTTTCAAATTTTTGGACCATTTCTAATGGAATGATTCTACGGTTTTAATTAAAAATTTAATTTTCTACTGAAATTATTTAATTTACCTTTTCGTAACCAATTTCTTATATCCATATTGTCTTTTCTGTGATTTCTGTCTCTTTATTCTGTGGTAAAACTATTGTTACGGATTTTCCCTTTTGTTTCTCAGGCAATAATTTAACACTGATAACTATTCACACCAACTTTATTTAAAACCAATAAAGTTAACAAAACAACACAAATATTCACTTTCTCAACACTTTTTAACTATTCCGCTTTTAAATCTCGCGCCTCGCTTTCTATTCGCCGTATGCAACTTCGTATCCTGCACTGTGTACTGTACTGTACTGTCTGTCTTCGCGCCGGATAGGCAATTTTATATACCCTTTTTGAGCCTAGAAATCGCCAGAACATTCGCATCGCCGGTTCCCGCATATTCCTCACTTGTATCTCGATTTTTCTCGAAGAAAACCAGTGGCGTTTCGTTACACTATTAAATAGGACACTGTCGCTAGACAAGAGCACTTACACACCAACTCAATAGTTGTTGCAAAAAATATTGTCCTATGTTAGGATTTGGAGCAAGTTGTGTTTTAATCACCTGATAGTTTTGCACGAACTGCACTCGGGCGTGACATTTTTCCGTACACTGACGATCCCGAGTCTCGTTCAGGCAACTTTTGTTTTAACTTGTTGGTGCAGGTCTTACGTACGTTATAAGAGTATTTATTTCGGATTCTGATGTAGGATTGTGTATTGAATGTTTCAAAATATTTCACACTAAAACTACTTATTGAGTAAATTTATTTTAATTAATTAATAGGATTAAAAAATGTAGTTAAATGAAAACAAAAAAAAAGTGACAATTTTTTTACCATTTTTCTCAAAAATGTCCGACTGTTAAGTGGTTGAATCGAACAATAAAAATTGACGTATCCTGAGAGTAAATCGAACACTCGTTTTTATCCAATTCTGGTGTGAGACAATTCTGGTGTGCACCAATGCATTAAATGCATATATCGAAAACGCTATTAATATATATTTAGCACTGTCAGTTTTTCAAACAGCTTTGTTTTTTGCTGATAAAATCTATTTTAGTGACAAAGGACACGCGAATAATTTTATTTATAAGAGCTTATTAATTAATTTTAAAATGTTCATAAAGGCAACCAAACGACCACAACAACAAACAAAATATATAAAACAGATAACAAAAAAAATATGCAGAACAGAAAAATATGTATATTTTAGATTTAATTTTTTGTTTATTAAAATTTAAAAATTATTTAATTTATTTTTGCTCTTCCAGGGGGGGGGGCAGTTGCCCCTCCCTGCCCTTCGCTGGCTACGCCCATGTACAGGGAATTTGCATTTCCAGTCATCCCCTGTAACTCTGCTATTGTCAGACATATTAAAAAAGTAAAAACTGATATTTGTAGATTTTTTTACGTAGAATTTAGTGGCGTACTCAGTCTTTGAGATATTGACATAACCTATTTTTTTTTATGGGACACCCTATATATATTTTTTAAATCTTTTTCCTCTTGCCAAGAGCTTTTCAAAAATATAGCATAGTCTATATTTATTTTTATAAATAACTTGACAAAATGATTTTTTCCTATAATTTACATTGATAAAAAACAAAATAATTAATTAATCACAAATATTGTTCAAATTGCAGAGCATTATGTCTCCTACAAGTTTCACAAAGTTTATAAATTATTTTAATAGCATTTTCCAAAATAAATGATTGTCTTCGTAATTCTGCAAAAGCATTTTCCGTTACAATTTTTAATTGTTGCATGTTGGCATATTGCCTTGAATAAATTTTATTCTTTAAATACCCCCACAAAAAAAAATTCCAAAACCGAGAGATCCGATAATCGTGGTGGCCATCGAGCAGGTCCATTTGTTCCAATCCTGGGAAAACGTTCATTTAGCCAGTTTTGTATTATTCTAGCATTGTGGGCTGGAGGAATATAGCGTTCAGTTGAGCCAGTGGAATATCTTCTAAAATGTTCATAGTTTTTTCTTGTAGAATTTGTAAGTACCCATTAGAGTTTAGGTTTTCTTCATAAATCTTGTAAACTATTTTTCGGTTAAAAATAAAGCAGGAGACATTAAATGCGAACCTGCCTTGACGCTCTCTAGGAAAAATCACGTGGGTGTTTTCTTGACTCCAAAACCGCGAGTTGTGTCTATTAAGAATTCCCGAACTTGTGAAATGTGGCTCGTCTGACCAAATTATTTTTTTTTTCAAAATTATTGTCCAGAGTTTACATATTTACAAACCAATTGCAGAACTCCAATCTACGTTCAGCATCACCAGGGTGCAGATGATGAACAAGTTTATACTTGTAGGGTTTGAATTTATGTTTTTTTAAAATCCTTTGCACTGTTGTTTTAGACACACCGATCTCTTCATCTATTTTCCTACACGAGGTTTCAGGAGTGGCTTGAACAACTGCCAAAACGTTGATCTCTGATTCCTCGTTTTCTTTGTTGTAAACTCGGGGTCGAGGTTTGTCAAAACATCCATGTTGGCAAAGATTAAATTTTAATTTTTGAAATATTCTTCTGTCGGGTTGTCTTCTTTCGGGATATCTATATGACGAAATAGGTATATAAAGTAAATACAAATTCTAAGGTAAAGATTAACTGATCTGTTCAGATAGAGTTCTAAGGCCTGGTCTGCGTTTTCATTAGATAATATGAAGCAGGTATTCATATCATATTTCTCAAGTTTTCAAATTTTTGGTTTCGAGCCATATTAAAAAATAATTAAACAACAAGAACAAGAACGATAACAATAAACAAAAACAACGAATAACAATAAATATAAGCACTAAATTTGGGAAAATGTAACCAGGAATAATTTGAGAGAAGCAGAAACTTAAAAAATCAAATACCTAAGTAATGGCAGAACGTTAATTATTTTGTTTTTGGCGTTACCATGGTTACCCACTGCTATCCACTATTATCAACGTAAATTATAGAAAAAAAATCATTTTGTCACGTTATTTATAAAAATAAATATAGACTTATATTTTTGAAAAGCTCTTGGCAAGGGGAAAAAGATTTTAAAAAAATATATAGGGTGTACCATAAAAAAAAGTAGGTTATGTCAATATCTCAAAAACTGTGACCTCTAAAGGAAATCTGAGTATGCCACTGGATTCTACGTAAAAAAATCCACAAATATCAGTTTTTACTTTTTTAATATGTCTGACAATAACAGAGTTACAGGGGATGACTGAAAATGCAATTTTTCCAAAATCACACAAACTAAGATGGCTATGGCACATTTGATTAGTGCATCTTTGGTTTCATTAAAAAATAGCACGGTGTCGCGAAAACCGCAAGGTTCCAACCTAAAAAATAAGCGAGATGCCCCGTAAAACATACGAAAATGGGACAACCTGTACAATAGGTATTTTCCTTACATTCAGGGTTTCCCTACATAATGGCAATTAATATTTCTTTTTTTATGATGGTAGTTTATTACAAATAAATTTCCTGTTTTTAAAAGTAATAGGAATGCTTTGTTTTTATAATTATAAATCAATTAACTTGATGATAATGAATTTATACTTCAGTTCACAGTATAATCTGCAACGAGCAACAGTTATGTGGAGGCCTTGGGGGGGGCGAGTGTTCGAAAGCGGGGAGTACTTCTTCCAATTCGGAAAAAAACGTACAACAAAAAAACGTACGCACTTAAGTAAAGTCACGTGGATTATTAAAAAATGTTTACAAATCGTTAATTCGAGACAATAATGTGAGTGAACTGGCTTTCAAAGAGACATCGCGGCTAACAAAGGTGTCGCTTACAACTGAAAAACAGTGATTCGGAATGATATCAGAAGAAAGAAGCGAAACGATTGTGAACAGTTTCGCATAATTGATAATACGGGCATAAGTGAAATAATAAAATTTATGAAATATATAAAAATTATTGTGTACCTACATTAGATTCTCTGCACCAAAAATTAGTAAAGGATGAAGTCGATTCACCATCACGAACTACTTTGCATCGCGTAATAAGAAAAGCAGGTTTAAAATTTCATAATCTCGATAATAAAAGGCAAACCATTATGAAATCTCTTCGTATTGTCAAATTGAGATTGAAATATTTAAACCAAATTAATCAATATCGTCAAGAAAAACGATTCATCTGTTATCTTGATGAAATTTAGTATGGCACACATGAGGTGGTCAGCATGGGATTGGTTGACAATTCAAACCGATGTAAGTTAGATACTCCGGTCTCAAGAGGAAAACGTGTAATAATTTTGCATGTGGGGTCAGAAAATGGTTGGATAGATCGGGCTTTACTAATATCGGCAAAAAATATTCATGATAGTGCGTTAGATTATCATCAATACATGAATTCTCAACTTTTTGAAGAGTGGTTTCGAGATACTTTTAATCCCAAAACTCCCTGAAAAAAGTGTTACAGTTCTCGATAATTCTAGTTATTATTCGCGATTAATTCATAAAGTACTAACAAATAGTTCCACAAAAGCTGAAATAAGCGAATTTTTGTATGCCAATGATATGTTTATTGAAGAAACTTACCAAAAAAAAATGATTTACTCGAAGTCCTCAAAACAAAAGTTTTACAAAGCAATATGTTGTCGATGCCATCGCTGCAGAACATGTACATAATGTTTTACGTTTGCCTCCTTATTATTGTATATTTAACCCTATTGAACTAATTTGGGGACAATTAAAAGGTAATGTGTGGCGTTGTAACTTTCAGCCCCTTTTAAATAAAACAGTAATAAAGGTTATAAAGGATCAAATTTCTAAAATAACACCGGAAGCGTGGGCCAAAAGTGTTCAGCACGTCATTTCAATTGATAATCAGTATCTACATCCGGACTCTCGTAAAAATTAAGTTGGTGGTCAATCTCGAGAGTGAAAATGATAGTGGTGATGAAGATTTTATATAATCGTTTTGCAAGTTTGAAATTGTAATAGTTGGTATAAATATGACACTTCTTTCTTATTAAATGTTATAAAAGGTAAAATGTGAACTTTATTATCATTCTAAATCCTACGCATACCGACAACAGCTTTATAAAGGTCTATCTATCTTTAAATTTACAGAAATATCAGGTAAATGTTTATTTACTCTATTGTATTCTAAACCCGATAATGACACCTTTTCTTTGAATGAACGCTATAAATTGGTATGGGCCATAATAGTTTTCTTATTCTCTTGCTGTAGCCATATTTGTCTACAATTAACGTTACACTTTTGTGTTGGCTCGTAATAAGTTATACGCAAACATAACATGGAAACGATAAGGGCACGGCGTATTCTGTACCAGGTGGGAATGTAGGAGTGAGACGTGACGTCAGTAGGCCTAGAATTGTTATGAAATACATATAGAAATCGTATAGTTTTAGGGTGCACCAACAAATTCTTACAATATCAGTCGGAATATGATTCGCATATGCTATGTACCGGATTCTGTAAACACCTTCCACAGGCCTACATTATTTAATGTTACAAAATATTGCATTGTGTAATTATAAAAAATTACAAAACCTCTATAAATCAATTGTGAGCATCAAAAAAGTTTAATATAACGAAAATTTAAAGCGTTGCAATAAAAGTGTAAATAATGGTTGTATTTACTGAAATTGTAGTTACATACGTGTTAATTAAAAAAAATACATGAATATTTTACTAAGTTTAAAAAATCTGGTTGATTAATAATAATAATGGGAATATGATTACCAGATATCTAATACAGTTTATATCAGTTAATGAATCGATACAATATCCATAAAACATGCTGATGCAATTTATATGAAATGCACGTAATATTGTTTTGTCTAACTATAAAAAATTAAGAAATAATGTAATTGCAGACCGCGAAACAAGTTTGGCAACTTTTTTATTATTCGTGTATAATTAGTGTCAATTACAATTAAACAAGTAAATTATAGAAGTTACATTTAAACATTTAGTTTCCTAATCACGTTTACATTAGAGATAAAGAATAATAATAATTCTTGTACATATTGGTAATTAATTTTTCAGCACCTTCAACAACCAATCTTTCAGTTAAATTTTAATTATTATTTGTTTTGTGGTTGTTGCTATTTCATTATTGTTTGTTTAATAAACGTCAACTTTCTTTTTTCAATTCTATGTATGTACTCAACATTTGATTAATAATAAGAATCTGTCCGTTTCTCAATACTTTCCGTACGGCAATCGGCCTACTGACGTCATCGTCGGAGCTGAAAGTGGGGGCCATATTCCCGCCTAGTATAGAGTATGCCGTGGTAAGAGACACAGCCTTTGGTTTGCAGAATAATATGTTTATTGCAGACTACATTCAAAAAAATTCGAATAACTTCGGCATGAAGGCATGTTAAGTTAGGTCGTTACCTGTGCGGACAAAATTAAGTTTGCCATGTAAATGGTTTAAGGTATGTAATGCTAGATACAACACAGCCTTTGGTTTGCAGAATAATATGTTTATTGCAGACTACATTCAAAAAAATTCGAATAACTTCGGCATGAAGGCATGTTAAGTTAGGTCGTTACCTGTGCGGACAAAATTAAGTTTGCCATGTAAAAGGTTTAAGGTATGTAATGCTAGATACAAAACCTCACCTGTCTTTTATTGACTCAAAAATTTGAAAGGTACACTACAGTTGTAATACAGTTTATAATCAATTAATTTTTAAGACTTATTTGGCATCAAATTAAAAAACTTTATAAAGAAGAGTTATGGAGGAAGGAGAGCACTAAAACATCATTTATAATTGAGCAATAAATATCCCGACTCGAACAATATTTCGCCATTAATTCAGTATTTTTCAATGAACTAAAACTTCGCCTGCTTTATAATTGTATTTATACGTTTTTAATTTTGCGATGTGTTAGTTTTTGGTAAATAACCTAATTATTGCATTGCCAAAGTGGCATATTAAAGAGTGTATTTTATATTTACATTAAATACTAATAAAATCCTTTACAGAATGAAAGAAGTCATAATGATTACTAACTAAATTATTAATATAACCAGTTTTATAACACCATATATACTATACATGGTACTATAACATCACGGTTATAAGTAAACAAGTACTTTCGATAATCCTATTTATTTCAATCACAGGAACGTGGTCATTAGTTATGCTATGTGCATTGCAAGCTTGAGTTGCGATTGCAATTTCAAACATTTGACCAACTGATTGATATATTATATGACGTGCATAATTGAAAAAAAAAACGGGAATTTTCTTCCGACCTAGAATGTATGAGGTCGAAATTGCGGGAGAGTTACACTACACATTTATTCACGCCTAAAGTGACCTAGTAAATTCAACACACACACGCTGATACAGGCGTGGGCACACACACACACACACACACACACACACACACACACACACACACACACACACACACACACACACACACACACACACCCACACGCACACGCACACGCACACGCACACGCACACGCACACACAGCACACACACGCACAGCAGCACACGCACCGCACTCGCACTGCACTCGCACACACTGCACACGCACGCACCGCACCACACACACACACACACACACACACACACACACACACACACACACACACACGAACATTGCTTACCCACACACACACACACACCACACACACACACACACACACACACAACAACACAATGCACTCACACATTGCACACACACACACAAACACACACACACGCGCGCGCGCACACACGCGCACACACACACACACACACACACACACACACACACACACACACACACACACACACACACACACACACACACACACAAACAAACACTCACACACACACATTTGTACACACCCACACATTCTTACACATCCACACTCGTACTCACACACACGCACACCCAGACAGCATGGCCGATCTTGCCTAAAAGTTGTTAAATGAGCTAATACGTCTATTTAGCGATACTAAAAAAAGTGGATTGCATAGCCTGTTATACCTACATATGTATATGTATGTTGGGAGGTAATTAAGAAATTCTGATAGTAAAAATACATATCCTTTCATGTTACTACTATTAGTTATGAGTACAGGATCTGTTAAATATGTTTCTTTAGATTTATGGATTTCTTGCAATTTAAAGATATATAAAAATCAAAAAGTATTAATTAAGTAAAACTTTTATTATTGATGTAGCAAGCTGCTAAAAGTAATAAATATAAACAGAAAAGAAAGTTAAAAATACATAAAGTTTAGTTTATTATTCAAAGGATTATGAGCAACTCTCAATATTTGAAATAAAATGAACCTTAAAACTTAAAAACAATAGTAATAAAAGTTTATTAAGTGCTAATTCTTATACACAAGTTAACATTGTATGGCATTTATACATTTATCTATTATAATCACTACAAAATGATACCTACTTATAATAAAACTTAAAATGTAATTATGAGCACAGACCTTATAATGAGTTCTTTCTTCTTCCTGATTTAGTAAAAAAACTCTAAATTAGATAAAGAACTCAAGAGGAACTAGTTGATTATTTAGTGAACACCGGTTTTATCAAACTAGACAACATGATTGTCGTCACAACGATAAAAATTTCATCAAGGCGTCGTATATTAATCTAGGATTTGTGGTTCCATCTGCCGTATATCTAACACCTCGCAGTGATCCATCATCATGACTTACTACTCCATATTCACCGACAATAAATCCATCTGAGGTTCTTTCCTCAACTCGATATTTTCTATAATTTCGCCCCTCTACAACATACCCAACTTTTTGGTTATCAGTGTTGGGATCAATTTTACCATCTAATGATTGTGGCGGAAGTTGAATTTTATTTCCTTGCACGCCATGAACTCGTCCATTACTCATTACGCTTACGGATTCATCAATTTCATAATTTTGTTCCGGCTTACCGTATGTAATAGGAAAACGTCGTTTTTGTTCATTTACAGATCTCGTATACATTTGAGACTGGTCACGCGATTTATCAATCCCTTCCCAATATTTTTCCGTCGATAAGGTTGTCTTCCGAGGTGTAGTTTCAGAAATTAAAGGTAAATCAGAGTTCTTCCAACTTAATTGTTTCTCGTTGGAAAAATGTTTGTGATAATTTTGGGCTGATTCGTATCTAGCGGTAACAAAATGATCGTTTGTTTCCGCTGCAGAGCTAGATTCCTCCTGAGATTTTTTTTTGTTTCCTATTTGAAAATCTTCTTTATAATTCTTACTCAGTCCTAAAAAATCATTTTCGTTTGGTCCATTTTTAAGATCAAAATTTCTGTGTTGTCTTTCGTTTTGAATTGGCTCCATCCACTTATCCGTTAATTCTTTTACATTCGTTTGCGGAGCGTGTGTTTTGGGAACCGATTGTATAACAGTGCTATAAGATACTGACCTAGCTTGCATCAACTCTGCTGGTTGGTCATGGTAGACTAGTGAATGATGACCAAACGGTTCAATCTTTTCGTTATATTTATTAGAAATGGTTTGCACATTAACTGGATATTCTTCCGTTTGTTCTTCGTTTTCTGTTCCACTAGTTATCGGATCAAGTTCATCTACACTAAATTCGCTCTTATTTGAATCTGATATTAAACTTGTATATTCTTCTGAAGCTACAACATTTTCCTCGCCTTTGGTTGATTTGTTTGTTACTTCTATTTCGGAACTATTTTTAGGTTCTTGTGTAAATTTTAAGTCTTGTGAAATTTTATTAATATGTGAATCACCAACCGATGAAGACACGTGCACTGAAACAACTAAACTAGAATTTATTTGATTTATTGCCTTATTCTCTTTTGTTATGTTTAGCTCCGGCCCATATGTAACATTATGAGTAACTGGAAAGCGTTTAGAATGAGCATTACTTGAAAACTTTAATGGACTAGGCTCGGTAGAATGTATAGTTCTTGGACTATGTAGTTCACGTACATATAGTTTTTGTGGCGTTTTAGTGTTCAGTCTTGCCACACTTGTAGAACTAGTTCGTAAAGTGGTTGATTTTGTTTCAACGGGCTTTTTTTGAACAGCTGATGACTCCATTAAAACTGATAAGAAATCGGCACCAGCTAAAATGTCTTCGTCAGCACCGCGCTCCTGTTTTGATATGGGCAGGCCTTCGGTAACCGACCAGATTGAAGACGTTAGCTGCAAAAAAAATAAATGTTATAAAACAGTTTATGTAAATTTTAATAAGCTAGATCAATAAAGGTATTTTCGAGAAATGAAACCTTTTAAGTGTTGTTATTGTTTGACATACAATTATTGTTTTAAAGTTGTTCATAAGTAGATACAACATGTTCAATAGCATTGTTGATGTGCCATATGGGTTATTTAAAAAGTAAAGAAATAATTTATGATTAATCCTATGAAAAGTTGAGTAAGTTACTTATGCTTATCTAAACCTTTGATAAATGAACGCTTAAATAGCATATATTTATATCTAATAAATTTTTATTTGTTATTAAGTATTTGTATTTTTTTTAACTGATTGGCGTTGGTGGTGGTGGAGATTATGCAGATCAAACTTATAGATACAATGAAGTAACCTACAATGTTTTGTAGTACTTGAAAAATATAAATGCGGGGGTCGTCGTACGTTCAACAGGTTTGCCTGCAGCCTTTACTTGTCATTCTTATTGAATGCAGATTATCTGTACAAAAATGTTCCGATGCAACATTCCATCGCACAGGAAACGGCATTTAGTTTTTTGGTATTAATAAGTGTGCCGTGTCTGCAACTTTGCTTCTTGAGAATATACGTATGACAAACAATATCGTTAATCGCAGCATTTTTTATAAAACTTTCCTTATTTCTAAAGCTTAGACAGAATTTACCTTAGGTACCTTTGCATTATACGAAAAAATTACTAAAACTGGTTAAAAATCTTAAATATACTCCGCTATGATTTACAAGGTATTTTCATAAATATTAATCGTTAAATATGTAAAGGTGAGGTCGAGAAGTGGGCCTGTTTACAAAAATATTCTGTGTACTAAATATATAGATTTACAGAATTTATAGGTAGACGTCCTGACATTTAATATAACTTCTGCATTTATTTACACAGAAACTTACATAAGACCTGAAATATGTAGGTACGTAAAGAGAACAATAGGTATTTTAAATTTACTTAAAATTTGAATACAGAAAATGTTACAATATATAATCTTCACTTTTCATCACAATTAAAAATTCTTTGTACTTTTATTAATTAAGATGCAAGTGAAGCGGAAGCTAACTTGTCAATATGTTCCATTTTCTACACCTATCACGCCTATCATCCTACGTTTACTAGACACGAGAAATACAAACTGCTATGATAATTAAATATAGCTTAATTAGGTGTCACAAAAAGAGTGTGAAAATTATACACACCACACATGTTTTGTCAAAATTTATTAGCTCGATAATCCAATTTTACTTTTTTAACTATCAAATATTCTAGAATAAAATAAAATTATTAATTATTATACAGGGTGGAAGATTGTACAAAGACGAAATAAGTTAGAGAAATGATTTGTGTAGATATCAATAGGTACTACATTTTAAAAATATGCTTGATCATAGTGGGCGTTTCATGTTGTTGGAGCAAACTAAACTTGTATTTTTTTAATGGAAAACCCTGTATATTATTACATTTTTGGAAAGCCCATATAATACGTTTTCGTTTGATACCAAATTGTATGGGTCTATCTCCTTTGGTTTTGGAGAGATTCAATTATTTTTCGAAAAAAATTATCATTTATATCAATTAACACTTGCGGTCGCCGCCGCTGGTTTGTTAGGCGACGTTTGTTTATTCTAAAATGACAAAAAAAATTTGGTGGTCCTGTAGTATTTTGAAATATCTTAATTTTCTGATTGATTTTTAATAATGTGCAGGGCCTGCAACTGTTTATAAAAACAAATTTTGTTTTAATTTTTTTTAATGGCACCCCCCCCCCCCCCAACCCATAATTCTCGTGTCGTTCGATGCTTTGTTTAATATCTTTCTTGTTCATCAAGATGCCTTATACCTAAAATTCATAATTTTCAAAATATTTTCAGATTATTTGTGAAAGCGATTGTACTACAAAAAGACTAAAAATAGAGTTGGCCATGGGATTGTAGTTTCTTTACTATAATAATATAACAATATATTAAAACTTGATATAATGAATTATTTTAAATTTAACAGACTTTTTTGAACACAATTAATGCATAAAACACTCTTCTAAGCAAATTCCTTAGTCCTTAGTAAAATGTCTGATGTAATCATTTTGATTATGTTCATATCAACGATTTCATTTTCTACGTCTTTTTGTAAATGTAAACGTATAAAAATGGTTATGGAATTGTAGTTTCATGCTAAAGAATTTTTTAATCAAGTTGTATTAATTTATATAAGAGACTTTGGCGTTCTTAAATATCTATCACTTACAAAGTTTTGAGATACAATTCTACTGTAAGAATTCGAATCTTCGAAGGAATTTTAGTTTATTTTTTTATCTATTATCCAGTGGCGAAGCGTACCGGTAGACACGGTAGACATTGTCTCCCCAACATTTTCATTCATTTCTTTTAACTTTTTTTAAATATCGAATAATTATTCTTCATGCAATAAAGGGCATATAATTTACATTCCGAAGCTCGTTAACAGCCTTAAAATTTGGTAAGTCCAGTCTGAATCCATCAGAATCTATACTTTACCGCGGTACAGTTTACGCTGGCGATGCCCCCCGAAGGTTAGCCGATATGCAGCCTATTGATACAACGTTGCATTGCACGCAGGCTTCGGTATAAAAGACAAATTCGAATTTGTCTCATGTAGCCAATCAACTAAGTTATGAATCGTCACCGTTCAGCGATCATGATGAACTCGGGGCTCGGTCATCATATCGATAATTCTAGGAAGCAAAGCTGAAAGCAAGAAACAAGCTTACTCTGCATTTTTTTTAATGTAGTCAGTTACTTTTCGTTGGCTTTTGCTGGTGATCGTAAATTTATTCAGAGAAAGTTCAGTTTAAATTAAAAATTAAAATTATGAGTGAGATTAAAGATCCCATTATGTTCCTTAAAGAACACACATTTTTATTTCGTTTGTTATTATTATTATTATTTATATTTTATTTTTTATAAACATTTTATGAGCCTTCTGTGTTTTACTTTTCATTCTACATGATTCTAAAAATTATTTTATTGCATTCGTCATTATTTGTGACTACCCGTCAAAAAATGTCACGTTTCGCCACTGCTATTGTCATTACCAACTTTATCTTAATATTGTAAATTCACTATGCATTGTTTTCAGTAAATTAGGTTGGTGGAAATATTATTTTTATATGCAACACTGTGTAATAAAATTAACGAATACAAATTACAAAACAAGACAAATAAAAAGAAAAACGAAAGAAAAATCAAAAATCAATTTCTCATTAAATGCTCGAATGTTCTTCCTTCAACTTCAATACAGTTATTAAAACGTCGCATAAAATTATTTTTCACTCACTCTAATATCGGCCATGTGATATTTTGAAAAAAGTTTCTGATTCTGTCCTTCATATTTTCTGGTGTGGTTGGAATTTCCTTATACCCATAATCTTTTACGTAACCCCAGAAAATAAATCGAGTGGGGCCAGGAATCAGTCCTCCTCGACCTATCCACTGATTTTGTTTCCAGTGGTTTAAAAATGTTCGTACGTCTCGATGGTAGTGGGCGGGTGCACCATCATGCTGGAACGACATATTTCCATAAACTGCTTCATTAATATTTTGAAAAAGGTTAGGTAGCACATCTCTTAAAAAATTTAAATACATCTCGCCGGTTAGAGTATCTTCAAAGAAATAAGGTCCTATAACATGGGATCAATTAATTCCCCCCCCCCCCCCCACACACACACACTTAGTAACCACCAGATTTTGTTGGTCAACATGCCTGATCCAATAAGGATTTTCAGTGCTATAATAATGTATGTTATGTCTTTTCACTAAACCATTACTTTTGAAGGTAGCTTCGTCAGTAAATAATATAGAATTGAGAAAATTAAGAACTTCTGCAATTTTTGCAAAAACCAGATGCAAAAATTAATTCTTCGTTCAAAATATTGACCATATAGTTGTTGATGGAGTTCTATATGATGTCCATGGTATTTATGGGCGTTTAATATATTTTTCACACGTCATATGTGATATCTATGAAGTGCTTACACGAGGATTTTCTTGGATTGCAAGCAAAACATTAAGTTGGTTTTTATTATTTGTCACTGCTTTATTAGCTACTTTCCGTTTTTTAAATTTAACACTACCTGTTTCTTCAAATCTTTGCAAAAGATCTTGAAACGCCTTAGGTCGCTGCTTTTTTTCAGCATTGGGGTATCTTGCTGCATAAATTCTACTTGCCAGAAAGCAATTTTTTGGACATTCACCAAGAATAAAAATCATCAAAACCACTTCCTGAGTATTTAGTCATTTTTAACACTTTGAACAAAGTAAAACACAAATTAGGTTTAAACTGTATAGAACCAACTGTTACAAACAATTTTTCTTTTTTGAACGCAATATTGCCATGGCACTCACTAATTGCGAGTTTAAACGTTAATTCCAAATAATCTTAATTATTTGATCAGTAACCAACTTAAATTTACAAAAAGACGTAGAAAATGAAAAAGTTGATTTGAACATAATCAAATTGAATGCTTCAGAAATTTTACTAAGGACTGATTTAAATTTAAAGAAAAAAATTGCATTAAGGATTATTTTAAATTTACCTTGAACGAAACAGTGACTCGTGCAGGAGTATGCACTAATTTTGTTCAAAAAATTCTGTTAAATTTAGAATAATTTAATTCGGTCAATTTGTAGTTGTTATATTAACTCTTCTTTTTACTTGGAAGAATTTTTAGTATGAAAAAGAATGCCAAAGCTTCTTTAATTAATACAACTTGATTAAAATATTCTTTAGCATGAAACTACAATTACATGACCATCTCTATACGTGTACATTTACAAAAAGACGTAAAAATGAAATCGTTGATCTGAACATAATCAAATTGAGTACTTCAGAAATTTTACTAAGGACTGATTTAAATTTGCCTAGAAGCAAGAGTGTTTTGTGCATTAATTTTGTTGTGTCTGTTAGTTTTAAAATAATTCATTAAATCAATTTGTAATTGTTATATTAACTCTTGTTTTTTATTGCAAATTTTGTTCAGTAAGAAACTAAAATCCCATGGGCAACTTAATAGGTTCCTCTATTATCAGTCTTCTTGTATTACAATCGCAATTTCAGAAATAAACTGAAAATGTTTTGAAAATTATTAATTATAGGTACAAGACATACTTGATGAAAAATAAAGAATATCAAACAAGGCATCGAATGCCATTTTAAAAAATTTAAAAAAAGCTTGTATTTACAAACATCGACACGCCCTGTATATTACTAAAAAAATCAGAAAATTAAGAAAATTCAAAATACTACAGGACCACAAACAATTTGCTGCCATTTTAAAATAAACAAAAGTCGCCTAACAAAACAGTGGCGGCGGCCGTAAGCGAGATATTTTTTTGAAAAACAATTGAATATCTCTTAAACCAAAGTAGATAGACCCACACAATTTGGTATTAAATGAAAACGTATTTTATGGGCTTTCCAAACATGTATATAGGGTGTTCAACTCTAACTTATTTCGTCCTTGTATACTCTTCCGCCCCCCCTCCTCGTTTGGCGACCCTGTGTATTAGGATTTCTTAGCTAATACAAACTTGCATTTGCTAATTCAAATTCTTGATTCCCATATGATGAGAAAAGTAAAAAAAAACTATTTAATGCATTTCAAATTAGAATCGATAGCTTTCTGTGCACAATTGGATTTTACATTAATGTATAAATTTTTGCTTAGATAGGTGTAGTTTAGCAAAGTGAAATATGCCAATTTCTTGAAAGAATTATTAAGGAGATACATACCGTGTAATCATGTATCTTTAATTACAAACTGTAACTTACCAGGTTGTTTCACATATTCCAGGGGTTATTCTGATCAGACAACTTACAAACTAGGTTAATTTCGTTTTGATTCCAAGATATCATAGGAGGTTATTGTGGTTTCAGTTATCCTGTAAGTTAAGGCTTACCAGTACTGTTCATACGAGATGTGAGGCAGTGCCTCAAAAAAGCAAATTAAGTTGCCCGCCTCGCCTTCAATTGATTGATCACCTTGAAAATTGCTGAGGAATATTCATTTAGGTCTTAAATACTTATCAAATTTAAATGCTTATCATCAACGAAATTAGAGCGATGCCGGAGTACAATTTTGAAGGCTTGTCACGACGCAATGTATATTTTTTAAAATGCAGTAAAATAAATTTGCTGTCATGTCAGACTACTGTTTTACCTTTGTGGCTATTATTACGGTAGTAATCTGTATTAGTTTCATCTTGGATTTCGGCTATGCAATTCGCAACAAAGGTTTTAAGTAAGTACGGTGAGTTATTAATATATCCAATGAAGTTATAACTTTTAGGATTAGGCAAGTAAGAATACTAAGAAAGTTTACGGAGGCCACTTCAGTTTTGCCGCATAACAAATAAACCAAAATTTTATTAAGGTTTACACTAAATGCGCATTAACTTGAATCTGAAGAAACATACATTAGTCAACAGAGTTAATAAAGATCTTTGTCATTATAGCTTTGTTAGAGCACAGTTATCCAGACAACTACTAGACGTAAACTCTGTTACCAGAGTTCAATTAAAATAATGACGGCGTTTAGGTGCTTCCGGTTATGGTGCAACTATGTAACAACTTGCTTATTTCAAAATGAAACCTTGTGTATTATTACATTTGTGGATTTCTATTTCAATTCCGTCACTAATACGAGTACCCAAATACTACCTCTGTTAGTAAGGTACAGTTTGATCAATCGCTCAGATTTTGGCAGACTAAGTAGAGGAGCAGTAAAAAGAAAATGATTAATCAAGTTATCCGACCGTTCTCTTACCTGGAATTTGGAATTTCTACAGAAATGAAAATAAATTCAAACGAACCGGTTGCTAGACTGAATGGCTTTGTCACTTCAGTTACTCGATTACAACAGTAAGTTTATCGATAATTTTAATCATTACATGTGCTATGTATATCATATTCCTTTACAACCATATTAGCCGATTTTGTGTGTTTTACGCCCAAAATAGTTGCTAGTACCGAATAACAGGAAAATAGCATCAAGACCTTTTGCTTGTCACGATGAAGGAACTCTATGTTTCCTGTGTATCTAACATCTTATGTTGCTTGGAGCATGCTTACAACCCTTGACTAAAGTCAAGAACGTTTAGGATAAGTACAAATCGCTGACCACTGTCTATTGTCGATAACATTTTGGATATCGCTTGTATAGCAGCGCACATCATGTACACTGAAAACAATCCATAACTGTAAAACGGATTATCGTAGTTTATTTCTATAAAATATAGAAAAAGAGATCTTCCTACCGTCAATAATAAGAAAAAGTACAGATCCGCTACTCACTCGCCACGGAAATATTTATGGCGTAAAAATAACCATCGTAGATATCCCACCTCCAGCATAAACCACCGTCCAAGACCGGCGCCTGAAGAGGATGAGGAGAACGCGCAAAAAATGTTCTAAATGCAAGAACCCAGTGTACGACCAACACAACAACCCACTTCCTACTGTATGCAGAAAATATGTGAAATGGAGATACGACGGGTTTCTCCCAAAATCATGCGTTACTATTAATTTTAAGTTACTTTTAGAAAATTTATATAGTACTTGCGCATGATAGAAACCGGAGTACTCGATATGGGAACGCTTTATAAAATTTTAAAGTAAAATCTTTGGTTCCATTACGTTGACAAAATATGTTTTTCCTGAATTAACCTAATATGTCTGAGATGTCAGTAAAACTCAAAATAAAAGATAATATGGAAAATAGTTATGTATAGCATCATAAGGGTTAGGGTTTTGGAGCAACCCATTTTTTTTCAAAAAAAGTGACAGTTCCTCGTATTAGTTAAAAATTAAATGTCGTAATGAACAGATTATGTAAAAAAAGTATTGGTAGCTATAATCTGTAACAATCATATACAGAGTGTTTAAATTATACATCTCATTTATGATAAGCGAAATACTAATATTTAGTTTCTTTTTGCAGCTTTTTTTTTATATTATCGCTTTCAAAATTAAAAAAACATAAGAGTGCTGTTATCAACTCATAAGTTGTATTTACAAAGTTCTATTATTATTGTAATTCTTTCATTTGAAAACGACAAGACTAATTTTATCTGAATAATGACATAAAATAACCGACCTATCTCGTGAAAAGAATTAGGTACTCACATAGGTACAAACATATGTTCCAAAAAACACCTTTTTGGACCCAGGGAACCGTGTAAGAAAAAAAGTAACAATTATTTAGTAGCTAGATTTTTTAAATTATGACATCTATAAATAAACTTTTTGTATTAAAATTTAACATTTTTACCGCTACCTTCTTATCTCTCTATTATTAATCTGAATAGTTATTTAGGCTATAATTTTACAGATAAATGATAATTATGAATCATTAATGGTCACATAATTTAAAACACTTGTATGCAACAGACCGTGCAATTTTGTTCTGTAGGTTGCATATGCAATTTAATAGTTTGCAAAATCTTAAAAAATGTAAAATTCACAGATATATTTTCTTACAAATTGAAACATGACATACACTTGATTTAATTAATTAGCTTTGTATTTGAATGAATTAAACATCTGATGAGGGACAACATACGACTTTCCAAACTTCAAAGTGAAAATTAACATTTTAGGATGCGTAGAATTAGGACGATTATGCTTTTGGAATATACGTTCGTAATGAAAATAGGCAACGTTGTAAAAACAACAAGGAAAAAATTAAAAACCCGCTTTTATAAAAATATCAATAACATAGTTGAAGCATTCTAAATCTTATTTAATTTTTCAAAGAAAATTTAGATAAAATAGAATTATCTCTAAAAGATTTGTTTACACATTGTTATAGGAATTTTTTACCGTCAAAAAGTTGCATAGAACGTAATTAATTTATAATTTTATAATCTATATTTTGATATTTTTATACCTTTAAAATATGTAGCTGTTTCAGAAACATTTGATGAAAAGTGTGTTGGAATAGATCAACCAGTTAAAAAAATCAGAGTGCCACAGACGGTCTGCATTCGCCCCAGGTTAAATAGTTTAATCATTCCAGAGCATCTATGTGGGTATTATTCACTTTATAATATTATGGTGAGCTATCTTGTAATTTTTTTGCATAATTGTTATTTCGTTTACATTAATCGATGGAACCTCTGGTAGATTGAAAATAGTCTCTTTTCACTTACATTTTGATTTTGTTTACTATTCCCTTCTGTGTGCAGAACCCTATATTTTTAAATGTTTGTGTTTAAATTTGATTAAGGTGTGTCAGTATCTATCCGAGTAATATGTCTTTTAAATTCAATCTGTAAACTTAGTTTTAAGGTCTGAAGATGACTAGTCACCTGTTACTTTAGTAGTAAACATTGTGGGGAAGGTTTTGAGCAATACTAAACTCTAAAACTAGACGGATTAACTAACAACAAATTCAGACTTTACAATTAAGTAATCTACATCTTCTAATGATGAGTGTGATACTTGAATTATTCTTAAATATCATCATTTAATGGTCTATTGACCACATACTATTCAAGTTCTTTTCACATGATAAATAAAATTTTTCTTATTGTGTACTGCAATATTATTGTAACTTCTTCTAATTAGCACAGACATATCTTGTACTTTAAACAAAGTATTGTTCTTTTTTTGTATGGTATAACTTGTGTTCGCGCACCATTTCTATTGAGTTTAGCTCACAAAACTCGTGCGTGCGTGTGCGTGTGCGTGTGCGTGTGGGTGTGCGTGTGCGTGTGCGTGTGCGTGTGAGTGTGCGTGTGAGTGTGGTGTGTGTGTGTGTGTGTGTGTGTGTGTGCTTGTGCGTGTGCGTGTGCGTGTGTGTGTGTGTGTGTGTGTGTGTGTGTGTGTGTGTGTGTGTGCTGTGAGTGTGTGCGTGTGGGTGTGCGTGTGCGTGTGCGTGTACGTGTGCGTGTGAGTGTGCGTGTGAGTGTGTGTGTGTGTGTGTGTGTGTGTGTGTGTGTGTGTGTGTGCATGTGCGTGTGCGTGTGCGTGAGTGTGAGTGTGTGTGTGTGTGTGTGTGTGTGTGTGTCTGTGAGTGTGTGTGTGTGTGTGTGTGTGTGTGTGTGTGCGTGAGTGCGTGTGCGTGTACGTGCGTGCGTGTGTGTGCGTATGCGCATGTATGCGTGAGCGAGTCGGAATTGCTAAGGTGGAGTTTAAATATTCTTTCTATTTTTTTCAATATAAGAAACCACCTCATAGGAAAATGCGTAGAAGATTATCTGCAGTAATTAAACTTTACTTAACTTTTTTTATAGTCTGTTGATAGAAACCGAATAAACCTTAAGAATTAATTAAACCGTGTTAACTATGTTTTCGGCAGATGATCGGATTTCGATTTTTTCAAGTTTGCATTAATTGTTTATTAACATCTATCCGACTTGTTGTTTTTAAACATCTATTTGGCGTTTCCTATTTTCATTATGAATGTATTACAATGTTTTTACACAATTACCCTAAAATAGTATATTAAGAAACCAGTTTCATAAGATGCGTTTTTAGCGCACAAGTTTCGAAAACGTACCGCACGAATAAATTCCAATTATAACCTTGTATTTAAATTACAATTTTCACACTTTTGAATAAGTGGCAGTAACGACATTTGCTTGTTTGAGCTCAATTCAAGTATAGATTACTAAAACATTTATTTGCTAAAGTAGTACAAACTACCTTAACTATATGAAATCAACAAAAAATTAAATAAGTTAATAGCCGTTTATACACCTTGTTTTAAAGCACATAATAAAATGGAAAAATCGCCCATTCGTTTTTGAGTATCGTAACTCAGTCAATATGATCTCTCCATTTGGTTTGATTTACGAGCTGATAATGAAACCGCATATGGTTACTGTAAATGTAATGAATTATTAACATATTGAGCACAGTTAATTTTGTGGCCAATGGCTTACCTCAATTACGTATTAAAGTAACAAATCATCGTTTACAACAAAATTCTTGGTCACTTGTATTGATTTTGAAACTTCAATGCAGTCATTAAACTAACTTTAGTTTATTAAGCATTCACATTGTAAATTCATATAAAAAATTCTTACTTTCAATTATAATATGCATTTCGGATAATTACAAGTTATATGTTACATTTAGGTTCACATTAACACAGAACTTTTAAACTCAATCACCCCGTTTGAGTGTCACATTGTACATAATAAAGGGTTTTCCAATAAGAGGTGTTATTTTGATATTCAAAGAAAAATGGAATTTTTTGAGATAATTGATCGGATGTTTATTTCATTATAAAGAGGAAGGTATGCCGTTAATAATGGAAAACAATATCAGCCAAATGGCTACCACGACCACGCTTACATGACCATATCCTTTTCATGAAATTTTCCATAACCAAATCGCAAAATGGCTGCCCTATGTCATCGATAGCCTCACGAATTCCATCTTTGAGGTCTTGAATCGACGCTGGGCTGTTGGCATAGACCTTATCTTTCACGTGGCTCCAAAGGAAGAAGTCGCAAGGTGTTAAATCACAAGATCTCGGTGGCCAATTGTGATCACCTCTTCGAGAGATAACACGGTCCGGAAACTTTTCCCGTAAAAGATCAATGGTTTCGTTGCTTGTGTGGCACGTAGCGCCGTCTTGTTGAAAGTAAAAGTTGTCCAGATCAATACCATCCAATTCCGGCCATAAAAAATCATTAATCATCTCTGGATAGCGCAATCCATTCACCGTAACTGTTGCTCCAGCCTCATTTTCGAAAAAGTAAGGTCCAATGACCCTGCCAGACCATAAACCGCACCAAACAGTCACACGTTGAGGATGGAGAGGCTTTTCAACAATAACTCTTGGGTTTTCCGAGCCCCAGATGCGACAATTTTGCCTGTTGACGTACCCACCGAGGTGGAAATGGGCCTCATCAGTCAAGATGATTTTTCGATGGAATTCCGGATCATTTTCATGCATTTCAACGACCCAATCAGCAAAGACACGACGTTGTTGATGATCGGCCGGCTTGAGTTCTTATGTTAACTGAACTTTATAAGCCTTAAGACCCAAGTGTTTATGCAAAATACCGTGTAATGACGTTTGTGGAATGCCCAATTCCAAAGAACGACGAGGAATGGACAAACCTGGGTTTTCTTCAACACTTTGGACTATAGCAGCAATATTCTCAGTTGTTCTTGAGCGACGTGCACGGGTTTTATTCTTCACATCATTAACTTGTCCCAACAGCTCGAATTTGTTCACCAATTTCTGTATTGCGGTCCGACAAGGTGCTTCACGACGACCCAAAAATGTTTTAGTTTTACGAACCGTCTCTGCCAAATTTTCACCATTTTTATAGTGAATTTTAATAATTTCAATGCGTTGTTGAATCGTGTATCGTTCCATTTTTATTAATCGCGTAGTTTTTACTTGTCAAATATCAATAAATGTCAGCTTCAAAAGTGACATCTACCTAAATAGCGGGCTATTCAAAATAACACCTCTTATTGGAAAACCCTTTATAAACTCAAAATAGAAAAAAATATATTGTTTCATTTATTTTAATTTCTACTTTGTAGGTCGTGTGTTGTTTCACACCAGATATTTAATGTAAATTGCAAATGAATAACAAGTAAGATCTTATACACTATCTGCAGGGTAACGATTTTTACCCAGTCTAGGAAATTACAGGCTCCCCTGACAGCTAGTCAGTAAGCTTCTCCTGGTGAAGGTAAAGATTGTTAGTCAATAGTTATGAACGGAATATATACAAGAAGAATGTAAGTTAAGTTAAAAATGGAATCAAGGGAAATGCAGTTTGAAAATTAGACAACTGTTGTACGAACAATGGCGCTTTCAAAACAAGTACCCGCATAACGCCATCTTGTGATTCATTCTAGAAACATTTCGATCTACCCTCGTATTTAAGGACGTGATTTCGTATTAAAGCGCGGTATGTTTTTCCTAGAATCAGTTCTGGCTCTTTATAAATCCATCCCTAGAATCTGGACCACAAACCTCTGCAGAAGCTTCTGTGACGAGACTGACACATTGCTCAACATGAATTAAAATTAATTTTCAGTGGGTCAGGGTTTCCAATAAATTCGTTCATATCTTCTGTGGAAAATCGAGAGAGAAGTGGCGGTTCTGTTAGTTCACATTTTTGCCAGTCAATTAACTCAAAGTATTTATTTGCCTCAAAGCATAAGGAGGAAAGTTTAAAAACATTTTTGATCTTTTGCGGCTAAAAAACATCTGGTCTTTAAAATACGACGAAGTCCAAGCTCTCGAATATGTTTCCTTTCATCAGATGCCATACTGATGACATACGTCTTAAGTCTTTTTCTAAGTTCCGAGACAACTTTATGGACTGCAAAATGTGTTTTGCACCCTCTTTACATATTGGTTGTGATTTTATAGTAAACCACATTGGAGCGTAAACGTTAATAGTATATTCTGTCGGCTTGTTTAAGCTGGGAGACGGATATTTAGTTGAAATATAAAGTCTAAGAATGCGGTTTGCAGTGGCGACCCACCGTAAATGAGCAAGTTTTCCTGGATTTCGATTTGAAATCGATGTATTACAATGGCCACTAGCAATTACATATTTCAAACAAATATTTTTCATCGGTACAATATTTTCGGGTAAATTACCTTTAATTGGCTTGAACTAAACCACTGCCAGTTTGTCGCACTTCTTCAGCTGTGTTCCAATCCACGACGCCCGGTAGTGTCTCCGTCTAGATGATGAAAAAGATGCCGAAGTGGAAGCTTACTTGCGTGCAACATTCACACAAAACACTGAAGTGGTTTTTTAAAGTGTTCTTCCAAGAGTCTTATTACACCATCTTTAACACCCATATTTACTAGAGTCCCGCCACAGCCAATAGCTTTTAAATCTGCAACATCATCGCATTTTCTTCTAACATATGAACAATACTTTCTGTGATACTTTGTGATGTACCAGAAGTTGGAGAAACATGACCGATATATGTACGTTTTGGTTCTTGCACCAAAGTTATATGTTCCTCTATAATGATTTGTCTCCTTTTTTTACTTTTTATCTTTGGGCCAGTCAAAGTAGATAGCGTGTAACCTAATCATATTCAGATTCAGTTCTTGCACCCGGAGATTAGAACGGGTTTTTTGCCTTTCCCTTCGATCAATTTTAGTAGGATCCTCGGGTGTTACTACTCCAATATCATTCAAAACGGCCGATGCAAAAGCAGCTGCAGATCTATCAGATGTACCATGTCTGTCACAAGTTTTTGGAAAAGTGGTGAGCTGAATTCGCATTTGCTGTTTTTTTTTTCAACTTCTCTGGGGGCTGAAGGTTGTACTTCCGGCAACTCAAACTCACTATCACAATATTTGTTAGACTCTGAATTGGCAGACAAATCACAAGCAGATAAATATTTTGAAGTGACACCGCCAAGTACTGTTTTAATACTTGTAAGATGGTTAATATTTCGAGTAGCTTCCCTATTTTGCCTTTCCTCTCTTTAAATTAGTTTCTTCGTTTTCTTTATATCTACTGCACTTATTACTACTTTTCTTACTTCTCCTTGATCTAGTAGAAATTCTGCTCATCAACGCGCACCTTTTTAGATTTCTCACAAGTGCAAGTTGAAAATACTTTGCATTTGAGCGATGATATATCAAAAAGTGTCACTTTACTTTCCTCTTTAAAATTCTGTAAGTTTACTATTTTGTCTATTTTTAAATGGCTTCATAAGGAGATAAGGAGAATTTCTTCCGAGATGTCAGAAAAGACGGGCTCTTTCTTACTGACTTTCTTTAACGTAATCGAAGCACAAAACTTCGTCATTTGTTCATACGTTGGTAAAACATTTTCAGGAAATTGCGACGGTTCTCCAAACACATGGCAGTTCACAACACATCTTTTTAAGTTTCCATGCAGACTGGTACTAGTGCTAGTGAAAGAGCGCTAGCAGAAAACACCCGCAGGCAAGTTAGAACGAATGTCCCGTGGGGAGACAAAAATACATTTTTAGGTAAGGAAACATTGTATGTACCACGGGTATAACAATCCATTGTGATTCTAGGGAATTTAAAAGTCCTCCTCCGCCGGGTTTTCAGCATTCCCTCGTGCCATAATCTGCTAGTTATGCTCTTAATACATAAATTACTATTCTTCATATTAATGGTAACATTACTGCCAAATTTGACGTTTGTTGGGAAGTACAACCTTGGCAATAAATCAACCTAGATTCCTAATGACGAATCGCGCACCGTTTCACATATGGGATTTTAAAACATTCACTCGCAGGATTAAAAGTAGTTCCTTATTTGATATATGACATACTATTAATGTAAGTACTAACTTTTACATCCTTTATTTAGATCTAACTGCATACTTTTAAGTCTGGAATTTTAAGAAATAAACACCACAATTCACACCGTCGCAGCATTTTCTATAACATTTTAAATGCAATGGATATACGTCTGTCATACATTTTGACAATTAAATGAAACGTTAAATAAAGGAGATTGCTGAGTAATGAAAGTAACGTAAAGTTGAGAAAACGCAAACATAACTTCCCCGTATGACATATTTAGTTCCAGCAGAAACAGATTTTTTTCTTTGATGTGTATAACGTCTATATATGGATTTAGGACGTTTAGCTGCGGTCGATTCGTCGTGGCAGGTTCGCCGCGAGCCGTTTCGCCGCTGGGTGAGTTCGCCGCCAGAACAATTTTGATATTTGGAATAACATACACACCCATTACGAAGTTTTCTCTTGCGTGCGTATTAAAAGAACCACCATGTCTATTGCTTCTTACATCAATTTTTAATCCTTTTAGAAAAATATCTTTTAACGCTTATATTGTTCTTTTAGAAAATTAATATGGTAACGCTTATTTTTAATACCACTACATATTTACATAGGCGGTAAGGTACAATATCTTAAGTTTCCCTGTAATTTAATACAAAAATTCCAAGAATCCATTAACCTAAGTTGATGTTACAAAACGGATTTAGTGTAGCTAATTTAAATATAATTACCTAGACAACTAGGAATTTACATAGACCATAATGGATTATTGATTTGATTAGCTGATTCCACCTTCTCCTCAGAAACCGAAGAAATTTCGTTTGGCTGAGAATTTTAAGAACTGCGAGGGATGTAAATAACAGAACAACCTTGGAGTATTTGCGTTCTATACCCCAAAGTTACCAATTCAGTCAATAAATTACATTAATATAAATTTACAGTTACCTAATGTATATATGTTATTCCAAATATTAAAATTGTTCTGGCGGCGAACCGGCCGCAGCAAATCGGCCGCGAAGAAACATCCCATACCGCATACCTAAAAAGTATTACTGTATTTCCAGCGAGAAGAATTAAATGATGCAAAACAGAATCTAATTTTTATTTACCAAGATCTTTACTTCTAGTCCTTGCGACCAAGTCAAAATGACAGTTTCCTAATCTTTGATGTAGACTTTTTGCACAAGTAAATTTATTCGCAGTATTGAGCACTGCTTATTAGTATAGAGATAAACCATGGAATGAATCATGTTCTCAAGTATCGGAGCAAACTTCTTTCCATTCTTGTGTAATGCGAAAATCTAGCTGAATGCTTTTCTAAATATTAAAATTATTGTATGTTCCTGGGTATAATATTATAAGATATAATATTAAGGTTATAATTAACAATAATCTGAATGATTACGTATTTAGGGCGGGCATCTACAGTAGGTGCAAATCTTTAAGATGTAACACTAGAAACGTCTGTAAAAAGTTACAGTAACCTCAATATTTAGCGCACTTCATGTAACGTATTTATGGCGAACATAGAACTTTTGAGTAACTCTTATAGAACGTCTGGAGTCCTTGAGACATAACGTTACAAAGCTCTGTAAAAAGTTACTATAACGTCTTGACAACGTCGTTATGCTTAGTGGGGTGATTATTATGAGCGTTAATCGTGAAAGTTTTCATTTCATCAAAACAGCTCAAAAAATTGGCTTAGTACTGAAATTTTCACAAGAACCAGAAAAGTATTCAGTTTCATAAAATAATGGATAAAGTTAGTATAGTAATAGACATTATGAAAATCAATAGAAGTTAAATAGATAAAAATTTTCCACGTAATTATCGAAAAAACTTCAACTTTTGGTTGAAGCACAAACGTTCACTTTCCATGTCAATTGTAGAAGCAATTATTTTGTAAGAGGATCAACTTCTTTTGGCATAACAACTACTAACCGTACCCTACACAGTACTATATGATGATACTCGTTTATAATGCAAGGGATTATGAAATGAATAAAACTTTATATAATAATTGCTATAATTACAATTTGATAGATGCTGTAATCCCCCATTATAAACATGTTTCATATGCTACTTTGTCGTCGAATAGCAGCTTTTGGAAACGTAATTTTGTCAGATGAACGACGTTTAAAATTTTATGTTACGTAGAGGGTATAGACATAAATGATAACTTGAAAAAGTATTCCAAAGCCTCCCGCTTCTATAAATCACTCGTATGGAACACCGATCTGGTAGCGTAGTAGTGACACAACCAGCTTAGCATTCGCGAGGTAATGGGTTCGATTCCCGTTACCGTCTACCTTGTATGAGGTTT